>OX940912.1:16873095-17473095 GCA_954871355.1 Cabera pusaria
TTTTTTTTCGCAATTCTGTGAAGCATTTGATTTATTGGACTTATCCGCACGGGCGGAAAAAAAATCGCGCGAGAAAATCTGTGATTTGATGCAAATTGTCGCGGAATTTAAATCGCTAGAATAAAAATCGCGCTGTGAGATATCGCTGTGCAGTCAAGGCCTTAGGCTACGTTTTAGGTTGTACACAATTGGTTGCTAAGCGATATAACAGAAAAAACTGTCAATCTAAACAGTCTCGCGACATTGCATACATAATTAAATAACTCATAATTATGAACGTAGTTTGTACCAACCAACACTGTAAAAAAGTTTCTATTACATTTATAAGCTTAATACTTTACGTTATTAGGTTGGCTACAAAGTACGTTCATAACTCGGGTATCAACAATCCGGGGGTCTTCAAATCGCGAGTGAACAGGTATCTTCTAGGCAAGCGTGCTACATCATCGATCACATCTTCACTTAACATCAGGTGAGATAGTGGTCAAACGCTTGCTTATCTACAATAAAAAAAAAAAAAAAAAAATGTAGGAAAGTGCCAGGAAGTGCCTACCAATTATGTTACTCTTTGGTGCCTACTCTTATAACGTAGTAGCACAGTTTTACAATCATATGATTGTAAAATTTTTACTTTGTAAGCTAATACGGGGCTGCCATAGCTATATTTAGGCAAAAGCCCCTAAATAAAAGTAAAAAAAAAAAAAACTTATGTTGTATATAATGTATGATAGTAGAGTCATAGAAAAGATAATAATACTGCGTAGTAGAGCGTTAAATTAAGAGTTTGGCCTTGAGATTTATATTATGATCTTGGGAAGCAGACTTTGAAGGAAAACTGCACAATTTTCAACTCGAAAGGGTAGTTTGACAAAGTCGGAGCAGTCGAAGAATAGTTGGTTAGTTAGACTGTTTTAAATTTATTTCATACAGAAACAAATGTGTTGGGTATAATTTTAGATAAGCTGTGATACCCGTATCGCTCAAACAATAGTTGAAGTTATCTTTCTGTTACTTGAACTACTATGCTATTGCTAATCGACTCAGAGAATAAAAAGTTTCACAGAAAATTCAACCTACCAGATACTTGCACTTTACAAAGAAGACACCTTCCAAATATCATGTCTCTATGACCAGCGGTTTAGGACCAGTACTTTTGATATATTAGTTAGTAATGCGTGGGGCTGGGGATGATTTTGGAAAAATTGTTACTGATAATTTTAATTCAAGAGTTGTTATCTATCTATCTATCTATCTGTACCAATTTTCGAAACAATTGACCCAGATATAAAATGTTTCATAGAAAGTTCAACCCTCCATTTCACCCTCTTAGGAGTGGCATTTTGAAAAACCCTTTAATAGTGGATGCCTACACATCACTAAAACACATCTTCTAATTTTCAGTGTCTGGGATCAGTGGTTTAGGCAGTTCGTTGAAATATTAGTCAGAGAAACGCGTGAGGGATAATTTTGGAAAAAAACTGTGATACACGTCGTGTCTCATAATGTTTATAAAATAGTATGTGTTGTTAGTCTTCTTTTATTGGTTGTCTGGAAGAAATCGCTTTAAGCGATAAGACCGCCCTTAGCATTACTTAGAATAAGTATTTTCCTTAAGTATTTTCGGTTATTGTTGGTGTGCAAATAAAGTGTATATCTACGTATCTTTCTATGTGTGCCATTTTTTGAGATAATCGAATCAGCTAGGCTATTCTGTAAGCTATCTCGACAGCGGAATCCGCGGTGAGATTTGAATTTCGTATTACGAAATTCAACCGTATTACGAACGTGATACAATTGAATTTCGTAGTACAAAATTCGAATCTCACCGCGGATTCCGCTGTCAAGATAGCTTTCAGAATAGCCCTACAGAGATTAAAAAGATTCACAGAAAATTAAACCTCTCATTTCACCATCTTAGAGGTAGAATTTCGAAAAATTCTTTCGTGGATAGTTGCACTATACAAAGAACACACCCTCTAAATATTATGTCTCTAAGGCCAGTGGATCGGGCTGTACGTTGCTATATCAGACAATCATTCAGTTAGTCAGGCAAACGGGTGGGGGATGATTTTGGAAAAACTGTGATACACGTAACTAATTATTTTAATTAAAAAGTATGTGTACCAATTCTCGAGACAATTGAACCAGAGATTAAAAAGTTTATTAGAAGCTTCAACCCTCCATTTCACCCACTTGAAGGTTAAAATTTCTAAAAACCCTTTCTTAGTGGATGCCTACACTTTACAAAGAACACATCCTCCAAATTTAATGTGTCTAAGACCAGCGGTTTAGGCTGTGCGTGGATATCTCAGTCAATCAGTCAGTCAGTCAGTCGGTCAGGTCAGGACAGGAGGATCAGGAAGATGGGTTATGATTATATAATAATAATACATAGAAGTTAATGTTTTGCGATGACAATTAATAAAGCACAAGGTCAGACGCTAAAAATGGTGGGTGTGGATCTAAATATTTAGCTGTTATTCGCACGGTCAGCTTTATGTAGCTCTGTCACGTGTTAGCAATAAACCTGTATGCTTTGATCCCCGATGGCTATTGTGTGTAGAGAAGCATTACAATATATATTTTTTTAAATATTTAAACGACGGTGTTTAAAGTCCAAAATAAAACAAAAGATATATCTGAAAAATGCCGCCCTAATTCACTGTTCCACGCGGACGAAATCGCGGGTACAGCTAGTATAACATATTTATAATCAGATTATAATTAAATTAAATTCCATGTCAAATTAATTCAAAATAAATCAATTATTTTATTATTTTTATTTTTTATTATATCTTATAGGCTAGCGTTTGACCACTATCTCACCTGTTGGTAAGTGATGATGCGGTCGAAGATGGTAACAACACTAGGCCTAGAATGGGAACTGGCTCTCAAGGTTAGCTGCCGGAACACATTAGCTATGCTTGGCGACAGATTTTTAACTTGAGGGTGGTAGCTGGCCAGGCGGACACTATTTAATGTCCTACTACCATGCAGCATGCACCATGCTATTAAAATTATGCATTTAAATAAAACATGTGACTCTATTTAATGAGAATCCCAATTTGATGACTAAGGATAGGACAGTTAAACCTATCTGTTGGCTATCAGAATGCTGTTGTTGCTGCCCGTACGCTGTACAGCAGAGACGCAACTTTATTGCAAATGAAGTAACTGATTTCTCTGAGTACTCTTTTCTTATTCTCTATGTCTTCTATGATTAAGTATGATAAAAATATATCTTTTTTCGCAAAATACATAAGATACTTACTTTTTCTATGCTTATTTAGCGGCATAAAATTAATGCGATGCAAAATTCCTTAGGATAACTTTATATATAATATATATTTATTATATATTATATATATATATATATATATATATATATATAATAGGTTTCCTTAGGATAACTCTAGTCATTAAAAGTTATTTATCAATTAACGACAAATAAATGCGTAGTAAGTGCTTGGAGCACAGCGAGAGGTGCTCCAGCACGTCCCTCCACACACGAGAGCGGGGCATACTCGTACACGCGACGCGGAAACGCATTGGCCTTGCGATACGTACCACTTACGACTTGAAGACCCCTAGATTGTACTTATCGGTAAACAGACACTGGCAAAGAATTCCATTCATTGGCAGTACCTATGATGAAAGGTGAAACATAACCCTTGGTGCAAGTAAATGTATCATATAGCGTTGGCGCACATCTGGTCGCAATGTGATGGCATATGTACCCTCCAAAATGCACCCGATAGACAACAAGGAACATCTTATTGTTTTTATTTTGTTGTAATTTAGATTACCTCCCTGCTGTATATGCAGAATACAGCAAGGATGGTCAAAAAAAAAAAAAAGAAAATGATAGGGGGGCGTAGCTACATTAGATTTTGATTTTTTGTAGAAACAAGTTTTGCTCTTGAAGCATTTTCCAAGGAGGAAACGGGGGAATACATTTGTATGGAAGAGTGCACCCCGCGTTCCCTCTTAAGGTTTTGGAGACGTTGACAGCGGATCTCGTCCCAAACATTCACGCAAACGTTAATTTGCAAAATGTTTGGTGTGTTTGTCATAAACTTATTATGAATTTGAATGAAATTACTTGATTAAACGTGTTGTGAGTATAATTAATTTTAACTAAAGACCGGTATGACTCACGTAATTAGGTCCTAAGTCGATGGCGACGTGCGACCGGTTTCAAAGCGGTCCGCGCTTCTTCATCAGTGGCGAGTATGACGAGTGCTCTCGGCGGGCGCCTCGTTCATATCTCGTTATACTAGGTTCAGACCAGGCGATTCTAGTAGTTCAACTTCCTAGGGATGTACGATACGAGTTACAAAAAATACCCAATCGATATTTTTTATCTATTAAATCACGCTTGATTAGCAAATCAAATAGTTTCATTCGAAACCCTATTATCGCTGTATAATGCCAGCCTTAATGTTCTTCCAAAACAAATAATTGAATAACGAAACGTGTACTTATAACCGGTACTTACTAAGTATCGATCCTAAAGTATCGATACTAAAAGTACTTGCAATCGAAATACAAGTACATCCCTAGCCAGTTGAACGACTAGAATCGCCTGGTGTGAACTGGGTATTAGCGGCGGTGCCGCCGGCTCAGGTGACGGTGAGTCATCGCAGGCTGTTTCTTCATCTTCGTCGCTCGATGTCATGATAGTAAGGCCCGTGCACACTACGCTCACTGTATCTCGGGGCACATATGGGTGTTCTTCAGTGTGTTTGAATGCGAGAACCAATTTCCACGCAGGAGCCACGGTCCAACCTCGATCGCGGTTGAAATTAGGATGACGAGTAATTTCTATGGCCTCACGTACTTTTCGCGGAATCAAAAACTTTTCCTTCGCCAGTACGGAGGCCTTATCGAATCTGACAAAATGACCCGTCTCCCGCGCGTGTTATGCCACAGCGGAACTTCCCGTGTCCACATTCTTCACACTTCTAATGTGCTCGGTCAGTCTTGTAATTATTCAATTCAATTCATTTATTTCAGACTTTATCATTATTATAATGTCCATATTTTAAAAACTAGGTACTACAGCCGATTCGATACACACACAAAAAAAAAAAAAAACATTAAAATATTCAAATTGATATAAAAACCTAACTACCTAATATCATATTTTCTACTAAGACCAACAACATGCAATTTTCACCACATTTGAATTATAGGGCAGTCAACGTCCATCCTACTCGCAATAAGCTGCAGGTAACTGTTGGAGCTGCCCCTCAACCGGCGCATCAGGGACGCGGTCCGTTTGCGGAGTATTGCTGCAAAGCTATCGACGCGTGCTTCTGCTAACATTCCTGACGCACTACAAAAGCGGGGCAGCTTCAAAAGTGCCCTGAACGCATTATTATATTGAACCTTCAGGGCGTTAAAAGATCGTTGCGTAAAATTAACCCACAGGCTGCACGTATAGAAAGACTGACAGAAGGCTCTAAAAATAGTGATTTTTACTTCTTCAGTGCACCGCGCAAACCTACGGGCCAACATATTCGCTCGGACTGATAACGCTCTGCGTTCCCTCTCCATATCCTCTTCCTCTTTCCGTCTTATTTTTTACTATGGGCACTACTACGGTTTTCATCAACGCCTCAGGTAAAAACTTATGATGCGACGGGTTTCGCCGATGTAAATCTTACCGCAATCGCAAGGAATCTGGTACACGCCCGGAGTTTGCATCGGCTGCTTGTCTTTGGGTGACCGCAAGAGTTGCTGTATTCGTCCCGGTGGGCGGTAAAATGTTTTTATGCTGTATTTTCGTCGTAAGAGGGCACCGATTTTATCTGTTACCCCTCTTACGAACGGTAGGTAGATCGGTACCCTGTCTACAGCAGTAGGTCTTTCGCGTTCAGCCCCCTTCACCCAATCACCAGCATTGTCTCCAATTGTAACCGTTTTCCTGTAAAACTCGTTTAATGTGATCCAGCTCAGTGTTTATGTATTGAGGATCACATAAGCGGAGGGTTCGGTTTATTAGAGACTTTGGAACTGAGGCCAGTTGTGAGTGATGATGGTGGGAGTCTGCTATGTGTCGGTGTCCTGTACACAATACGTGTCACCTTCCATTAGGCATCCGCATAACTTTCACATCCAAGAATGGCAGTAGTCCCTCGCCACTGATGAAGAAGCGCAGACCGCTTCGAAACCGGTCGCACGTCGCCATCGACCTTCGACCTAGTTACGTGAGTCATACATGTATTAATGGAGTAACCACCTAAATTTAGATTTCTGCAAAATCCGGGTTTCTAAAAATTAAGTACATAATATGAAAATTGTTGTATGTAATGTAATGTAATGTAATTTATGAACGAACTGCAGATTGGACCCAATAGGTGGCGTCCTGCCGATTGAACGATAGAAAGAATGGTGTATGTGTATGTCAGCCTTAAGAAGGAACACGGGGTGCACTTTTCCATACAAATGTATTCCCCCGTTTCCTCCTTGGAAAATGCTTCTAGAGCAAAATTTGTTTCTACAAAACATCAAGGTCTGCTGTACTACGCCCCTATCATTTGCTTTTTTCAACCAACCAATTACTAAAATAAATATAAGCTTTTTAATCTCCTCTTTAAGATTTTTTAAAGATCATATTTCTATTTGCATTCCGCTGCAATTAAGTGCAGTTTAAACTGCGGAACTGTAGGGCTATTCTGTAGGCTATCTCGACAGTGGAATTCGAAGTGAGATTCGAATTTCGTACTACGAAATTCAATTGTATCATGATTGTAATACGGTTGAATTTCGTAATACGAAATTCAAATCTCACCGCGGATTCCGCTTCCGAGATAGCTTACAGAATACTACCCACTGCAGTGGAACCAGTTCCCAGGCCCAGGCGTTTTGTCGATTTTAACAGATTTTGACAAACAGGCGCGAAACCATGTTTCCGCCATGTTTTGCGGTGCACGTGGCACCGCAAAACATGGATGTGTGGCTGGCGTCGGAGCAGATCGATGAAACCGCGCGGGGAAAGAGATAGAATTATAGTCAAATCTATGCGTCAGAACATGCAGTTTCGCTAGTGTACTGTCTCAGAGTAGCTAGCGCGGGTGTGATGCGCTAAATTCTGGAAAGGTTTGCGCGATACAGTATCTGTTATAGGCAGACATCATCACTTACCATTTAGCGAGGGTTTTGTTGTAATGTTTTACCCTAAACCATAAACAATGTCGTTTGTAAATAGTTTTGATGTATATTTTAGCCATTTCCTGCTTATAACAAACACAGCGGCACGAGAATGCGTGTGGTGCGCTCGTCACCCCGGCCCTGTAATGTCACTGGCTCCTGTGTCCGTCATAATGATAACAATGTTCACTTACCGCCGGATACAGTCACGTAGTAGTAGCTGTACTTCTGTGCAGAGATGATGTTGGGTATGTGATAATCACGGACTGTTATCCAAGAGTCGGTCGACAGATGTTCATCCATGTAGATGCGACCACTGTATTTGCTGAATCCTGTTGAAGTAAACAGTCAGGTTTAGCTTATAAGATAAATGTAAAGTTTCATTACCTTATACTCAGTACTCGACTATAAATTCTTCCAAATATTAATTTATTTTAGTCGTTACTGTTTGACTGATTTTGATGCAGTTTTAGGTAATTGCTAGCTGATTGATATTCTCCCAGTGGTCATAGTGTGATGGGAATACGATGGGACACATGGGTCTAAAATATTGATGTTACTTGTCCCATGGGACTACTGGGTCAAAACAGTGGCAGTTGGCCCATCACGATGGGTAGTCCCATCGTATTCCGTGGGATAGACTCGATCGTCCAACTACACATGTCGCGCGCGTCATTTTCAGTTCGCAGCATGTTTAAGGTGTTTATCTCCATATCTCTGGAGATACTTATCAGATCTCGATCAATAACATGGTATAATGGGACCGTTGCGGATATACTCGTATACACTACTCAAGAACAAAATATCAGGAGTAACATACACACAAAAAACTGACAAATTCAAAACCACATCCTTTTTTGGAAGTCGCTTAAAATTAAAACACAATCCCACTTGCGATCCCTGGGTGGTGCTAAATGTGGGACCACTGGTGGTAGGCTTCGCTCGTGGCTCGAAACACCCACCGAATAATGACGCCAATCAGTCCGCCGAGTTCCGGCATCATTTTCGGTGCTAGCCAGACTAGTGAATTGGACTACAGTCAGTTGTCCTACCCCTTATTTCAGTATTCCATTACCAGACCAGCACGATTCCATCTTAGACCGCATCCTCACTTCACATCAGGTGAGATAGAGGTCAGGTACTTGTCTAAAAAAAAAATCCACTTACTGTCCTAACCTGGCTTGGTGGACGTATTGACGACATTTCTTTTTTCAGTTGGTGGTGCAAGTCACACAGAGGCCTACCACTAGTGGTCACTCTTTACCACCACCCAGGGATTACGTTTGTCCTTATCGTCTAGGTACTCTAGGTCTACGGATACGGATGCAGATGAAAATTACATTTGATAATGATAACAATGTTTAAACTTGAGATGTGTGTCAGTTGAATGTAATGTAAACCATAAGAAATTCAAATAGAGACTTAAATAATTTGTAATAAACCGTACTGTCACGAGAATAAATATATTTATTGCGTACAATTTCCTACTTTATATGAAGTGGATAAGGGTGATATTTAATGAACTTCCAATGTATAGTACAGTCCTCAGAAGAGGAGACGTGAAGATCAGCATGCTATCTCTCTCTAGCATGTAGTCATCCTCTCTCTGTTCCGACCAGCGACATCCTACTAAATAGACGCCGATTGAAGGGCGAGTACTTTCAGCTAAATCATCGGACTTATAGTCCGATAAGTCCTATATAGTTCGACTATAAGTCCGATGATTTAGCTTTTTTTACATATTAATCCACGCCCACAAACGCGATGTTAGTTTCGACCAGTAGGTACGGTGACCTGTAAACATTTCCGCACCTGAGTGCGGAGAGTGAGGAGCCATCACAACGACTTTTTAAAAAATTTAAGTATCTGAATACTTAAATTTCTTAAAAAGTCGTTGTGATGGCTCCTTGCAGTGTAAGATGGTGTGGAAAAACCAGTACAAACTCAAATTTTAAGGTAAACGGTATAACATTTCACCTATAAGTCAATAAATCTATCTTATCTTCAAAAATACATTTTACGTAAAGCTCTCAGCTTATATATGTCGGTTGGCAGTTGTGTTTCATCTCTGATCTTTGTCATGGGTGATGTTATAGTTCTATCCCGGGAATTATAATTCTAAAACGGGATAGTGATACAGATAGGTATCGATAAATTAGGAATATTATCGACTGTGAAAGTCCACGTCTCGGCTCCGTATGTCATCACAGGTAGGACGCACTGGTTAAAGACTTTTGTCTTTAGACGCTGCGGTATATCTGGATTTCCTTCTCGCAGTTGTGTTTGTCTAGTTAGAGCATCTGCCCTAGGTAAACATATTGCGTAACAACTTCGATTGGGATTCCATCTACGGCAATCGGTTCCGGAACAACGTGCTCGTTGTACATGACTTTGGTTTTATCACTTCATCCGGAGACCGATGCGACGTTCTAGAGTGGAGACCGCGAATTAGCAAACGTAGCGTAGGACGCCCTGTGACCAGGTGGAGCGACGACATACGCAAAGCGATGGGCAGTGTCTGGAAAAGAAGAGCCGAAGATCGGGCTCAGTAGCGCAACTTGGGAGAGGCCTACGTCCAGCAGTGGACTGACACCGGCTGATGATGATGAGGATAATAACCAAAAGTTTCACCTGACGGCTACTTTAGCCAACTCATATATTATGATTTCTCCTGACCTTGATAGTGCAACTAATGTTTTTATACTTTTATAGAGTAGGTACTTAACTTTTATCAATATTTGTTACGGTAATTTGGTATGGTCATCTCTATATGAGATTTATGACTTTGCCCGTTAAAACTAGTGGAAAGTGCCAATCATAAACAGTTCCCCGCGACCGCATACCTCGGCCAGTTGCGGAATTGATTGTACCGCGCGCTAAAAATCATTCGGCGTCTATTTGGTAGGATGTCGCCGGTTCCAACACATACCGTCGCTCCTCAGGCACAGCTACCGCGGTCGGACTATAGCTATGAGTATATTATATTCAAGTATTTCTGAATATCAGCGTGTTTATATATTATAACTAGAATTGTAGTACATACCGATTGAATAATACACATCACTACTGTGCACAGGTGACGTCGGTGTCACTACCAGCTCCACCTTGTCTCCTCTGACCGCGAAGTACATGGTGTACTCCTGCAGGCCGGCGCTGGTCATGTTCACCACTGTGTGGCGCCCCCTGGCGGACATCTCAGTGTACACTGGAAAATGCCTCTGACCTACAACAGCGGCAGTGCAGCACTCCTCTTGCTGACTGCGGTCACACTTGCTGGGAGCTGTGAACACAATACTAAGACGTTTACATAAATAATTTATTTGTATTAATTGCTAAAAGCAGACGATTCGCTTACCATCACTTAAATGACCAGCGTGTACTGTTAAATATTTAATGTGTAAAATGTGTAAAAAGACGATTTATCTAAATACATAAATTAATGAGTAATGTAAATACATTTGATATGAGCATTATGTCGCTACAAGACGAACTTCGTGCATTTAATTTTTTTCTGATTTTAGATTTCTTTTTTACCATTGTAATAACATGTTTGCTATTTATGGTACGTCATTATACATAATATAAAACCAACTTGTTTGTATACATACATACATTTAAAATACAACAATGTTAAAAAAAGAATTATGAGTATAGTATCTACTTAGTTTCAAAACACAATTTTTATACAAACTTCAAACAAAAATTACGGAAACTGAATACTTAAGGTCGTCGCCCACTTACACGACCCTGCTCCAACACCGCTCCCATACAATACCGCCTAAACGGAGGTGACTACTCGATGTCCATGCGCGGACAGCTAGCAGGCCACCAGCTATCCACGCGCTTAGCTGTCAGACTACAAAAAGTATCGTGAGCGAAAACTCAAGAGTTCAAGCGAAACAGTCTGCACACGGTCGCCGCGCGGGCTGCTCGCGGTCGCCGCGTGGGCCGCTCGCTTGAAGCGCGCAGTAAGCGAGACGAGTAGTACGATGACGGTAAACTCAGCTAGGCTATTCTGTAAGCTATCTCGACAGCGGAATCCGCAGTAAGATTTGAATTTCGTATTACGAAATTCAACCGTATTACGAACGTGATACAATTGAATTTCGTAGTACGAAATTTGAATCTCACCGCGGATTCCGCTGTCGAGATAGCTTACAGAATAGCCTAGCAGCTACAGTGAGCTGTCAGCTAACTTGGGTTGTCAATGTAAAGTCTGTCTACAGAGGACGTCCTAAGTTTTAATGAACATTATTTTGCCGGGTGCAGTGGGGACGTGTAAGATCGCGATGACCTTTATTTTAATTTTTATTGATATCTAATTTTATTTATGATTTGCATACAAAAATGAATAATATTAAGACTACGGAAGAAATAAAATACACATATCGATACCCCTGGGCTCAAAGGTAGTAAAGAACATTTGGTCGTAAAGGACTTTTTGACACTGTCTTACTCAGTATTTAATTCTCTATCGATCTCTATACTCCGTTCAACGAAATTCACAGAAAAAATGCCTTTACGATCCATTGAATTTGACACGATAAAGAAAGTTTACCGTGGAAATATGGACGTAAATCACACTTAGTTGCCAGAGTGTACTCATTTTGGTAGTAAAGCAAAGTATGAAAAAACTTTTGGGCGTAAAATACATAAAAATTATCTGTTGTCATAAGACAACGTATAAACGTATAGACGTCGTATAAACGACCTTGGGTAGTTACTGTAAGTCACCTCAAACATTTGGATGTAAAGAACACCGTCTTTAAAAATTGTCCTATACACCCTTACAATTTAACATAAAAAAATACAAGTGTCCTTTACTACCTAGTTTCATTTTAATTCTGTGCCTCCATAAATACATGTAAGTGAGGAATTGTCCCATAAATCCTAGAATATTCAAACAAAAAAAAAACTAATCTAGACATACTATATAATGTAAATAAAATCTTGTACACAATACTATAAACTCATAACTTTGTGACAGCTAAGTTTACTTACTTACACTAGTATGACTGTAATCGCAAAACCTTAAAATCTGGAAGATAATCTGATGCAACTTTTTGCAATTCTCCGTACCAGCCCTTAAACTTACTTTCTGCAGTAGCTGAAATTTGTTGCATTGATCTAACGCGTTCAGAGACACATGAAGATATTTCGGATGCTACTCGTGCTAATATTTCTTTCCACTACCCTTAATTTTTTAAGCTTGGGTGGTTTTATTTACAAGCAAGATTGCTTTAAATATATCTGGATGTAGTGACAGAAAATAATACTGGTAAAATACCAACGAAAAGAAACAGGTATAATTCATCAACGAGAAGGCTATATTTACTTTTTGTCATATTATGGGGATAAGGAACACTTTTCATCAGTTAGCTCAGAGCGTTGGTCTTGTAATTAATCAGAGTTGAATAATTATTATATGGATTCCTTCGCAGTGGTCTACATATTTTGAATCAGACAACTAAAGATCAAAGCTTTTGAAATTTGATCAATTAGCTACAAAAACACTCACACCTGTTATCATCATTATCAGCTAATATTTGTCCACTGCTGGACATAAGACTTTTCTATGGCTCACCACTGAGCTAATTCTTCAACTATTCGTTTCCAACCGCTGCCAGTCAGCTTGCGTATATCATCGCTCCACCTAGCTGGAGGGCGTCCTACACTACGTTTGCCTTGCCGTGCCTTATCGGTTCTAAGACATATGTGACCAGCCAACTGCCACTTCAGCTTGCATTAGCAAGCTGAGATGGCAGTGGGCTGGCTCATGAAGGTAAGACACTGCTCACGTCACACCTAATACTATACTACTATAATTTAGTAACTCAATTAAAGCCACAATTCATTGAACAAGTACTCGTGGAAATACCTAGCTATAGGAGTAGTAAAAAACATATTATAAGCGCATCTTATATTCCACCTCGCACTCTTCCGGAAATTTATGAGTACCACTTTGATGTACTGCAAGAATTATTCATTGACCCTATAGTTGATAAATTTACGTCTTAGGTGATTACAATATCCCAGATATTGAATGGATTTTATCATCTTATAATACATTGCACTTCAATGGGGTAGGTTCCTCACCTGTAGCTGCTGTACTATACAATTTTATGTCGGTGACAAATTCATCACAGTACAACCACATAAAAAACCCAAATAATAAAATATTAGACTTATTCTTATCGAACTCTCCTTCCACTCTCTGCGCATCCACCAATAGACTTGCACCACCCTCCGTATCTAGCTTATGTTGATGTGAAACATATATACCAGCCTATGAAAAGGTTGCCCATTAGTAAATATAACTTTTATAAAGCTAATTTTCAACTCATAAATAATAAATTAAATGATGTGAACTGGGAAACATTGATACAGGACCAACCTCCAGAGACAGCTCTTAGCACTTTTTACAATACCCTTGATGGAATTATTAAGGAGTATACCCCCTTAGCTGGCCATAAGATTTCAGGATATCTTATTTGGTTCCCACGTTCATTGATAAAGACATTTAATAAAAAGTAAAAGCTCTGGGTTAAATGGAAAAAATTGAAAAATCAATCAGATTCTGAAAAGTTTTCCCAGTATAGAACTAATTTTAAAATGGAGTGTGAGCTATGTTTCCGGAAATATATGGAATCTGTCGAAGACAATATAAACAAGAATGTTAAACATTTTTGGACATACATATCTAATTGTAAAGCGAAACCTGAAATTCCGTCTACCATGTTCTTTAAAAATACTATGTCTAATGATCCCGAAAACATCTGTAATATGTTTTCGGATTTCTTTCTATCCGTATTCGAACCTTCTTCCCTTTATCTAGCAAATTGGCAGCCGACAACTAAAGAATCAGATAACATCACTCAAATTTCAGATATACATCTTACTGAAAATGACATACTTAATGAATTAAAACTATTATATACCACTAAGGGACCTGGACCAGACGGTATCTCACCTCTATTTCTTAATAAAACTGCAAGTTTTATATACAAACCCCTTTATATTATTTATAATAAATGTTTAACAGAAGGGATCTTTCCTGAAATGTGGAAGCGCGCTAATATTACACCGGTTCACAAAGGAGGGTCCAAACATGATGACGCACAATATAGACCTATATCAATTCTGTCCGCCCTGTCGAAACTTTTTGAGAGACTGGTTCACAATAAAATTTATCCTATTATGCACAGAATAATTATAGATGAACAACACGGTTTTGTTAAACATAGATCTACTGTTTCAAACTTACTTTCGTTTACTAGGTTTCTGTTTGGGAAAATGGATGATGGTATTCAGGTAGATGCAGTGTATATAGACTTCCAGAAAGCTTTTGACAAGGTGGATCATCAGCTCCTTCTTAACAAATTAGCCTTTAATGGGATACGTAGTAACTTATTGCGCTGGTTCACCTCTTATATACTAAATAGAACTCAAAAGGTTGTTGTCAATGGATATCATTCTCGAAGCATCGTCATTACTTCAGGTGTACCGCAGGGTTCCATCCTCGGACCTTTGCTCTTTATAATGTTTATCAACGATATTGGTCAGTGTTTCTAAAATCTAATACTATAAGAATCTTTGTCCTGACATACTGACTGACTGACTCACTGACAGACAACGCACAGCCTAAACCGCTGGTCGTAGAGACTTGAAATTTGGAGGGTATATTTGCCTTAGTACGTAAGGGTGTACTAAGAAAGGATTTTCCAAAATTCACCCCTTAAGGGGATGAGAAGGGGGTTCAAAGTTTGTATGGAGAAACAAGATTAGATAGACTTTTCTATCCGAAACTTCACACAAGTGCTTCAGTAAAAAAATAAGAAAATACGTGTTTCAGGTCTTTTTGAAATTCCTCCCCTAAGAGGGTGAAATGGGGTAACAAAGTGTGAAAATCAATATTGTTTCGAATTGCGCTGAAATTTGGCATGCAGATAGTTGTTACCACGTTAGTTACCTCTGAGAAAGGACTTTTCAAAATTCACCCCTGAAGGGGATGAAAAGGGGGTTCAAAGTTTGTATGGAGAAACAAGATTAGATAGTATTTTCTATTTGAAACTTCATACAAGTACTCCAGTAAAGAAATAAGTAAATACGTGTTTTAGCTTTTTTCGAAATTCCACCCCTAAATGGGGTAACAAAGTGTGAAAATCAATATTGTTTCGGATTGCGCTGAAATTTGGTATGCTGATAGTTATTACAACGTTAGTTTCTTTTAAGAAAGGATTTTCCAAAATTTACCTCTGAAGGGGATGAAACGGGCGTACAAAGTTTGTATGGATAAACAAAATTAGATAGTCTTTTATATTCGAAACTTAACAAAAGTACTTAAGTAAGTAAATACGTGTTTCAGGCTCTTTCGAAATTCCACCCCTAAAAGGGAGAAGTGGGGTAACAAAGTCTGAAATCAATATTGTTTCGGATTGCGCTGAAAATTGGCATGCAGATAGTTATTTTTCAAAATTCACTCTTCAAGGGGATGAAGCGGGGGTTCAAAGTTTGGATAGTCATTTTATTCGACATTTCACACAGGTACTTCTGTAAATAAATAAGTAAATACGAGTTTTAGACTTTTTCAAAATACTAAAAGGATAAACTGTGGTAACAAAGTCTAAAAATCAATATTGTTTCGGATTGCGCTGAAATTTAGAATAGTTATTATGACGTAGGTATCACAAAGGATTTTCTAAAAATTCCTCCCGGATACGGAACGGGGATTCATAGTTTGTATAGCGAAACAAGATGAGATAAAGTACGTGTTGTAGGACTTTTCGAAATGGGGTAGGCAACAAAGTCTGAAACTTTGGGTTTTTCGGGTTTTATAAATATGAATCTCGAATTGCCTTAGTCACGCGATAACATGAAAACGGGTGAATCGATTTGGCTAATTCTTATTTGATGTCCTTAATGATAGAATCGTTACTATTGTTATATACCGGCTGTAATTCACGTACCTACCTTCAGTCGGATTTGTGTGACCTCACTTCCGAGGAAGAGCGACGGACTCGCTCAAAAACTAGGTCGAGAAAATTCGACTAAAGGTACGTGAATTACAGCCGGTATATAACAATAATAATGTTACAAATTTACGATAATTGTAAAAGATAGAATCGTTTTTACAAAAGAAAAGTTTTACGTAAATAAAAGAAGTTTTTAACGCGGGCAAAGCCGCGGGACACTTCTAGTTCCAAATATTTGTTGTATGCAGATGATCTGAAAACTTTCAAGACTATTAATAGTGTTAATGATTGTATTTTATTTCAACAAGATTTAAATAGACTAACGATTTATTGTAATAAAAATAAACTTAAGCTTAGTATTCCAAAATGTCATTACATACACTTCACAAAGAATAAAAAGATCATCAACTTTGATTATAATCTATGTAATACACTTCTTTCAAAAGTGACCATTCTAAGAGATCTAAGTGTACAACTAGATTCTAAATTATGTCTTGATACACATGTTGACAACATTATTAGTAAAGCTTTTAAAATGTATGGATTTATAATGCGATCATCTGGCGATTCCAAACGTTCAGTCACGTATCTATATCTATACAAAACATTAGTTCGATCCTAATTAGAATATGCCGCACCAATATGGAACCCCTACTACAACAAGTACAAAGTTGCCATTGAGAAGGTTCAACGCAAATATTTACGCACTATAGATGCCATAAAACTTATTTGTCTTACTTTGAATTACTTTCTAGATATAATCTATTGAGTTTGGAGTCCAGATTAACATATCTGGAAATGACCACTCTGTACAAAATAGTAAATAACAAATTTGATTGTATCGACCTCGTGATGAGCCTATGCTACATTGTACCTAGAACAGTTAGCGGCGCGAGGCGCGCGCTGTTCGTCTGTTTGCACAGGCCAGTAGTCGAACTAACTCTGGCATCCGTAATCCTGTTCGGAGGATGACTGACTTATATAACAGTAAATTTGAAAATATTGATTTATTTTCCTGTACCCTTAGCCAATTCAAAATAGCCGTTCTACAAAATCTTACGTACCTAAATAACCTTTTGTTCCTCGTTTTCATTCGTATTTGAGTCTGTTGTTATTTTTCTATGCAGATGTTCTACAACGATTTCTATGTAAATCTATCATAATTCATTAACTTATAATTGCAACTCCATCCATTCATTTGTAACTATAACTAACGCCACAGAATAGAGAATTAATAAATAATAGCTAAAGTGTAATTTTATGTACTTAATCTATAATTTATCCAAATGTTTTGTCAACACTCATATTTATCCATTTTGTAACGAAACTGAATTATAATTATAATTATTTTTTTGTATAAGTCAGTCGCTCATCTGGCGATTATAGTGTGCTAATATGCATGTAACAATCTGAGAATAGTGTGGTGGGCTGCGTTATTGATACTTGTCTTTACTTAATTGTTTTTTTTTTTAAATTTAATATTGTATAATGTGGCTGTTTACTGTTCCTTAATAAATAAATAAATAAATATAGACCTGTTTGGAAAATCTAATAAAAAAAACAGAATATCTTAGCGGGGTGAACCTTAACAACCTAAACATTATTACACTTGTCGATTATTCCCTTATTTTATTCAATATTCTTCTGAATAGTCGCTTTTGTCCTTTACGACCTTTGAGTCCAGAAGTATCGATATGTGTATGTGATGTGTATATGTGTACGTTTGTTCACACACTGTGTAGTATTAGTACTTCTGCTAGTCCACCTTGGGCGTGGTACTACCAGATGTCAATTAAACTCAACCGTGAAACAGTAATGTTCTTCGGTTTGCACGGCGAAGTGCCCAGTGAAATTACAGGACTTGTTAGTCTTTACATCTTATGTCTCCGCATAACCTACGCAATGCGGTGACATACAAAACCATGTTGCATGCCTCTGTATCTGAAACAGGTAGACGTTATCGCTTACCATCAGGCGAGCGTTGTGCTTGTCCTGTTATCTTATATCTTAAAAATATATTATGTTGTAAAATACTCTTAGTGTCGCTGTTTGATGTAACTACAATGTATTTCAGTTTCAATACGATTTTTAAAATATGTATCAATTTTTCACACAGGGTTGCTCTGTCAACAAGTCGAGTTGCATAAACATTGTTTCTACCATTGCCACTCAAAAAACAGCACTTTATTTCATTGATAGCAGTGAATAAAACGCTGTTTTACTCACTCGGTGAATAAAATCATTTTGAATTTGGAACAAGCACGAAATACGAATTATGTACAAAAAATAAATAAAATTTGCTAAAAGTGCCTACTAGCTGGCTAAATTGAGATATCTATAGAAGCTATATAATTAAATAAAAATAAAAATCACGCCAATTTTGGTATTTTTTTTTGTTTTCATTTTGCTCGACACGATTAGTGTATTCAGCCGGAATAAAGTATAAAAATTATTCAAGTTTTCGTAAATTCAAGTCATAAATTTGAGTCAAAGTCACATTTCTGATCAAGTTGAAGTCACAGTCTAGTACAAGTCGTAGAAGTAAAGATGTGAACTTTACTGAAGATTTTCAGTGCAATTTTGGTGAAACGTAAATAGCATGTTTTTCAAGATTATTTTGTTTTTACACACACATTCACCAACACTAAATGGTTAATAATCCACATTTATTACATATTAATTACATATGATAAATATAAATGGGTACTATAAGTAGGTAGGTACTACTATTTATTTTCTCGCAGTCAATGGTAAAAAGAAGATTACACGACTCGTGAATATAATCCCTATACAAGAACCGAGATTAAATTTTAGACCGAGATTAGAATCCTTCACTGCTTTCGGGATCCAACTTAGTCCCTCGAATTAAATAGCTTTTTTATTCACTCGTTGTTTAATCTACTATTACACCTTTGTTGTATTTAACAAGTGTCTGAGACATACATCAGCGACAATAATGAAGATGCAAAAGTCAATTTGTATATTTGTTTGTTTTTGTGAGTATTATTATATCGATTTATTTATTTATTTATTTAATATAAAAAGTAAAACGATGTACAAGGCATAAAAAGGTGTGGTATTTATACTACTTAATATCGAATAGATATCTTATGTCTAACCTTATCGATTAATGAGATCCCTAGATCCTGCACTAGGATATCCTGTGTCGCAGAATCTAGTGTCTTCCTTTACACGTATAATTTATAAGTAGATAACAATGCAGCGGTCGGTTGATCGCTTGGAACATTATGTTTTCTAACTACGTTAGTGAAATCTATGTATGTGTGTGTGTGTGTGTGTGTGTGTGTGTGTGTGTGTGTGTGTAGTGTGTGTGTGGGTGTGTGTGGTGTACTACTCGTTGGTGTATGAGAAAATATGATGGAGTTACTCGTATGTCATGTGTATGGTATGAATGGCTTCAAATAGTAGTGGGCCTGTGTCATCTCGCAACATGTGTTATTTATCTCTTGGGGAGGACGTGCTCGTTGTTGAGATCGTACCACAACAGTGGTTTGAGATGAGACAGGCCCGCAGCGTTATCTCGGAGTCCTTAGTATGATTTCTGTTCCATCATAGTCCTTCGTCGACAGCCATTCTCGTATTTTTCTTTTACAGGCGTGCCGGGTTTTGTTCAATATACCTACGGATTGATCTAGTGTTTGGTATAATTGAGCACCTTTATACATATACGATCTTTGGGCAAAACAGGTTTTGACAATTGAAGTGGCCCAGCTGTTCATTTGTCGACGAGAAGATTTTAATGGAACAGAAACAGTCTGTAGTGCAGTTTTATGATAGCGTAACGTTGTTGCCATTATACAGAGTTGTCTCACTCTGAGAAATTTAGTGTCTGCGTAGAGCTGGTCAGTGGAGTAACGATACGGTAGTCGATGAGCCACCTTGAGTAATGCACGTTGAGCTCGCTCTAGACGCAACATTAAACATTTTCCAGCAGAGCCCCAACTGGCAATGCCATAATTTATTACAGACTGGCACAAGGTAACGTACACCATTTTTAGCGTGCTGTTGTCGGCAACTGTACCAAGTCTTCTAAAGATTGGTATCAGTTTTCTGATTCGACCACTAAGGGCTATTATTTGCTGTTCTCAAGCAAGTTTCTGATCTATCACGATACCAAGGTACTTAATACTCTCGACTTGGCTAATTTTGGGACAGTCACAAGAGCACGTATTAGTGTGGTCACCAAGGTGTAGACGAAGTTCAATAGGGTTCATTGGTTTTGACCGTCCTGAAATCCTAAACGCTAGAAAGTTCGTAACGAACGAACTTTCTAGAAGTTCGTTTTTGTAGCGTTTAGAGTTAGTAAGTTGTTTTGTAGCCAGCTAAAATAAATAAATATAGACCTGTTTGGAAAATCTAATAAAAAAAACAGAATATCTTAGCGGGGTGAACCTTAACAACCTAAACATTATTACACTTGTCGATTATTCCCTTATTTTATTCAATATTCTTCTGAATAGTCGCTTTTGTCCTTTACGACCTTTGAGTCCAGAAGTATCGATATGTGTATGTGATGTGTATATGTGTACGTTTGTTCACACACTGTGTAGTATTAGTACTTCTGCTAGTCCACCTTGGGCGTGGTACTACCAGATGTCAATTAAACTCAACCGTGAAACAGTAATGTTCTTCGGTTTGCACGGCGAAGTGCCCAGTGAAATTACAGGACTTGTTAGTCTTTACATCTTATGTCTCCGCATAACCTACGCAATGCGGTGACATACAAAACCATGTTGCATGCCTCTGTATCTGAAACAGGTAGACGTTATCGCTTACCATCAGGCGAGCGTTGTGCTTGTCCTGTTATCTTATATCTTAAAAATATATTATGTTGTAAAATACTCTTAGTGTCGCTGTTTGATGTAACTACAATGTATTTCAGTTTCAATACGATTTTTAAAATATGTATCAATTTTTCACACAGGGTTGCTCTGTCAACAAGTCGAGTTGCATAAACATTGTTTCTACCATTGCCACTCAAAAAACAGCACTTTATTTCATTGATAGCAGTGAATAAAACGCTGTTTTACTCACTCGGTGAATAAAATCATTTTGAATTTGGAACAAGCACGAAATACGAATTATGTACAAAAAATAAATAAAATTTGCTAAAAGTGCCTACTAGCTGGCTAAATTGAGATATCTATAGAAGCTATATAATTAAATAAAAATAAAAATCACGCCAATTTTGGTATTTTTTTTTGTTTTCATTTTGCTCGACACGATTAGTGTATTCAGCCGGAATAAAGTATAAAAATTATTCAAGTTTTCGTAAATTCAAGTCATAAATTTGAGTCAAAGTCACATTTCTGATCAAGTTGAAGTCACAGTCTAGTACAAGTCGTAGAAGTAAAGATGTGAACTTTACTGAAGATTTTCAGTGCAATTTTGGTGAAACGTAAATAGCATGTTTTTCAAGATTATTTTGTTTTTACACACACATTCACCAACACTAAATGGTTAATAATCCACATTTATTACATATTAATTACATATGATAAATATAAATGGGTACTATAAGTAGGTAGGTACTACTATTTATTTTCTCGCAGTCAATGGTAAAAAGAAGATTACACGACTCGTGAATATAATCCCTATACAAGAACCGAGATTAAATTTTAGACCGAGATTAGAATCCTTCACTGCTTTCGGGATCCAACTTAGTCCCTCGAATTAAATAGCTTTTTTATTCACTCGTTGTTTAATCTACTATTACACCTTTGTTGTATTTAACAAGTGTCTGAGACATACATCAGCGACAATAATGAAGATGCAAAAGTCAATTTGTATATTTGTTTGTTTTTGTGAGTATTATTATATCGATTTATTTATTTATTTATTTAATATAAAAAGTAAAACGATGTACAAGGCATAAAAAGGTGTGGTATTTATACTACTTAATATCGAATAGATATCTTATGTCTAACCTTATCGATTAATGAGATCCCTAGATCCTGCACTAGGATATCCTGTGTCGCAGAATCTAGTGTCTTCCTTTACACGTATAATTTATAAGTAGATAACAATGCAGCGGTCGGTTGATCGCTTGGAACATTATGTTTTCTAACTACGTTAGTGAAATCTATGTATGTGTGTGTGTGTGTGTGTGTGTGTGTGTGTGTGTGTGTAGTGTGTGTGTGGGTGTGTGTGGTGTACTACTCGTTGGTGTATGAGAAAATATGATGGAGTTACTCGTATGTCATGTGTATGGTATGAATGGCTTCAAATAGTAGTGGGCCTGTGTCATCTCGCAACATGTGTTATTTATCTCTTGGGGAGGACGTGCTCGTTGTTGAGATCGTACCACAACAGTGGTTTGAGATGAGACAGGCCCGCAGCGTTATCTCGGAGTCCTTAGTATGATTTCTGTTCCATCATAGTCCTTCGTCGACAGCCATTCTCGTATTTTTCTTTTACAGGCGTGCCGGGTTTTGTTCAATATACCTACGGATTGATCTAGTGTTTGGTATAATTGAGCACCTTTATACATATACGATCTTTGGGCAAAACAGGTTTTGACAATTGAAGTGGCCCAGCTGTTCATTTGTCGACGAGAAGATTTTAATGGAACAGAAACAGTCTGTAGTGCAGTTTTATGATAGCGTAACGTTGTTGCCATTATACAGAGTTGTCTCACTCTGAGAAATTTAGTGTCTGCGTAGAGCTGGTCAGTGGAGTAACGATACGGTAGTCGATGAGCCACCTTGAGTAATGCACGTTGAGCTCGCTCTAGACGCAACATTAAACATTTTCCAGCAGAGCCCCAACTGGCAATGCCATAATTTATTACAGACTGGCACAAGGTAACGTACACCATTTTTAGCGTGCTGTTGTCGGCAACTGTACCAAGTCTTCTAAAGATTGGTATCAGTTTTCTGATTCGACCACTAAGGGCTATTATTTGCTGTTCTCAAGCAAGTTTCTGATCTATCACGATACCAAGGTACTTAATACTCTCGACTTGGCTAATTTTGGGACAGTCACAAGAGCACGTATTAGTGTGGTCACCAAGGTGTAGACGAAGTTCAATAGGGTTCATTGGTTTTGACCGTCCTGAAATCCTAAACGCTAGAAAGTTCGTAACGAACGAACTTTCTAGAAGTTCGTTTTTGTAGCGTTTAGAGTTAGTAAGTTGTTTTGTAGCCAGCTAGCTACAGTTGATAACCCTTTCTGAGCTACATCAACGACCTCTTTCTAACACTTACCGTAGAAAATCAAAGCAGTATCATCAGCAAATGCTAAGAGTTTTGTTTGGTGGATTGTAAGATTGCAGAGGTCGTTCATATAGATCAGGAACAGAGTAGGACCTAATACGCTACCCTGTGGTACTCCAAAATCTACATTGGCATAGTCACTAATAGTGTCATCAATACGGACTCTCTGAGGACTTCTAGAGCTTAAATAGGATTGGAACCATTTTAGGGGCAGTCCTCGTATACCAAGCGTATCCATCTTTCTCAGGAGAATTGGCCGCGACACGGTATCGAAGGCCTTAGCCAGGTCCAAAAAAAACAGCGATACACTTATTGTCACCATCAATTTTCTCCATTGCTGTGTCAACCAATGAGACCACAGCATCTTCAGTAGAACGTTGGTGTCGGAATCCATATTGATTTGGCGATAGCAGATTAGATTTCTCTAGATAACTTATAAGGCGCTTGTTTATCACCCTTTCAAGAACTTTTGAAAGTGTAGGCAATAGTGAGATGGGTCTGTAATTTGAGACCACGCTAGAGTCCCCATTCTTGTAGATTGGACAAACATCCGCTAGTTTTAGGCAGTCTGGAACAGTTCCGTTTTCCATACTCAAATTACAGATGTGCGCTATCGGCTCTGCTAGAATATATTTAGCTCTTTTAAGGATTCCATTTTTTATTCCATCAGAGCCCGGGGCAGAAAAGATTTTTAGACCCGAAAGTATTTTTAAAATTTCGCAACTATCAGTTGGTGCAAAGAAGAAGGAATTAAATATCTGTGATGTGTTTGCCTTAATTTTATTAGCAAGGTCATTTTCAGTTAAATTGAGATGGTTTAATATGTTGTCAGCCAGTGACTTGCCAACTGATGAGAAAAAGTCATTCGCACTATTTGCGGACTGCCGGGTATGATTGTTGTCTTTTGAATCAAGCAAATCGGATGAGGTTTTTTTGGGAGGACTTATACTACAGACTTTTTTTATAGTTTTCCATAAGTTTTTGCTGTCTCCACTAGAAGCTTTTAAGGACTTTCAATCATATTGGTTTGATTGATTTGGCTGATATTGTACACAGGCATACAAGAAAAAAATATTATATTATATGGTGTGCAACCAGTAAAACATAAATGTACAATTTAACTGGTTTATTAACTTCCGTAGTAGTAATAATGTTCGGGACATTATGAGCTGGCTCCGTCGATTCTGTGGTAACATTTTGCTTGGGAATATGTTGCCTTAATGACATTAATATATTACGTACGTATAATTACGTAGTATGCATTTAATATGAGCAAGAAAGATGTCGTTTACTACCACGAAAATTTCATGGATCTAATGTTATTTTAAGAATACAGAAGAACACATACATATCCCGCTAAGTCGGACAAAACATAGAGGCACTACACTACCGTGCCATTCTTTTCTCGAAGCCATTCAGGCCATTTTCAACATTCTGTAATATTGTGCTGGCTAAAGCTAGAAGCCTGAATTTTCAACAACATTATAGAGCATTTATATGGATTAGATATATTATTCTGTATAAAATTCAATTTTAACGTTTAGTTAAAGAACTATTACCCGTCATTTTTCCTTACTTTTGTAAAGGTACGGACACACCGCGGCGTCCTGCGATCTGCGTGCGCGATCTCAGTACATTTCAATTGTTTTCTGATCGCGTTTGGTGTGAACCAGTTGATACAAATACTACTGCGCTATCATATCGCAGCCTAGATCGCGCACGCAGGACGCGGCGGTGTCTCCGTACCTTAACTGACACACTGACCTCCGTGCCTACAAACTCCAAATATATTTTTTAAATTTCTTATAGGCTAGCTTTTGACCACTATCTCACCTGTTGATGATGCGGTCGAAGATGGTAGGCACGCTAGGCCTACAATGGGATCTGGCTCTGATGGGATATATTAAACCGACTTGGTTTAACATTACATCTCAAAACTATTTTGTAGTATATAAACTGCGTTGCGTTGCGTTGCAACTTTTTACATATTGTAATGTTTTTGATGGGATCATGTTGTAAAATACTCCTAGTGCCGCTGTATTTTTAATATACTTAACCACAAATTGTTTCAGTTTCAATACGATATACTGTTGTATATACTTATACTGTGTATATACTGTTTATAACATGAAACAATTAGCTATACATATTTCACACAGGGTTGCTCTTTCAACAAGTCGAGTTGTATAATTGCTTACACCGTTGTTGTGTTTTGACAAGTGTCTGAGACGGCCACACATCACTGCCTAGTAAAGATGCAAAAGTCAGCTTGTATATTTTGGTTTGTTTTGTGGCTTTATCGATTTAGCCGATATTTTGCACAGGGATACTATATATTATAATATTATGGGGCGTACAACCAGTAACACATTATCATCACCATCAGACTATCTCTGTCCACTGCTGGACATAGGCCTCACCTATAGCACGCCACTGAGCTCAATCTTCAGCTCTTTGTTTCTAGCCGCTGCCAGCCGGCTTGTGTATATCGTTTCACCTAGCTGGAGGGCGCCCTACACTACGCTTGACGAGATATGGTACCCACTAGAAAGTAACACATTAATGTACAATTTACCTGGTTTATTGACGTCTGTAGTTCTTTCTTCGGTACCACCGCCGTCTTTCAACTCCGTTGTCGAATGGATCGACTTGAAACTGTATAAATACAATACAATATAATATTAAGTCACCATTATATATGCTGTAATTAATTAACTATAGTTATAAACACTGATTCACAGTCCAACAGACACACAGCGTAACGGCTGGATCTAGCATTAAGAGCTAACGCGGGCTGCAGTTTTCCATATAAACGTATTCCCCCGTTTCCTCCCTGGAAAATACTTTGTAACGTCTGCCGCGATTACAAGCGCCGAGCGCGGTCAAACCAGTTGAGGGGAATGACAGAGGCGCGCGGGGCTAACCACCCGAAGCTCTCGGGACGGCCGGCAGCCGTTGGCTCTCATACCACGGCGAACCGTCTAGTGCACGCCCGCGTGTTTACCTCTACTACAACTAATTCATAAAGCTCTCAAGTAGCATCTAGTTTACAATTATTAAATTATCGTGCTTAGTGCCTTGTTCCCCAAATCGGGTGAGTATTCTAGTGTTTTACATAAGTAGTTATTTTAATTGTGTGGCGATGCAAGCATATTCAAAATTGACGCGTCATAGCTCAACGGTCACCTTATAACTGTAACTTCATCCCTATATTTTATATCAATTTAGCTTTCCCTCGTTTTAATTAATATATTTTGAATATGCCTACATCGTAGTAGTTATTATTTTGTGAGTCCAACTGTGTAAGTTCACTTTAGTTAGTCAATAGCATGACGCAGCTTAACTTAATAAGCGCAGCGATATAGTCTTGATTCCTTTGTAAATACATACATTGAAATCATTGGTGGATTTTATAAATCATATTGTAAACATTATTTATCTTTGCTAACTATTTTTCATTATAACTACGACTATTAGTAATGTCCTTTTCTATATTGTCCAAATTGCCACTTACCTACTCCATAAGAGGAGGTACTCACCTACCATTTTTTTATTCTTGTAAATAATCGTAAATCTGTCACCGATTTCTAGAAAAACCTTACCCGACTTCATGAAAAGGAGGGTACTGTTTTTTTATTACCCCATTTTGTACATAGTTTGACTGCCTCATCTTTGATCACTTATTCATCGCTTAGCAATAACTGTTTCGCCTTCTCATCGCGTACCGGTTGATGGCAGTCAAACTAGGCTTCTATGCACTGGGCTAATACCGCTTCCTGAACGGGGTTCCAGGGTACACCCACCAGGCGAGACCTGATACTGCACGTCTTACGCGCCGCTGCCCTACCGACGTACTAACCGTCGAGTCAGCACACAACTTGCTGCCCTGCCTGAAGTCCTGGAAGACTACATCAACCACCAGCGCGGACCGCGGATTCCAAGGCCAGTAGTGCTTGTCGTCAGAGTGAAACGATAGAACGGTTACACGAACGATTTCCACGACCCATTTCTTCCATCTACCTACCTTTATTCTGAATTTAATATACCCTTGTTAACCTCACTGCTTTTTTATTTACCTTGCGACTAAGTAGGTAGGTAGAAAGTAGCCAGCGTTACATTGGCGCCCAACGTGGGGCCACAAGTTACGAATGCTTCCGCGACTGCTATTGCTTCTACCTCTCAAGGTGCAGAGCTTACTGCGCCCACTATTGCGGTAAGTTGCGAACGCAATTTGTCTACAGATATTTTAAAATTGAAATATTCTGGAAAAACTTGTGTTCGCTCTTTTATACAAAGAGTAGAAGAATTCGTTACTTGTAGGGGTATTTCTTCCGAGAAAATCTTGTCCTTGGCATACGAGCTGTTTACGGACGATGCTTTACATTGGTATCGTTGTAATAAAGATAGGACTCAGACATGGGATGAACTTGCCCGTCTATTAAAAGAAGATTTTAGTAGTAGTGACTATGACTATAAACTGGCCGCAGAAATTCGGTCACGAACTCAAGGCGAAACAGAAAACATCGTTATATATATTTCTATAGAAATTATTAGTTATATGCATTATAATGCATGGAATGTTCTCAAGACTAGGTAAACCATTTTCCGAGGAGGAAATGTTAGATATTCTACTGCATAACATTCGTCCATGCTACGCAAACACACTAGCTGCGCTACCGGGGATTACGACCATCGATGCCTTAAAATCTGCCTGTAGGCACTACGAGAGTATTCAGGCTCGATGCTCTCAATTTCATGAACCTCCAAGCATCACTTACAATACTCTTGCACCTGAATTTGCATACAAACCTACCGGTCATGACAAACCTAGCACTAAGTGTATTGCGGTCGCGGCTGTGTCTGCCAGTCCTTCTAAGCCTTTATTTTGTGTCAGATGTAGGATGGAAGGCCATACCTTGAAGAATTGCAGACAAGAGCGTTTTCCAATATGCTTCAAGTGCGGGAAGAAAGATGTTATCTTCCCACAATGTCCTGCGTGCAATTCAAACGTAACTCAAAAAAACTAGTGTGTCGGGATTGGAAAGGCAGAGTTAATGAACTGTCTAGCAAGAGTAAGTCTGATAAAACTGAGTGGCAAGACTGGCTCAGTTTTGTATCGAAGTTCTTTGCTTTTAACGCTGTTTCTTCAATCCACGACACTAAAAATTTAAAAACGTCGCGGCTCTACGTCTCGGTCAATATTAATGACAAGCCGTTGACTGGACTCTTAGACACTGGATCCTGTGCGACTATTTTAGGCAATCGCTGTCATGAAGTCTTAATGAAATCAGGTTTTGGGCTGGAAAGTGGTTCTTCTACTCAGTTCATCGCTGCGGGTGGTGCCAGGCTCGATTCTATTGGAGTGATGCTGATTCCGGTAACTTTCGAAGATCAAACGCACATCCTCAAGGCGTATGTCGTTCCTGATATAAGACATGCTCTCATATACTAGGAATGGATTTTTGGCGATTATTTGGGCTACTTCCAAAAAATCTAGATAGCATCGCTACATTAGAATCGAGTGATAATTCCACTGCATATTTAGAAGACGATAGTCCCAAACTTCTTCATTCCTACGATCATCTTACCGCGGATCAGAAGTCTACCGCGGATCAGATCATATCACAGTTCCGTGACATTTCGTACGAAAAACGAGGATTAGGTCGTACTTCCTTGACTACTCACTCAATCGATACTGGGGATGCTGCCCCCATTCGACAACGATACTACAGAATGTCACCGGAAAAGCAACGTGTTCTGGTCGAACAGCTGGATGAAATGTTGGAAGAAGATGTTGTGGAACCGTGCGAGAGTCCATGGTCGTCACCAGTCCTTCTGACCCCGAAAAAAAATGGAGAGTTACGGTTTTGCTTAGATAGTAGGAAGTTGAACTCAATTACTAAAAAGGACGCATATAGTCTACCCTATATCTCCGAGATTCTAGACAACCTCCGCGAATCCAGATACCTTTCGAGTATCGATCTATCCAAAAGCTTCTGGCAGATTTTAATACGTGAAGAGGACAGACAGAAGACTGCATTTTATATTCCAACACGCGGAACCTTCCAATTTAAATCTATGCCCTTCGGGCTCACTAACGCTCCTGCTACACAGCAGCGATTGGTAGACTCCTTGTTTTATGGTCCTGAATTCGAACATAGAGTGTTTATTTTTGTTGATGACGTCATAATCGCATCAAATAACTATGACCATCATATTTTGCTACTGACGCGCGTGTTGGAAAAACTCAAAATGGCTAATCTAACAATACATTTTGAGAAAAGTCAATTTTTTCGGTGTCAATTAAAATATTTGGGATATATCGTAGATTCTAACGGATTGCAGGCTGACCCTGAAAAAGTTGAAGCCATTTTAAATTATCCTACTCCTACTAACCGCAAGGAAGTAAGAAGATTTTTAGGTACTGCTTCCTGGTATCGCCGGTTCATCCCTAATTTCAGCAGTTTAGCTACACCTCTGAACAAATTGACTTCTCAAGGCAAAAATGCTCCTCCTTTTAACTGGTCCAACGAAGCTGAAGAAGCCTTTCAAAAATTAAAAGGACATCTGGTCACCGCCCCTATCCTTTCGTGTCCGGACTACACTAAACCATTCGAGGTCCATACCGATGCGAGTGACTACGGCATTGGAGCAGTGCTTACGCAGATTCTCGATGGCAAGGAAAAGGTCATAGCGTACATGAGCAAATCCCTATCACAACAAGAGCGAAATTACAGTGCTACAGAACGCGAAGCTCTAGCTGTACTCGTTGCCATCGAGCATTGGCGTTGTTACTTAGAAAATGGGCTCACATTTACGGTCTATACTGACCACTCTTCTCTTAAGTGGTTCCTCAATCTAAATAATCCAACAGGACGATTAGCCCGATGGGGTGTCCGTCTATCAGTCTACAATTTTGTGATTAAGCATCGCAAGGGTTCAGAAAACGTAGTTCCGGACAGCCTTAGTCGCTCCGTTTGCATAACCACCATAGATGATGTACCAAATGCTACTCCTAACTCTAGTGATCCTTGGTACCTGAACATCTACGAGGGATGCCAAAAATCACCAACCTCTTTCCTAAATTATCGCGTCACGAATGGTAAACTATTCCGATACATGAAATCGATCAACCCTTTAACAAGGGAGTTCGAGTGGAAGGAAGTTATACCATCGGAATACCGACGCGATATTATTGCTAAAAATCATTGTGAACCTACTTCTGGGCATTTGGGCATTTTCAAAACGCACAAGCGCCTGACCTTAAATTATTTCTGGCCTGGATTACTCAAAGACGTAAGTGACTTCGTAACAAGTTGTGACACTTGTCTCTCCTATAAATACCCCAACCACGCTACCCTTGGTACTATGGGAAGACCTAAAGATTGCTCTCGTCCCTTCCAGATGATAAGTATTGACTTAGTTGGAATTCTCCCGGTCACTAGGAAGCAGAATACCTTTCTACTAGTAGTAACTTGTTGCTTTTCAAAGTATTGCTTGCTATTTCCCATACGACGTGCTACAGCAGCAATCATTACAAATATATTAGAAGAAAAGATTTTTCTCGTCCATGGAGTACCAAGTACGGTATTGATGGACAATGGAAAACAATTTACTAGTAATTTAATGCACGATCTTTTGGCTAATTATAATGTACCTAACGTTTTCTTCACACCTTTATATACCCCGCAAGTTAATATGGTTGAACGCTATAATAAAACCATCATCACAGCAGTATCTACATTCGTAAATAATGATCACAGATCTTGGGATGTCAATATTCCAAAAATTCTATTTGCTTTAAACAACTCAGTGAACCGGATATACACCATCCTTCCTAGTGTATGGCCGGGAGCTGATTAATGACGGATCCCATTACCTCGATACAGACTTAAAGGACGATATCATATTTGCCCCAAGGGACAGTTACGCTGAAAATGTTGGTGCGCTCCATAAGATTTTCGACAAGGTGCAACTCGCTCTTTTAAAGGCACACTCTCGAAACAGTACAAATTACAACTTACGACGGAAAAATGTCGAATTCAATGTCGGAGACACCGTATGGAAGCGAACCTTCTACTTGAGTGACAAGGACAAGAGGTTCTCAAAGAAACCGAAGCTCTCGGGACGGCCGGCAGCCGTTGGCTCCCATACCACGGCGAACCGTCTAGTGCACGCCCGCGTGTTTACCTCTACTACAACTAATTCATAAAGCTCTGAAGTAGCATCTAGTTTACAATTATTAAATTATTGTGCTTAGTGCCTTGTTCCCCAAATCGGGTGAGTATTCTAGTGTTTTACATAAGTAGTTATTTTAATTGTGTGGCGATGCAAGCATATTCAAAATTGACGCGTCATAGCTCAACGGTCACCTTATAACTGTAACTTCATCCCTATATTTTATGTCAATTTAGCTTTCCCTCGTTTTACTTAATATATTTTGAATATGCCTACATCGTAGTAGTTATTATTTTGTGAGTCCAACTGTGTAAGTTCACTTTAGTTAGTCAATAGCATGACGCAGCTTAACTTAATAAGCGCAGCGATATAGTCTTGATTCTTTTGTAAATACATACATTGAAATCATTGGTCTTATAGATTTATTATAAAAACTCACGTTCATTTTAAACTTATAGATTTAAAAACGGGAATTTAACGTGACTTACGCGATGTCGATATAGCGATCGACATATGTTTCGGCCTCATCCGGAGGCCTTCTTCAGGATCTTGAGTGCGGGGCGCTCGCCGACGCGTTCAACCTCGCACTCAGCACAAATCATTGGTGGATTTTATAAATCATATTGTAAACATTATTTATCTTTGCTAACTATTTTTCATTATAACTACGACTATTAGTAATGTCCTTTTCTATATTGTCCAAATTGCCACTTACCTACTCCATAAGAGGAGGTACTCACCTACCATTTTTTTATTCTTGTAAATAATCGTAAATCTGTCACCGATTTCTAGAAAAACCTTACCCGACTTCATGAAAAGGAGGGTACTGTTTTTTTATTACCCCATTTTGTACATAGTTTGACTGCCTCATCTTTGATCACTTATTCATCGCTTAGCAATCACTGCTTCGCCTTCTCATCGCGTACCGGTTGATGGCAGTCAAACTAGGCTTCTATGCACTGGGCTAATACCGCTTCCTGAACGGGGTTCCAGGGTCCACCCACCAGGCGAGACCTGATACTGCACGTCTTACGCGCCGCTGCCCTACCGACGTACTAACCGTCGAGTCAGCACACAACTTGCTGCCCTGCCTGAAGTCCTGGAAGACTACATCAACCACCAGCGCGGACCGCGGATTCCAAGGCCAGTAGTGGTTGTCGTCAGAGTGAAACGATAGAACGGTTACACGAACGATTTCCACGACCCATTTCTTCCATCTACCTACCTTTATTCTGAATGTAATATACCCTTGTTAACCTGACTGCTTTTTTATTTACCTTGCGACTAAGTAGGTAGGTAGAAAGTAGCCAGCGTTACAACTTCTATTGCAAAATTTGTTTGTACAAAAAAATCAAGGTCTGCTGTTGCTAAGCCCCTATCATTTGCTTTTTTTTGACCAACTCATTGCAAATAGAAATATGACCCTTCAAAAATCTTGAAGAGGAGATTAGAAGGCTTGTATTTATTTTTGCAATTGTTTGATCAAAAAAAGCAAATAATAGGGTCATAGCTACAGCAGACCTTGATGTATTGTAGAATCAAATATTGCTCTAGAAGCATTTTCCAAGGAGAAAACGGGGAAATACATTAGTATGGATAAGTGAACTCCACGTTCGCTCTTAAAGGTACGACCACACCGCGGCATCCTGCGTCCGCGTGCGGGGGCGCGATCTGATTTTCAATCGTTCTCTGTTAGCCATAGATCGCGTTTGGTGTGAACCTCTCTGATCACGCCCGCGCCCGCGGACGCAAGACGCCGCGGTGTGGCCGTACCTTAAAAGAACTTTTCTCTGAGTAAAAGTTTATAGTCGGCTTATATAATATACGATCAAAATATATGCATGGGTTGATATGCAGGGTGGTTTTGGAGAGACATTCTAAAATGTATCTTGGTTTCAGTTGAGAACGGCCGGACCGATTTCCTTATTATTTTATTCAGGTTTTAATAATAAATAAAATATTTTAATATCATTTACAAAATGAAATTCCAGGATCCAGATTATATAAAACGAAATCAATTGAACTTTCTTTTGTATTTTTTTAAATAATATCTCTAAAGGTACGGACACACCGCGGCGTGCTGCGTCTTGCGTGCGCGATCTCAGTACATTTAAATTGGTTTCGCGATCAGAAAACAATTAAAATGAGATCGCGCACGCAGGACGCAGGACGCCGCAGTGTGTGCGTAATTTAAGTCATAAGTCAAAGCTTTTATTCTTAATGAAAGTTTAAAAAAAAGTTTGTATTGAGAAACAAGATTAAATAGTATCTTTTATTCGAAATTTCCCACAAGTACTTTTGGAAATAAATACGTGTTTCAGATTATTAAAAGAGAATATGAATTAACATACACACATCAACACTGTCTAGGGATAATTTGTAAAAATTTCTTCAACTCATAAAATACTGGTTGGTTTAAAAATATTTTAATGTAAGCTTATTGTGTAGGTCTTAATGAATGATACAAAATTTGAATTTGAAAAATAAATTAATAACAAAAGATTTGCGCGGCATAACTGTAGCGAAGTTCGAATGTTTTTATTTACCTAACCTAGTTTTTGGTATTTTTTTGTTTCAAATTAAAGTTTTAATAAAAATCATCGTTTAATTTCGAATTTATGTACCTGTATGCATCATGCAGCGGCGCCATTTAACGAGAGACGAGATGTTAGGGGCAGTAAGCATGCTTCAAGCTGGGGCTACTCAACGGAGTATAGCCGAGGAGATTGGAACATGACAAAACGTGATATCAAGGTTTTGGTCACATTATCGTACCACTGGTGAAGTGGCTGAAAGGCACCGGCGGGAAGGGCATAACCACCCAAAGACAGGATCGATTTTTGCAAGTGGCCGCGAGAAGACAACTTAATGTGATGGCCATGCAGTTGGTTCAAAAGCTCTAGTCAGAGTACCAGTTGCTTGTCAGTGACCATATTGTGAGGAGAAGACTGCATGAGGCTAACCTTCATGCTCGCAGGCCGCTTCGTACTCTAGCACTACGCAGAGGAAATCGCGGACGAAGATTAGAGAGGGCTCCAGAACATTTGCTCTAGGAAGATAGCCAGTGGTCTGTAGTGCTGTTTACCGATGAGTCCCGATTCGATTTTTATCCTGATTTACGAAGAGTACGTGTATCGCGAGCTCCTGGACGTGAGAAGCGTCTGCAACACCCTCAGGAAGTCCATCCATACCACGGCGGAACAATTATGGTTTGGGCGGGTATTCGTGTTGGTGGAAGAAAAGATCTCGTTTGGATCAGAAACACCATGACTGCAGAAAAATACCGAAATCAGGAGCTAGCACCAATAATCTATCCTCATCGAATGCAAATGGGCCAAACTTTCACGCTCATGCACGACAACGCCCGTCCGCACACTGCGCGAGTGGTCACCAGCTGGCTACAGGAGCACAACGTGTCGGTCTTAGACTGGCCCGCGCAATCACCAGACCTAAACCCCATAGAGCATGCGTGGGACATGGTCCAAAGAAGGGCTTAGAGGAATTTTCCTCCAAACGTTGCGACTGAAAAGCAACTTTTTTTGCATCTTAGCAAGACCTGAGACAATATCCCGCAGCAGACTTTGATAACTTGATTCGAAGCATAAAAACCGTTGCAGGACCGTGATTAACGTCATAGGTGGTTTTACTGACTACTAATTTTTCGGGTAACTGCAAAAACCTAATAATTTCAAATCAAATCAATCAAAAATCAAATCAAATTATTTATTCATTAAAAATAGAGTATACATTTCAGATGGTATGTTTTATAGGAGATCCGTCTAGTTCGCTTTACTTTCACTTTTTTCTTAAAAAGAAATTCATCTTTAGGTTTACCATTATTTCACTTTTTGTCTTTATTTCTTAAAAAAAATATTTACGTAAAACAAATAACTTTGTTTTATTCCAAAGCATAGTCTGATAAATGGGCGCTATAAAAATATATTACATGTTGTATGTTAGTTGTAACACGTTTGGAAAAAATTGAGAAAATCAGAGTATCCCTAGACAGTGTTGATGTGTGTAGTCTGAAAATCAATAATTATGGTTATTTGAGTTTTATTGAGGGATGTAAGGGAGCACAAATACGACCTCGGTGCTCCCAGCCAACCTCACCTGCCCGTGGTGCATCCTGCTGACCAACAGACGGGGCTCTGGCGACCGACAAATGGCGGTATAACCATTTCATATCTATGGCGTAGCTAAATTCTACAGGCCGGTGACGGGCAGCAGCGTCACCGGTGCGAGAAGCTACGTCCTGCGATCGCCAACACGCCTGCCCAGCGTGGCGATTAGGGCATATCCCTCCCAAGGGATGCAAAAAAGTATGGAAAATTATGGAAGGACACCTAAAGCCAAGGCCCCCAGTTCCCGGCCGCCCTGCTATTTCTGACCACGGCGGCGGTCACCGTAACGGCAGGGCAGGGGGTGCTAAGAATCCCCGGGCTACGGTAGGCCGCCAGAAAAAACTGACCCTCGCAACCTATAATGGACGCACGATTCGGCTGGACGATCATCTGGCGCAGCTGGAGGAGGAGCTGAAACACATAAGATGGCACATACTGGGGCTATGTGAAGTCCGAAGACAGGGAGAGGACACCATAACCTTAGAATCGGGCCATCTTATGTACTACAGAGAAGGAGATCAGCCATCCCAAGGCGGCGTCGGGTTTCTGGTCCACAAGGTTCTCAGTGACAACGTTGTAGAAATCTCCAGTGTGTCGACCAGGGTAGCGTACCTCATAATTAAGTTAACCAAGAGGTACAGCCTTAAGGTTATCCAGGTCTACGCACCGACCTCGACACACTTGGATGATGAGGTGGAGAGCATGTATGAAGATATCTCCAGAGCTTTACACACCACCTCCAAGGCTCACTACAACGTTGTCATGGGAGACTTTAACGCCAAAGTGGGAGTACAAACTTGCGGCGAATCGTCTATAGGACCACACGGATTTGGGAGTAGGAATCACAGGGGACAAATGCTCGTCAATTTCCTCGAGAGGGAGGGGCTTTTCTTGATGAACTCGTTCTTCAAGAAACAGCCCCAAAGGAAATGGACGTGGCAAAGCCCCGACTTTGTGACTAAAAACGAGATTGACTTCATCATTACGGACAAACGGCGCATATTCAGAGACGTCTCAGTGATCACTAGGTTTAATACTGGAAGTGATCACCGACTGATACGAGGCACTCTGGATATCGACTTTAAATCCGAGAGATTCCGATTGATGAAGTCTACGCTCCGCCCGAACCTACTCCAAACCGTTGTTGGGTCCGAAACATTCCAATTAAAATTGGAAAATCGATTCGCTGCCTTGGAAACCACAGATGACGTAGACCAGAAACTCGAAGAAGTGGTGGAAATCCTCAGGGATGAAGAGACGAAGTTTTGCGAAAACAAGCGTACGGGCAAAAAGTCCAAACTCTCGGCAGAAACACTTCGGCTAATGGAAGAGAGACGAACAGACCCTTTGTCAGCTTTGTCAACTAACCTGGTGCACAACAAATCCATAAAGAAGCTGGTACGACGCGACCTCCGATCCTCTAACACGCTCTTGATTAAAGAATCAATTGAGCAGAATCGGGGGTCGAAAGTGTTCGTCCAGCCTCTGGGTAGAAGCCACCTCACAAAGCTGACAACGTCAACGGGGAACGTCGTCGCATCCAAGCCGGAGATTCTGTCGGAAGTCGAAGACTTCTACGGCAAGCTCTACGCATCGCATGCTTCAAGGCCCGAACCCGATACTGAGGATTCTAGAGCCATCTTAACCCGCCACTTCACAGAAGATCTGCCCGAAATTAGCCGAGACGAAATCGTGATGGCCCTTAAACAACTCAAAAATGGAAAAGCCCCAGGAGAAGACGGAATCACAACGGAGCTTTTAAAAGCCGGAGGAGCTCCAGCAGTTCAACAGCTTCAGCAGCTATTTAATTCCGTTCTTTTTACTGGGAGAACTCCACAGGCATGGAACAGAAGCATGGTGGTTTTGTTTTTCAAAAAAGGAGACAAAACCCTATTGAAAAACTATCGCCCGATTTCGCTTCTGAGCCATGTCTACAAGCTGTTTTCAAGGGTCATCACGAACCGTCTTGCGCGAAGACTCGACGAGTTTCAACCTCCGGAACAGGCCGGGTTTCGAAGCGGTTACGGCACCATAGACCACATCCACACGGTGCGGCAGATTGTACAGAAGACCGAAGAGTACAATCGGCCCCTGTGCTTAGCATTTGTGGACTATGAGAAGGCCTTTGACTCAATCGAAACCTGGTCTGTTCTCGAGTCCTTGCAGCGTTGCCAAGTCGACTGGCGATATATGGAAGTGATGAGATGTCTATATAATGCCGCAACGATGACTGTACAAGTACAGAACCAGCGAACTAAACATGTCCACCTGCGTCGAGGAGTGAGACAGGGGGACGTCATATCCCCGAAACTGTTCACTAACGCCTTGGAGGATATGTTTAAGATGCTGGACTGGAAAGATCGTGGCATTAACATCAACGGCAGGTACATCTCTCACTTACGATTCGCAGATGACATCGTCATTATGGCAGAGACGCTGCAGGACCTACAAAGGATGTTGAATGGCCTAGCTGATTCTTCTCGTAGCATCGGTCTCCGGATGAATTTGGACAAAACCAAAGTCATGTACAACGAGCACGTTGTTCCGGAACCGATTGCCGTAGATGGAATCCCACTCGAAGTTGTCACTAAGTATGTTTACCTAGGGCAAACGCTCCAACTAGGCAAACATAACTTCGAGAAGGAAATCCAGAGAAGAATTCAGCTGGGCTGGGCAGCATTCGGAAAACTCCGTCGACTCTTCTCGTCGCCGATACCACAGTGTCTAAAGACAAAAGTCTTTAACCAGTGCGTCCTACCTGTGATGACATACGGAGCCGAGACGTGGACACTCACAGTCCGACTGGTCCACCAGTTTAAAGTCGCTCAGCGAGCTATGGAGAGAGCTATGCTCGGTATTTCTCTGCGGGATCGAATCCGGAACGAAGTAATTCGCCAGAGAACTAAAGTTATCGACATAGCTCAACGGATTAGCAAGCTGAAGTGGCAGTGGGCTGGTCATATCTGCCGCAGGACTGATAACCGTTGGGGCAGACTTGTCCTAGAGTGGAGACCGCGAATCGGCAAACGTAGCGTAGGACGTCCTGTGACCAGGTGGAGCGACGACATACGCAAAGCGGTGGGCAGTGACTGGAAGAGAAGAGCCGAAGATCGGGCTCAGTGGCGCATCTTGGGAGAGGCCTATGTCCAGCAGTGGACTGATACAGGCTGATGATGATGATGATGATGAGTTTTATAATAATTAATCTCTTTTTCCCTTGGTTACGCCTTAACTTGATTCTATGAATAATTACAGTATATACATTACTTCCTATTATACTTATTATTATATATCATTACTTCCCATAATTCTCATTAGCGACACTATCGAATGCTGTAATAATACAATAATACAAAATTTTTCGATTTCTGGCTAGGAATATTGATTATTTAAAAATCCAAAGATGTACTTTTAGTTTTCATCAAAATCGGGTCGTAGACACCTTTGAGCATTTTTCGCTTTGCCTCATAGTTTCTGATATGGCCATCTAGGCCCACTTGAAAAACTCACTCTGTATATGCATTAAAAAATAAAAACACATGTTGTAATTATTTAGATCTGAGATTTAGATATTCGAATACGGCAATTAGATAATTTGACGGTTAGAATTTAAAATGTCACACAACGAAATACTATTTCATTCCTATGACGGTACACACCGCAGCGTCCTGCGTGCGCGATCTAGGCGGCGATCAGATAGCGCAGTAGTATTTGTACCGACTGGTTCACACCAAACGCGATCAGAAAACGATTGAAATTACTGAGATCGCGCCTGCAGATCGCAGGACGCCACGGTGTGGCCGTACCTTTAATCTATCAACACCATAAAACTTAAAATCAAAAATATAAAAACACCCTCGAGTGATCTCTGAATAATCTGTTCATTGAGACCATTCCAATGAGAAATTAGATATCCTCTTAATTCAATGATATTGTAAGAACATAGAATCATTGACGTGATGCTGGGGCATCTCCTGGAATCTGCAGAACACTCCTACTCCTCACAAAGTTACAGAAAAGATGTTGTATTTAGGCTTATTAGATTGGTCTCAATGAACAGATTACACATAGACCAGTCGGGGTTATTTTAAATGTTGAATTTAAACAATAATTTAATTAGTCTGTGGTCCAGCTGTTTCCAGAAGTCACTGGGTACTCTGCGCATCCAATACAATAATGTGTTCAGGATGATGTTGAAACTCCCCGAATTTTGCAGTGCCTCCGGTATGTTCACACCACACTGATGGCTTCCCTGCCATCATCAGAAAAAAGGTGGCGTCTCTGGTGAGAAGACTTCGGGGGAGTGACAATAGCATCCCGAAAGTCATAGCGGAATGACCCGCAAGCACTTGCATTCAGGCATCTTGTGCGAACTATGATTTCGTAGAAGATGCCTCCGAAATACATGACACATTAATATTATTTTCCATAGATAAGTACTTACCTTATTTTATATATTTTATTGTAATTTTTTCTAGAAGTAAGTTACTAACAAAACATGGATCTTTTTGCTGTCCGTAAATAAAAAAAACAAAAAAATTGAAAAATATGGCTGAACTGTCAACAAGAAAAAATCAAAATTTTATTTCAATAAAATAAAATAATTCTTTTCGCACCCTTGGGTGAGCCCTCGAGTTAAAATAAGAGAACAATCGAGGGCCTTACGAGGGCCTTATATACGTTTCATAAACGCAATAAAGTGGTCATCAGAAACCCACCACATACATAAATTTAACAATTATTGTTTGGTGCGATAGGACAGGTGGACCTACATGTCTATAAATAGAAACCGAATAACAACCTCTTATTGAAGGAATACTTTTGGATGGCGCCGCGGCGCGCCGGGGCGCGCCCCGTGTGCGCCTGTGCAGCAAAAAAATGCAGTTTGATCAAAGAGTAACATAATATATACTAGTTTGATTCAAGTGAAATTCAGTGACAATGTCTTTCAATGTTTGTTTTTATAATTATTATTGCGTTTTTTGTAATTATTTTTTTTATAAAGAAAAATATAGACAGTGAAACTAGTAATGTAGTTAGAAGGTCGCAGCCTGCCTAGCCCCCTATGTTGGACCAAGGTATGAGGGTAATGAGCTGATGCAGTGTCCTCATTGCTCCCAAGCGCGTTTCTTTAAGGGTCAGCGAGGACTTACACATTGGAAAGAGCCACAAATCTCTTTCTCAGAGTGTATATTCTGTTAACATTGGTGCCGCTTTGACTCCAACTCCCATTCAGACACAAAGTTCTAATTCACAACCTTTTTGGCAATATCTATCTAAATTAAAATCATACAATTCGATCGTTAAGCGCATTCCCCGTGGTGCACGAATATCAGTCGCTCGAAATTTATCAATTAAAATTCAAAAAGTTATACAAGAAAATTCTGAAAGCGCTTGGGAACTATTGTTGGTTTTTCCCTTCGAAGTCCTCCACTCTAAAAATACCACGAAATCTCTCACTACCGCAATTAAAAATAACTGTCTCACACAGTCTCACTTTAGGCACGATAATTCTTCCCAAATCCCAAATTTCCAACAACATTCACATTGACAGAATAATTCACAACATAAAAAATCTCATAGTATTTTCGAAAAAGTAGAAACTAAAATAAGTTTTGGGACCCTCCGGGAAAACTCCCGGGAAAATCCCAGCTGCTTGCACGTGCCTTCCCTATCAACTACTACTTGAAACTAAGTTAGGATGCGGAAAATCACTTAATGTTCCGGCGATTTGTTACTAGTCGAGCGATGGTACTCGGTCACAAACCCCGGCTATGGACAGAGCTTTATCTCACTGTGTGAAGCGGTCTACATAAATAATTTAATGGTACTTAGCCTGGAACGGCGGCGGTCTGCAAAATAGCACCGACCGCGTACAGCTTTTGCGGCGTAACCTCGATAATAAAGCAGCGAGGTTATTTGTAGCACATTGATTATTTGGAATGGTAAGATACAAGGATCCCCAGTCTTTTCTCAGGCCGGGCGTTATAAACACGATCACTTGTTGGTTTGAATCACAGCGTGGCCTAGTTAATTTGCAAACTAGGCTCACGGTATTTTAACTTTCCTTTTAATCGGAAGTATAATAAATATCACCGACTTTGGTGAGAAAATAATACCTACTGGATAAAAAATGCACGTCAAATCCCCTGACGACTTTTCTACCATCGACATTTGAAAATATTCAAATCTGTCGCATGATGAGAAAACAAGCCATCGTCAAAGAGTTTGAACGTCATACAAATAAGGCGAGGTCGCCACAAAGTGATGGGGACTTAAAGGGAGCTGCTCAGCTCTTATTTACTAATGACACCATCGCTCCAGACACGCCAGACACTTTATCAGCCCTGATTGACAAGCATCCACCATCGCTATCACCGCCTTACCTTCCGGTTACCACCACTCCTGTTGAATCTTTACAGGCGACAGAAAAAGACATAAGGGCGGCAGTGATGTCTTTTAAAAATGGATCGGCTGGTGGACTTGATGGCGTAACTCCCCAACACATCAAAGATCTTATTTTTGGAGCTACTGGGGATGCGAGCCACAGCCTACTGCGAGACATCACCGCCCTTATAAACTTCATGCTATCAGGTAAGGTGCATGCACAAATTGCCCCTCTCCTATATGGTGCAAACCTATGCGCATTGAAAAAGAAAGATGGCGGCATCAGGCCAATAGCCGTAGGTTGCACATATAGGAGAATCGCATCCAAGGTTTACTGCCGCCACATACATACAAAACTGACTGAAAAGTTCCAGCCCCTTCAATTAGGCTTTGGCAGTAAGGGCGGATGCGAGGCAGCTGTTCATGCTCTCCGTACATTTGTACATCACGATTGCGGTGAGGTGATCTTAAAGGTGGATGTCAAAAACGCCTTTAACTCTGTTGATCGTACTACTCTTTTGAATGAAATTCAAAATTATATTCCGGAAACTTTTGACTACCTTTGGCAATGTTATGGATTGGATTCTAAAATACTTTACCGAGACCATTTAATACATTCTTGCTCAGGTTGTCAACAGTGTGACCCTCTTGGGCCAGCCATTTTCGGACTAGCAATACACCCCGTAATTTCGAGCCTAAATTCAAAATTAAACATGTGGTATCTGGACGACGGAACCCTCGGAGGCAATGCTACAACTGTAGATAGATAGATAAACTTTATTACACCATACAAAATAAAAGTAAAAAAAAAAAAAGTAAATAAAACAATGTGGCAACAGGCGGTCTTATCGCTTAAAGCGATCTCTTCCAGACAACCTTAGGGTGGAAAGGAATAGATTAGCACACATGGCGGTATAGGTGTAGAAAAAAAATAATAATAAAAAATAAATAAATAACAATAAAGTAAAATAATAGGTATGTACATAATTAGAAAGGTACATATAATTTATGTAATTTAATACATACATAGCAATATATACATATAACACATACATAGCAATATAATACATGTATAATGTCATACAATACATATTATATATATATTCATATATACATATAATACAATATACACATATTTTCTCTGTATTACAACAATATCTGTATTACAAGATTTACAGTTTTTAATCGACAAATTTAAATTGATTGGCCTGAAACTGAATTTTTCTAAGTGAATTTTTAATCACAGATATTGTACCATCGGACCAAAGAGACGATTTGTATAATAAATTTAATAATTTGGCTCCAAATTTAAAATTACTCAACAAAGAAAGTCTACGCCTCCTAGGAGCTCCGATCCTTCAAGAGTCATTCCCGGTCTTTGTAGATGAACATCGGCAAAAATTTGACGATACGTCTAAGCGTCTCACCGAAATTCATAACCACATGGCTTTCCATCTTATAAAATTTTGTCTTTTTGTGCCAAAATTTCCATACACACTACGATGTAGCCCTCTTTGGAATCATATACCTTTACTACTAAGTTTAGATGACGCGATCAAAAATGTTCTAACCCAAATTCTTAATTGTTCACTTTCAAATAATTCATGGTGTCAAGCCTCTTTGCCTATTCGGTTTGGAGGCATTGGCATCCGCAATTTCAAGTGTTTCGCTACCGGCCTTTTTATCTTCTCCTAATAGTGTTTCAGCTCTTTTTTTTAAAAATGATTTCAAAATCATCATCTGATATGTCCATAGCATACATGGAAGAAGCTAAAACGGCCTGGTCCAGGGGAGGTCTTACCCAAAAAACTTAGTTCACAAAGGCTTTGGGACGAGCCCCTTTGTACAATGATTCAAGATGAAATATTTCAAAATAGTGTCGATATTAGGGACCGGGCTCGTCTCCTTGCCACACGTGAAAAATAATCTGGATACTGGCTACAAGCATTACCTTCTTCCAACATAGGTACCCTTATGGACGATGACAGCTTCTCTATTGCTGTGGGATTGCGTCTGGGCATCTCCCGGACAGTACCTCATAATTGTCACTGCGGCAGTGAAGTAGACAGATTAGGCCACCATGGCCTGTCATGCCGCCGCAGTGCAGGGCGTCTCTCACGTCACGCCTCCTTGAATGACGTCATTCGTCGGGCCCTTGCCACCGTGAACGTGCCGGCTATATTAGAACCGAACGGTATATCACGTGACGATGGCAAGAGGCCCGATGGTATGACGTTGGTTCCGTGGTGCCGAGGGAGACCATTGGTGTGGGACGCGACTTGTGCTGACACGTTAGCGGCGTCCCACATATGCGGGACCTCACGAGCAGCAGGTGCGGCAGCGGATGCGGCAGAAACCCTCAAACGGAGGAAATATGCGCCATTGGTGATAGCTACATTTTTCTTCCGTTTGGGGTTGAAACAATGGGTCCGTGGGGTCGAGATGCCCGGGGTTTTATAAAGGAGCTGTCCAGACGCTTAATAGACGTCAATCATGACCAAAGAGCTGACGCTTACCTCGGCCAACGGATTAGCCTAGCAATTCAACGAGGTAACGTCGCCAGCTTTTTGGGAACGTTACCGGCAGACAGCTGCGACCTAGGTTCTGTTTTTTATTTATAACTACTTTAATTTTTATTTATAACATTTCATTTTAGTTTAATTTATTTTTAAGTTGTATATATATACCTTTTGTAAATACATTTTGTTACATTCTTTTATTAAAAATTTTTATTATTATAAATATAATTTAAATCAATGTAATAATAATGAAACTTACCCACTAAAGAACACCAGCGCAGGTAACAATAGTATAAACACTGATTGCGCCATATTTATTTTATAGAGGTAACTTTTCCGGACTCACAACTTCCACGGGGGTTCGCGCTACCTAACTGATGTTGATGATCGCACTTATATAAATACTCCGTCGTTATCACTCTCATACGTATTTTGTTTATACATAAGTGCTGATTCCGCTCATCTTTGCTCAAATTTATAATTAGGATAATTTATTATCAGTCTATAATAATAGTGTACATATATTTTAACATTATCTATACCGTTCTATACAATTTTAGTTACATCATTACAAATTAAACCGAACCATATTAGAGCCGAACGGTATATCACGTGACGATGGTAAGAGGCCCGACGGTATGACGTTGGTGCCATGGTGTCGAGGAAGACCATTGGTGTGGGACGCCACATGTGCTGACACATTAGCGGCGTCCCATATATGCGGGACCTCACGGTCAGCGGGCGCGGCAGCGGATGCTGCAGAAAACCTCAAACGGAGGAAATATGCTACCATTGGTGATGGATACATATTTCTTCCGTTTGCGGTCGAAACAATGGGCCCATGGGGTCGAGGTGCCCGAGGTTTTGTTAAGGAGTTGTCCAGACGCCTAATTGACATCACCCGTGACCAAAGAGCTGGCGCTTACCTCGGCCAACGTATTAGCCTAGCTATACAACAAGGTAACGTCGCTAGCTTTTTGGGAACATTACCGGCAGGTAGCGACCTAGGTTCTGTCTTTTATTTATAGTATAGATATTATTATTGTAGTTTATATACTCTTGATATTGTCATTAGGTAATTATTTTTAAGTTGTTAAAATAAAGTGTATTAATAGTAAAAAAAATTAAACCGTATTTCAAGTTGTTAAAAGTTTTTCAGATATATATTTTTGGTATCCGGTGTTGTCATTCAGCTTAGAAGACTAGCTCGGACAGTAGTGCCGCGTGGTGCGCACTATATATAGGTCATAGTGACCTCTCACTGCCGTCCTTCATAGACTGACAAGCAGGTTTAAATGTTAGCCTACATTGACCTTAGTTTCAGGACAGAAAATGGTCAAGTGCGTGTAGTTATCATGTCGTTTGTCTGTTCTAAACTTTTCATAACCTATATTATATGTAAAATATAAATTTATAAGTATATATTATTATTTTAAATCAATGATGACATGTAGCTAGATACAGCTAGCCTAAAAAGACCCTAGCTGAAAAGAGATTTCACACTGCTTATATTTCCTTACAACATTGAAACAGTAATGTTTAATCATTGTATAACAAGGCAGGCGTTGACCACTATCTCGCCTGGTGGTAAGCGATGGTGTGGCTGACGATGGTGAACACGCTAGGCCTAGAATACTCTGACTCTCAAGGGCTGCGAGCTGTCGGAACACCGTGAGGTTACGTACAAAGTTCTCGCTCGTAGTCCTATGTAAATGTTCAGGCTAATTTGCAATTGTTCTTATAGAACACGCGATCAACGAATCCTAAATAAAAAATTTAAAAACCATCCCCGACTGATTTGTATATTGATAAACAATTTAATCGTTAAACAGCTTCAAAGCACCGGAACATGTTATTCCGGAGGTTGCGGGTTCAAGTCCCGTCGGTATGAAGAAATTTTGGATTGTGTTTAACAATTTACAAAAATATAAAGTGTGAAACACTTCAAAGAAACATAATATTTGATTTGTATATGTATAATTTGCTCTATAATACGATTTCAATGAGCCTAAACACGACATCTCAGACGAGGAGTTGAGGAGATATCTGCTGATTTAAGGGGATGTCTCAGCATTAGGTCAAGTTTACCATATTCTTGCAATATCATTGAACAGGATACTGAATTTCAAATAAATACATTTGATTTGACTATGCACATATATGTAGTAAGTACACATACATATTCATAGTGGTGTTCAGAAGATAACCGTGGTCGCAGCTACTTTGCAGAATGTATTGTTTTGTTACTATAGGTGGCATACGATAGCGACAATAATTTCTTTATTTAACACACAATACATCATATTGATTAGTTTATACATTACAATTTCAGATGAAAATATGTTTTTGATTCATACTTTTTTGAGCATGATTTTTCAGTAGCCGAGTTTTAGTATTTGAAGTTATTTTTTATAGTATGAGTTGTTTTAGCGCCAATAGTAATACATACTTTGTTAAAATTTCACGTATCGCGACCTATAACAGTTAAGGAGATACAGCCCTTTAAAAAGCGGACAGACGGATGGACGGACAGACGAACGAACAGCGAACTCTTTCGGTTCGGAAACTCATTCTAAATCATCTTAAAAATAATTCATCATAATAAGGTTATTATAACACTAGCTGTACCCGCGACTTCGTTCGCGATTGCTACAAAAACTTAACAAAACCTTAACGTTAGAGTGGCGACACTTAATTTTTTATTCGTCGAGAAGTTATAACTGCTACGCTGTAATTTTTTTTAAATGTAACAATTCATATCTTAATTTAAATAATCCACACTAACCATCAATATATGGGCACTATTGCATTGCCCAGTTTGGTAGATGGGGTTACAATTTTAATGACAATGTATTTTAAATGGAATACTTAAACAATGTTTAATTGCATATACTATTAGATAATATATTGTCTAATGAAAATTTGGCAAATATTGTACTTTGGTATGTAGATAACAACGTCGTTATAATGTATCAAGCCGCACAAAAATCCAACCTATAGTAAACCGTTACGCGGCGTTGCCATTCCGTACCTCTCGCGGCTGCGTTCCCGCGCGTTTTCGTGAAAAGGCTAGCGTAAGCAACCGTCTCGCTCACACCTTGGCGCGTCTCGCGCATACGCAGTCCTTCATTCGCCGCACGGTGCTGCCACGGGCCACTGCTGCGTGGTCGTATATCGTACTTGTTCAAGTTAGTCACTGTGGGACCGTAGTCCACTCACTATCGATACGGTTGCGCGCGCTATTATGACTAATAAGTATACCTACGAACTTTCTTCATTGTGTTAACTTTTGTGAACCTATCAGTGAATAAACTTTTGAACCCTGGAACTTTCTCCTGTTTCATTTTTATGAGGCTACACCCCCCACACGTGGGCCTCATAAGTGGCGCCTACACTCGGGATAACGCGCAGCGTCCGTGTCAGTTTACAAACTCTGTATTTTATGTGAGTGACTTCTTCGTTTGTCCATAATGGAAACAAGAAGTAAACAAAAGTCAGCGAACGACGCCGCCGGCAGTTCGGACGTTACCACGCCGGCCGCGGCCGCCGCCACGCCCACGACTCAACAACAAGAAGACGCAATTACCGCTATTCCCGCTCCCGGTCGCGATGACAATGACCTAACACCGCAGCACCACCGCCGCGTGCAGGACTTCACCAGCGTACCAGTAACATGACTCCGGTGCACACCGAGGCGACGTTTTCGCAGGATAGCGTGTCAGCGTTAATATCAGATCTCCAAAGATCGCAAACGGAAGCATTTCGTGATATCCTTGAAACAGTGATGCGAACACCTGCCACTACCGATTCGCAAACCTTAGCTCGCTGCCGAGCCACATTTAGCGGCTCCGGGGCGGAGTCCGTGACTGCCTTCTAGACAGTGTCGACAGTTTCATCGAGTGCTGTAAGGTGTCAAACACAAATGTTATTAAAGGACTGTCAATGCTTCTGCAAGGAGATGCAGCCGTCTGGTGGCAGGGTATAAAGGAGCAAGTCACAGACTGGGCCGAAGCAAAAGACAAATTAATAAGTGCCTTTGGTGACCGCCGCCCGCCTCACAGAATTTATATTGACATTTTTAATAACCCGCAACGTCACGATAATACGGATTTATTCGTGTCAAAAATACGTGCACTATTTGCGAAACTTCCGAAAAACGATTTGTCTTAAAATGCAAAATTAGACATAACATACGGCCTATTAAATACGAGAATCAAAACGAAGCTCCGAAGGAAGAATTTTCGTCATTTAGTCAGCTGTTAAACTTAGCCAGGAACATAGAAGATTCCTGCGAAGAAGAGAAAAAAGCCGCGCGAAGCGATCATACCACGCGCGATGCCCCCCCGCCCTCTTCGAAACCACCGAACACCTCGGTCGCTCAAAGCGCGCGAAACCGCGCTCCCGCGAAATCAGCTGAGACCTCCGCACCGCTCCCGACCCGCGCAGCGCATGAGCCGCAACACGCCGTCACCGCTACGTTCCCATCCGCTACATCGCCGACTATAAATACCGACTCTACTGGCGCCAAGAAGCAACGCCCGCAATGTACATACTGCAAACGTTTCAATCATACCCGGGACCAGTGCCGTAAGTTGGCAAGTCGAAGTGAGTCCAACATACCTACCTAACTTTCCCGCGGAAATGAGTGATAGTGGTGATAAGGGTAAAGAGAGCTTTTATAGCGTCGAACTCCCTAGTTCGCGGAATAATAATGAGTGCGTAAATTCGGGTAACAAGTGCATTCTTACTAACCGTGGTGCTTCGTAAAATAACTATTTGAATGCAAAAGACGCTAGTAATAATACTAACTATAATGCTAACTATGCGTTGTGTTCAAATTCGACTGTTGCGAATGATACAAGTAACTATTTGCCAAATAGTACCGACTCTCGCCCCTGTCACGACCCGCGCCTCCCGCTCAGGGACTTACGCGTGCTAATATCACAATCGACAATACGCCCGTCAGTCAGTACTTGCAACATTCAAAACAGTAATAATAATGTGTGTTATCGCCATTGGGTCTCGCATAATAACGCATGTACATGACAATTCTGAGTCCTCCGATTTTGTATGTAATGTTACGCCAAAACATTTTTGTTCTCACAAAGTCGACGACATGACATGTTATAGTGCGAGAGCCAACTGTACAACTAAATTACCTATGTGTGAAAATATCTCGGGAGCTACCTGTACAGAAAAATTACCGTTGTGTGTAAATAGTCCAGGAGCTACCTGCACCGAAAACTTACCTGTGCATGTAAATAGTTCAGGAGCTAACTGCATTGAAAAATCACCCTGTAAAATGTGTTCATGTCAAAATTCTTCTAGCATGTTTTCTCATATGGTTGTCAATGAAAAAGGGTGTTAGTGTGAATGTCAAAAATTACGGAATTTGGTTACGGGTGAAAATAACGTAAATAATGTTACAATAAGTCATAAATCTGATGTGTATATGTAGTGGAGAAATTTTAACGTACGGGAACAGTTGTGAGAGGCCCCTTGCATGCCGCGAAATACGTCCGATTTTCAAAATCGAAATATTGGGTGTTAATGGTACAGCTTTAATAGATACCGCCGCGAAGCGTTGTATTGCCGGACACACACTGTATGCTCTCCTTCTACGAAAGGGTCACCCTCTTGTTTCCTCAACGCGGCAAGTTAAGCTTGCTGACGGTCATGTACGGGACAGGGAAGTACTTACAACTACATTGGCGGTAAGTTTAAACCATACAGTCATTACGATCCCATTTCTGATTTTCCCCGATTCCGACAACAACGAGACGCTACTGGGCATCGATTTCATCACAGCTGCAGGAGTCGTCATAGATTTTCACAAAGAAATCTGGTATTTCAGTAATAACAATACTATTAAACATAAACTGCTTTTCGAACCTACCTCACGGCAAATAAGCTGTTCCTCTGCAAATGTTCTTCGTGATGATGAAGGTGCTCATCTCAACCCAGCAGAGCGCAATGCACTCGCTGAAGTCCTCATCAGACACGCAAATATCTTTGAAGCAGGGGGAGGTCCAACTCCATTCGCCGAGCACTATATTGAGACAGGAAATCACCCACCGATAGCGGTGCCTCCGTATTGTCTCAATCCAGCAAAAAAGGACTTGATGAAGCAGGAAATAAATAAATTGCTCGATGATGACATTATCGAGGAGTGTGAATCAGCTTGGTGTTCTCCGGCATTAATGGTGCCGAAGCCTGATGAAACAATTAGGTTCTGCGTTGACTACAGACGCCTCAATGCAATCACCAAGTCTGACCAATATCCGATGCCACGCATCGATGAGCTTCTGCAGGCAACGAAGAGGAACTGCAACATGAGTTCTTTAGACCTTCGTTCCTCTTACCGTCAGGTAGCTGTCAGGGAGTCCGATAAAGACAAGACAGCCTTCATATCTCCTCTCGGAACTTACCGATTCAAAAGGATGCCGTTCGGTCTGAAGAATGCGCCGGCGACCTTCCAACGTATAATCGACAGACTCCGTTCCTGTGCAGCTCTCAAAGAGGTAACAATTTTGGCTTACCTTGATGATATCCTGGTGATTTCTGAAGGGTACGAGCAGCACCTGGAAGATCTGGAGCTGGTGATGAAACGGCTCGAAGAGTTCAACCTCCAGGTAAATCGAAAAAAGTGTTCTTTTGCGAGAGAGAGTGTAAGGTATCTTGGACACATCATTACCCAAGAGGGTATCTCCGCTGATCCTCAAAAGGTAAGCGCAGTGCTGAACATGAAGGAACCTGCAAATTTGAAACATTTGCGGACCTTTCTTCAAACATGTTCATGGTTTCGAAAATGTATTCCCAACTTTTCGAAAGTTGCGGAGCCATTGACACGTTTGACTAGGAAAAGCCAAATATGCATATGGGGCTTGGAACAATCCCAAGCTTTCAACGAGCCAAACGATTATTAACCTCTGCACCGATACTGGTTCAACCTGACTTCAACAGCCCTTTCATTCTGCGAACAGACGCAAGCAACTACGCCTTAGGCGCAGTTCTGCTACAGGGAGAAGGTAAGCAGGAACGCCCGTTAGAATATGCCAGTCGTCTCCTAAACGATGCGGAGCGCAACTACTCGACTACAGAACGGGAGGCGCTCGCCGTAGTTTGGGCAGTCGAACGTTTTCGTTCATATCTCGACGGCCGCCAGTAATCATCGGCAGCGATCACCAGCCCTTACGCTGGCTGCTTTCTTTAAAATCGCCAACAGGGAGGTTAGTACGTTGGGCTCTAAAACTCCAGTCCTTCGACATCAAATTCGAGTACACCCCGGGAAAAGCAAACGTGGTAGCAGACACTCTTAGCAGACCAATCTGTTCGAGCGAAACTGTCAACGATTGTGGTATGTGCTCGATTGTCTGTGATCTTCCTGCGAAGTTTCCGGACCAGCTACGACAAGAGCAGCAGTCCGATCCCGAGCTGACTAAAATCATTAAAGATCTCGAAGGTACTGATGAAGTCGCTTCCAAGAGATGGTATGAGCGGGGCTACCTCATGAACTTAGGCGTTTTATACAGATACAACCCAGATTCAGAGTGCGAGTCCCCTCAGCTTGTGATTTCTGCTGATCAAGTGGTTAACATTCTTTAAGAACTGCATGATTCTTCTCTAGCAGGCCATCCAGGAATCGACCGCACCTATCAAAAGGTAGCGCAACTGTATTATTTCACAGGAATGCGGAGAATAATCACCGATTATGTTGGAGCCTGCATACACTGCCAAAGATACAAAGCATCCAATACCAAACCTTCTGGCCTTCTACAAACTCCGGTGATGAGTCAACGGAATGAGGTGCTCGCTATAGACCTTTTCGGACCTCTTCCAGAAGGAGACCAGGAGGAGCGTTGGGTGGTGGAACCAGGTGGGTTGAACTGTTTGCCCTCCAAGACGCTACAGCAGAGGCATGTGCCCGCGTCCTCATTGAAGAATACTTCTTACGTTTTGGCTTGCCTCGCCGAATAATATCCGACAATGGAGTTCAATTCGTTTCAGCTGTCATGCGCCAGTGCATGTCTGTCCTGAACATAAAGCAGAATTTTGTGCCTCTTTACCACCCACAGGCAAACCCAGCAGAACGAAAGAATCGGGACCTAAAGGCGATGTTAGCACACCTAGTGGAGGAAGACCGCACATCCTGGCCAAAGAAGTTGCCGCTTGTTCGCTTTGCTCTCAACAGTTCTAAATGTCGAACAACAGGTATGTCACCAGCATATTTAGCCTTTGCACGGGAAATGAAGTCTCCCACTGAGGTTACACATGACGTACGTGCCATACATACATACATACATTGATACATACATTGAGCAAAGATAATTTCGTACCACAAATCACTCCGTACCTTAGGAAATTTGTTAATTCACTTTCGGCAATACGCGAACGTGTCGAAAGTCAACAAGATAAAACTAAAGAGTATGCTGATCAATCTCGCCGACCTGCGGAAATCTTTCAGGTAGGTGATTTAGTACTGCTAAAATCTCACGTTCTTAGTAACGCTTCTAAGAAAATGACCGCGAAGTTCGTGCCAAAACGTGATGGGCCGTACCAAATTTCAAAAAAAGTAAGTCCAACAACTTATATTTTGTCAAATGTAGACAATCCCGCTGAAGTCCTTGGCAAATATCACATCCAGGACCTTTCTACGTACAAATCTAAAGACGTAGCCTCATTGCCGGGCCCTGTTATCCCAAAAAGGAAGAGAGGTCGCCCAGCGACTGGTAACAAGGTCCTAGTCCAGGAGCGAGGACGTTCCCCTGAACTAGAGGGGGAGTGTATAGTAAACCGTTGCGCGGCGTTGCCATTCCGTACCTCTCGCGGCTGCCTTCCCGCGCGTTTTCGTGAAAAGGCTAGCGTAAGCAACCGTCTCGCTCACACCTTCGCGCGTCTCGCGCATGCGCAGTCCTTCATGCGCCGCACGGTGCTGCCACGGGCCACTGCTGCGTGGTCGCATATCGTACTTGTTCAAGTTAGTCACTGTGGGACCGTAGTCCACTCACTATCGATACGGTTGCGCGCGCTATTATAACTAATAAGATACCTACGAACTTTCTTCATTGTGTTAACTTTTGTTAACCTATCAGTGAATAAACTTTTGAACCCTGGAACTTTCTCCTGATTCATTTTTATGAGGCTACACCCCCGCACACGTGGGCCTCATAAGCCTCATAGAGAAGCGCTCGTCCAACGTTTGATCTCCTACATTTAAAGATATACCTATAACGACAACTAACCGCCTTGATATTCTCGGCATCTCATTATGCATCAACTCTTAATTTTACTTTTATATTACTACATAATATAAAACAAAGTCCCCTGCCGCGTCTGTCTGTGAGTTTGCGATAAACTAAAGAATTTGCGGTTTTCACCAATAGATATAGTGATTCATGAGGAAGGTTTATGTGTATAATTCGTTAAGGTATTATCTAAAGATTAATTCATACTCGACGCCACACAGTGATGCAAACAGATACAGGCATATATGCTCTACCCAGGCATATGTGCGAAGCTGAGGCGGGTCGCTAGTTGAATTTAAAGTTTAGTCAGCCACTTGGCGTTTTGACTAAAGTTAGACAATATTTCACCCGGGACAGCAGTTTAATGTATATCAAAGCGATGGTTGACGGTTATAAAAAAATCCAGCTAAGTAAATGCTTATTAAAACTACTTACTAAAACTATTGATAGAAGAATCGAAAAACTCATCAACGACGACTCCAATTAATTCGACAACCGGGGATAGGCTTATTAACAACGTTCATATACATATAACCTTTAATAAAAGGCACCTTTCAATTTCAGCCGGGCTATTCACAATCATTCGAAAAAAAATTCGGATTCAGAAACTACCTCCCCTTCGACTTAGATCTTTGCAATTCACAATTATCGGAACGGAGATACTTGCATTTCAATTCGTTAATTCAGGGATTCTAAATGGTAATATAATTATGTTTATAATTTTAAATGACACTTTCAATTAATTTGAATGTATCCGATTTAAATTAGAGTACGGAGAATACTCATAGATACATTTTTGACCATCTTCATAATAAAAGTTAACACACTCTTTTCAGGGTTCCGTAGTCCTGACAAGGAACCCTTATAGTTTCGTCATGTCCGTCTGTCTGTCTGTCTTTCTGTCTGTCCGAGGTTTTGCTAAGAGACCGTTAATACTAGAAAGCTGTAATTTTGTGGGAGTATGTATATATATTACGCCGACAAAGTGCTGAAATAAAATTGTGAAAAATATTTTATATGAGAAGTGGGGATGAATTTTTTTTCATCTTCTACCCCATCGTGTGGGGTATCGTTGAATAGGTCTTTTAAAATGACTTAAGGGTTGCTAATACCATTGTTCGATTGAATGCTCCATTTACGAAATATTAAACTTTAAAGTGCAAATTTTTGTTCCGGTAGGGCGTCCCCCCCCCACCCCCCTCTAAAAGCTAAACTGCTGGCTTGAAGAATCTGGAAAAATACGTGATTCATGCATTTCATGAACTTTAAAGGAAAATTATAGCGGTTGAGATAATTTTATAGAGATAATTTTTACAGTAATAGCCGTTGAACTTGGGTGTTGGATAATTATGTACCAAATACAAAATCCTTAGAATAAATCCTTTAAAGTGACAAAAACGGAGTACCTAGTTGCTTGTTTATAACGGGTAAAGATTTGCATTGAATAACAGGCTACTACGGAACCCTACACTGCGCGTGGCCCGACACGCACTAGACCGGTTATTTGTAAATTATTATTATGATGATTTCTTAGCACGAAATAGTAAATTACTTTCTTGTTTGTCTGTCGGTCATTCCAGGTGTAATCTGACGACTTCAATAGGGAATATGCATGAAGCTCAGATTTATTGGAAATAATTTTTTTCGATTCTTTGTCCTGGAGTTATATGTAAAACCTTTTTTTTCATTTAATTCCACTTTATTTGCTATAAACAATAAATTAAAAGTGCAATTTAAGCGAGGGAAATTTAAGTTTGTAAAACAGATCACCATTGGTCGAATCGAAAGTGACGTCATTATGCACTACTCCACGTGATAGAAACATTGAACGCGGGAACATAAAAATAAATGTATGGTGTTGTCTTATTGTATTTATTTCAAAAATTTGTGTTTGCCGCGTATTATTGTGCAAAAATGTATATTAGTAACCATTTAATATAGATAAAAATGAGTACGAGATTAGAGAAACTGTATAATTTAATGAAAACATGCCATTGGCTAAAAACAATAATTGCGCGGAGTCTTAGTTGAAGAAAAAAAAGCTAGTTTGCTTCAAGCGGCGTGTGTCTGACGTAAGTGCGTGACGTCACAATGCACTACCAAAGAGCCCGGGAAATGATGGCATTTAAACTGCTCAAATTTATTTGTATATTTAAAAAATAATAAGACTAATTTCAGCAGCATTTTATTTTTTTATCATGTTATATGGATGTAATGAGTGAAATAAAAATATAAAAAAAAACATGCATATTCCCTATTTTAAAAACTTTCCAATTAGTTATCCAGCAGAAAGTTTCAGGGAAGCTAAAATATCGATGAAAATGCATTATATGGCGTGGTTTTTAGATCGATTTATTGCTTTGTCTAAAGCATGTTTTGAGTTTTTCGGGTATTTATCTAAAGAGAGTGAACTTAAACAATAGAAAGTCTTAACTGGCTAAGTGCAAGTCGGACTCGCACTCTTAGGGTTCCGTTACATAAGCGTTTTTATAAAAAACAAATTTATACATGCGGTTCGGAAAATGTGCTATTATAAGTAGCCCCCCCCCCCCCCTTCATCTTTATATTTTTTATTTTTGTATAAAACTCGTAAAGCTGTTTTAACTGTGTAGTCTTAAAAGTTTCGGAATAAAATGGCTGTGACATACGGACGGACAGACGGACGGACAGACAGACGGACAGACATGACGAATCTAAAATGGTACGAAACTACACAACATTTCTACCTAATTGAACTACGCCAGCGATACGAATTCAGAAGCTGGGAAACCCGACGATCCTGTAATATGTGCTGTTATAATGTGTAGGTAATGTAAAGTAAAACATCGACTGGCATAGCAATTCGTCATCTACATCTCATGTTTCAAATGGAAACCTACTTCGGTTATCTTACTTAGCTTCGCTTAGCTCTCATACCTAGTTGGCTTTGAGTAACTCAAAGATAGTTGGGCGCTAGTTTCCTTTCGCTTATTTTCCAATAATGAGGCTTGTGTTTAATCCATCATCGGCAGAAGTACGATCGAGTGTCGTTTGCCGAACTCAGCTGATCTCCTTAAACATAAGATAACAAAAGAGAGTGCGTATGCCACCATCGTCCAAATATCTTTCTCAAAGATTTATTACTTTATTAATGTTATTTCTTGAGAGCGACATGCTTTTACTCGATTGATGGCTGGTTCGTGCGAGTCACAACTCAAACCACCTTTTGCCACACGTAGTATGAGCATTATATTAATGTTCCGCCTGACTTGTTGACATATAATAGCTTTTTACCATCAAGGAGAACATCTGCCGGCGTATCCTTACGGTGTCCAGCAACAAAAAGCCCTTGGTATTCAGGATCATTTTAGGCCTAGCGGATTCACTATCTTCAATGACATCATCGCTTCGCACCAGGCGAGATAGTAGTCAAACGCTAAGCCTATCAGCAGGGTTATTCTCAATCATTCGAAAGCAAATTCGAATTCGGAAACTGCCTTTACTTCGATTTGGATCTTTGCAATTCACAATGTTCCGATCGGTTAATTTTGATATTTCAATTAGAAAAAATCTGTGATTCATTGGAAAGGTTTCCGCGCAAAACAGCTCGGGGATCAAAAAAAGAATAAAATTAAAAATAAAGCTTCCGAATCCGAATATGTTTTCGAATGATTGAGAATAAGCGCAAAATAACTAACAAATAACTACAAAAACATTACATTTTCGACAAAATTTCTCACGTGTTGAGATTCGAACCTACATACAGTCTTTGCTTCTATAAGCAAGCTCTGTTCAAGTGTGCACCTGGTCCAATCATTTACATATGCAGTGCGGCGAATTTAAGAATAGCAATGTAAATCTGCACGTATAATTACGGAACCAGGAACGATTCCCGTATCCTGTTTTTTTTTTTCATGAAAACATTTGATCAAAGTATCATTTGAGAAGTAACCATTAGGTTAGCAATCTATTAAGATTGCATAACATTTACATAAAAATATCCTGTTTTCCCGTGTCCCACCAAAACCTTTATGTTTTTCAGGATAACCAATATTCTAAAAGTTATTCCCTAGTATAAGCTATGCTCACTTTAAGTTTCATTAAAATCCGTCCAGTAGTTTCGGCGTGATGAATATTCACTGTACAGTTTTCGCTTAGTTACTGTTTTATTATAGCATACATTAGAATACCACCAGTAATATGCAAACATATCATATCTAAATTCAAATGACATATTGACACATCAAATTTATCATTACGTCGAGGTAAGTGACATTATTTTTAACCGACTTCAAAAAAAGGAGGAGGTTTCTCAATTCGACCGTATTTTTTTTTTTTTTTTTTTTTTTATGTTTGTTCGCGGATAACTTCGTCGTTTATGAACCGATTTCGATTATTCTTTTTTTGTTCGAAAGGAGATATCCCAAGTGTGGTACCATGGTAATTTTATCGAGGTATGATAAGTATCTCCAGAGATATTGAGATAAACATCTCAAAATTGGTACTGAAAATGAATAGCGCGGCATTGAAGTCGGTTGTTTTTTAGTTTTTAAACGATATTATTGACAACGCGGCAAGTCCCGTGTTATAAATAACACAGTGCCCCTAAATTATAGGGGTACTATATAACTTGTTATTTAATTTTATTCAATAGAGAGAATACGTATTGTGCAAAACGCACTGTTTAAAAACAATATGTGTATGCATGTATGTATGTATATATTAAACTATTTTTTAAATATTAATTAACCTAAATTGCATAGTGCTTCGTAGCGGAGTCCGTAGCACGCGCAGCGTAGACCGTAGCTTGCGTAATGCAGCTCGTAGCGCGCGTACCGTAACCACGACGCATAGCAGTCAAAGTTAATCTGAAGAAACAATAATTATGATGACATAAAAGTAAATGACAAAAATATATTCTAGAATGAACTAAAACTGCTTCGCGAATTTACTCTTAATAATTTGTCCAATACAAGATTCTTAATACATGATACATATATTATTATCAAAGCCATTTTTGCCTAACGACGCATTTAATATATTTGTTTTTTATTTGCACGCACAGTTTATTAGTTTGTGAGAGAAATGTAATCTTCTGTATAAATAAATATAAGGTATATGTTACTAACCGACTGACTGACTGTTTAATCTATCAACACACAGCTCAAACCACTTAACGAATTGCTGATAGTTATGATGACGTAGGTATACAACAACCTACCTTGTTGTTGTTGTTGTTGTAGGTATCCGCTAAGAGAGGATTTTTAAAAATTCACCCCTAAAAGGGATGAAACGGGGGTTCAAAGTGTTTGTGGAGTAACAGGATTAGACAGTATTTTTTATTCAAAACTCGAAAACGTAACAAGTAATTCTGTAAGTAGTAAAAACGTGTTTCAGGCTTTTTCAAAATGCCACTCCTAAGAGGATGAAATGGGATAACTAGGTCTGAAAATCCATATTGTTTCGGATTGCGCTGAAAGGCATGCAGATAGTTATGACGTAGGTTTCCGCTAAAAAAGGAAGTTTCACAATTCATCTTTTACGGGAATGAGAAGAAGTATATTAGTATTTACTGGTTAGGGGAAGTTGAGCTAGATATGCTACCACAGCATGCTACGCATCAGACTGCCGCACAGACAGTCCACGCATTCTTGGCCTCGTCTATGTATGTGAGAGGATTAATCGTCTTCTCTTATTCGGATCAGTGTCAGTTTTCATTGTTTTTTGGTTTGGTCATAAATGTTTATAAGATTTAAGTTTTTAATAATCGATCTACTCTTCTGTATTAACTTTTCTTTGGACAAGGTTCTGGCAGGTCCTATTTAAATTCTACTCATTATGTAGGTCATAGATTCACATGAACTATATATACCCGGCATCGAGTAGTTGACAGAGTAGTTGTTTCATCGATCTGTAGGGCTATTCTGTAAGCAATCTCGAAAATATTCGACGAAATTCAACCGTATTGCGAACGTGATACGATTGAATTTCGAATTACGAAATTCGAATCACACCGCGGATTCCGCTGTCGAGATAGCTTACAGAATAGCATAGCAAATTACTAACATTGTAATAAAGATTCACTCAGCTCATTCCCCAGTCCTCACACTAGATGTAGACACACCATCACGTCACAGAACAGACTGTCCCTCGCGCTCTAACATGAAGAAATCTAACGACCCTTAGAAGAATTATAAACTCAGCCTTTCTTCTCCTACAGTTTTTGATCTTTTCTCTCCCAAAAGTTTCTCAATCTAAAAGCTACACTGTCTTACTTTTTAAGCAGACACGTAACTAAGTTTAAAAATATTTAACATATGTACGTGATGACAGCGTGATGTTGTTATCTACACATTGTGATTACTTCAAAACAGAATAATAAAAATAAAATTATGAACAAATGCAAATAACAGTGACCGTTATCATATCACTTAACCCCCGAGGTCTGCTTGAAGAAAAGCTAACAAACCAAAAGATAGGAGTGTACCTATATATAACTATTAATTTTTTACTTAACTACCTACTTACCTCAATTTTTATGTTGATACATTAGTTAGAGTCACAGATATATATATTGATATCAGTGATTAGAGTACACACTATATCAAGCAAGTCATCCGTCTGATGATTACCTACGTTTCTCTTGCCTCCCCCCGTAACCTCAGGTCGCACTGCACTGCGCCCGCCGCCCTGACTCTATCGCTCTCGGTGGGGACAACACGACCCATACTATCGCTCTCTGTGGGGACAACACGACCCATACTATCGCTCTCAGTGGGGACAACACGACCCATACTATCGCTCTCGGTGGGGACAACACGTCCCACACTATCGCTCTCTGTGGGGACAACACTTCCCACACTATTGCTCTCTGTGGGGACAACACGACCCATTCTATCGCTCTCTGTGGAGACAACACGTCCCACACTATTGCTCTCTATGGGGACAACACGACCCATACTATCGCTCTCTGTGGGGACAACACGACCCATACTATCGCTCTCTGTGGGGACAACACGACCCATACTATCGCTTTCTGTGCGGACAACACGTCCCACACTACTGTTCTTTGTGGGGACAACACTTCCCACACTATCGCTCTCTGTGGGGACAACATTTCCCACACTATCGCTCTCTGTGGGGACAACACGTCCCACACTATCGCTCTCTGTGGGGACAACACTTCCCAAACTATCGCTCTCTGTGGGGACAACACGTCCCACACTATCGCTCTCTGTGGGGACAACACGACCCATACTATCGCTCTCTGTGGGGACAACACGTCCACACCCTCACCTGATGGAAGGTGTGGCTCTTCCTGCTGCTGCTCTGCGATAAGATCGTTTACTTTAATAATGTATAGATGTGGTGTAATATTTAATTTTTCAACTATGTACTTGTATCACGCGCGCACGCAGATACGCAGTCAGCCGTATTTCCATACAGCAAATGTATTATCCGAATTAATAATGGCGGCGCCTTTATGTTTATTGTAATTCGATGATTTTACCGTTCAGTGCAATGTATAAAAAAGTATTTTTTTCAATTACTAACTTATCATAGCCTGGCTGGGGACTTTTAGCCAACCCACTCGCGATGTATTTTCTAATATACAAAATTTAATAAAAACATTCATGCAATAAACAGGATGGGTGAAGGACATTATTCATATTTCTGTGGTTTTATACGTAAAAGATATCTTTGCTGGTGAGTCTAAGACTTACAATATTACAAGTAGTATCAAGAAGATAAGAAAATATTAGGTTATAGCATTCTACTTTTATATTGCTCTATTCAGCCAGTCTACTTATCTATGAGCAGCATATGAACGAAAATGTGGATGTACACTAAATATACCTACTCGGTGAAACGATTTTAGAACAAATATATAGTTTGTAATGTAGCAAATCAAGTAAAATACCAGAGCATCGCGTCCGTTCTATTATTGCATGATTATTGTATGGAGTCTTCACAGGTTTTTGATAACAAGTTTATTTTAGTTCACGGATATAAGGTACCTATAGTCCCACTGTAATCACTGTATAGAGGTCAGTGAGTATTTGATTATTATATAACCAGATATCTGGAGCTACGTAACAGTCTTCATTGGCTTGTTTTGGCTGGTAGGTTCTTGTACGAGAAAATGGACCACAGTCCAGTGGAGACAGCTCACTGGTTCGCAGGGTTTTATAAGGATTGAGCGAGGCATCTTCCAGGGTGACAGTCTAAGTCCGTTGTGGTTCTGTCTAGCCCTGAATCCTTTCAGCATATTATTAGAGAATTCAGGGCTGGGCTGACGGCTTGGGAGATAGGGTGAAGTCATTTCAGTACATGGATAACCTCAAACAAACTTTTTGCACGGAAACGCCATGAATTGTTGAAGTTGAAGGTCACTATGACTTTCTGTGCCATCAACTCATGGAGTTTGGTGTAGACAAGTGCGCGGTGATGCACGTGCAGCGGGGGAATGTTGTAAATTCAATCCATTTGCAACTTTCTATATAATATGATAATGCCTTTCAGATCTCTATTCGAAGCCGACACCTACAAATACCTTGGTATGTCAGAATTGTTGGGTTTAGAGAGTGGGGGATAAAACAATCAGTAAAAGAACGCTTCTTTGGTCGCCTGACACTTACGAGTCTTTTGTCAGGAGGCAACAAGTTGCGTTCTTTCAACGGCTGGGTTATGCCCCTACTTATATACACCTTTGGCATACTAAGGTGGACTCAGACCAAGCTAGACGCCCTGGGTAGAAAGGTACGACAGCAGCTGACATCACATCGAATGCTTCACTAACGCTCGTCTGTTATGAGACTGTATATTCCACTGAAGTGGGGTGGTCAAGGCTTTTTCAATGCTAAGACTCTCCATAACCGTGAGGTGTGCAGTCTCCGGGAATATTTCCTTAACAATAAGTGTGGGATGCATCGCGATGTGGTAGTTGACAAGACTTTCACGCCTCTCTCCTTAGGCAAAGATAACTGGCGCAAGCCTCTGGTGCTGAGCATTGAGAACCGCAAGGACGTATGGAAGAGCAAGGAGCTGCATGGCAGGTTCTATGGGACCTTAACAGGTCCCGATGTAGATCTGCTCGCATCGGTAAACTGGCTACGGTTCAGGGACCTCTTTGGGGAAACCGAAGGGTTTGTTTGTGCAATTGCTGATGAAGTTATCAAGACGAACAACTACCGGAAATATGCCGCATGCTGCCGTCCCGTAGTCACTCAGGCATATTATTTCCGCTTGTTGACATCTTGCTAACGGCAAGTACTTACACAGACACAATCTCGTAGTCCGGATCATCCACCAGTTCCACCAGCAACTTGCTCTTCAATACGGCCTTGTCGAGTCGGTGCCTAGGTGCCGTACTATAAGTACGCACCCCTAGGTGCCGTACTATAAGTACGCACCTACCGTCAGTTCTCGAAAATGGTCGTGCTTTGCTCTATTGGGACCGATCTGTTATCACGGACAGGACTATTGTCGCCAACAAGCCTGATACCGTGATGGTCGACCGGTCCCAGCGGCGGGCAGTGTTAGTCGACATCACCATCCCGCATGACGAGAACCTCGTGAAGGCCGAGAAGGACAAGCTGAGCAAGTACCTTGACTTGTCTTACGAGGTTACCGCCATATGGGATGTTGACTAGACTATGATTGTCCTGATAGTCGTATCTGCAAATGACCTAATAGCGAAGAGTCTCGAACAGCATCTCATGAGGCTCTCGCTAGACGGCTGGATCAGGGGCCAGATACAGAAGGCGGTACTTGTTGACACGGCACGCGTCGTCAGGAGGTTTCTCTCTCTCTGCAGTCCTAACTACCGGTAGCTTGGGCCCTGCCCCGCTGCTGGCGGCACCCTAGGTTTAAGTTTTTTATTATTTACTATGATTTCATAGTAGTTCTACTTATTATTTTTATATGGAATATTGTAAAAAAAACCGAAGTAAAGAAAATTAAATAAATACGTCATAAATACGGTGAGCCCATGAGACGGTTCTACAAAAAAAAAAACATCTAAGCGCTGATAACGATTGAAAAGAGTGCTAACAAGTTAAAAGCTCATTATGGAGGAACAACCTGCTCCCCCGTAATGAGTACACAAAAACCTCCAGAGACTTTGTTTAGTGTTAGGTTCCGTAACCTACGGAACCAAAAACACTAAGCAAAGCTTGCATGCATATAAAACAATTTAGTGCTTGTTGTTACCTACGGACCGTAGGTAACACTTGGAGCACGAAATTTGTTTTTGTATAAATAAACATTTCATCAAAATCGAATAATGATATTCAGAAAAGTACACATACATCTCTTTATCGAATATCAAATCGGTGGGGAGCGATGATATGTTTCCAGTCCCACATCCGTGACCGCGCGTACAGATACAGTCGGTGACGTACTCATTACAACATTCAGCGCCTGAAGAAAACATCCGGTGGTGACGTGGGAGGAGAGCCAGCGGCACGGAGCGCGTCTAGTTAGGAACATACTGCAGCTAGCCGACCGGCCGCAGCTTCGCGTTGACTGCACAGATCTACCTGGAACTCCGTCTCTACTCGATCTACTCGATATTAACGAAACATACCGCAGTGCAGCTTACAAGCTTCAGCTTTCACGCAATGAGAGCCCTATTAGAATCCGCACTCTGATGTATTTAATAGTTGCACTTATAAAAATGCGTGACAGAAATACATCCTACGGGGATTAGCCGTGCAGATGTAACCCCGCCCACTTGCTGATAAGAAGAGGCCGTCTATCGATACACCCCGCCCACGAGTCGACAAAAATAGCGGCCATCTAGAAAAACTGGCCAAGTACGAGTTGGACTCGCGCATCAATGGTTCCGTACAAATTGTCAAGCCCGGTTAAGTACAAACTTAACTTTGCTGTAAGACCTTGTTTCTTGCCAAATTTTATGGTTTTAGGTCAACGTGAAGTACCATATAGGTTCTGATTCTCTTGTAAAATCGCAAAGGTATGCGAAAAAATGTAATTTAATCGGTCATATGTTTTGATCGCATTGACTTACAAGTTTGATTATTCACAGACGGAAGATCTGAAGACCCGAGTATTTTATATAAGGTCTTGGCAGACGGACAGATTCGACAGACGGACCGACAAACAGACAGACACCAAAGTGATCCTAAAAGGGTTCCATTTTTTCTTTTGAGGTACGGAACCCTAAACATGGGGACGTACTCGTTCCTATGGTTACCTATGAAGACATCATCACCATTGTCAGCTCACTGCAGGACATGAGCCTCCTCCCTCATACGTCACTCATCCCTTTCTGAGCTACTCATGGTCCTATCTGCGTACTTTTGTATATCGTCGACTCACCGCGTATTGGTTTGCCATCACGAGGCCACCATTCTGTGAGAGGCTTACTCCACCAACCATCACCACCTCTCACAACGTGTCCAGCTCTCTGACATTTCAGTTTAATAATACGGGATCCGATGTCTACCATTTTGGTTCCTTTTTAACCGGACTTCAAATAAAGGATGTTTCTCAATTCGACCGTATATATTTAACTTATTTATGTTATTTCGCGGATAACTTTGTCGTTTATGAACCGATTTTGATGATTCTATTTTTGTTGGAAAGGAGATATTCCACGAGTAGTATCATAGTAATTTCATGGAGATCTGATTAGTATCTCTGGAGATAAACAGATTTAACTTGGTACTTAAAATTAATAGCGCGGCATTTAAAGTCGGTTATTGTAGTTTTTTAAACGATCTTATCTTATATCCGTATTTCGAAGTTTATCGCTTAACGTGATTATAACATGGCACACTCCATGGCCCGTTGTGTGACTTGCATTTAGTACACAATTGCCTTAGTGAGTGAAACACAGTGAAATTGACGGATGAAACACAGCTTTATTTCATCATGAAATATGAAACTTTCTAACTAACTTATTTTCAAAAAACTTATCAATTTCAAACGTAAATAAAGGTACGGCCACACCGCGGCGTCCCGTAGGTTGCGTTTGGTGTGAACTAGTCGGTACAAATACTACTGCGCTATCTGATCGCCGCCTAGATCGCGCACGCAGGACGCTGCGGTGTGGTCGTACCTTAAAATACGATAAGAGGAGTGGTAAGAGAGGAAAGAGGTAGCCACGACCATGTAGGTACATTATATTAAATCAAAATCATATATTTCTATACTATAGTTATCTTTAGAATAATATATTCGGATACATCAATCTAAACCTAGACATGTACACAGCTTTAAACACATGTCAAAAAAAATCATAAAAATGGTACAAAAAATTGATTTACAAAAATGTATAAACTAATATTATACTTAGAGACAGCTAATAAAAGTAAATTAGATATTGGCACAAATAACTGTTGAGCTATATTAGTTTAAAAACGGTTCAAGATCTTGAGTGCGGAAACCGTAATACGTAGTTTGGAATTAAGGCGGGCTTAGTTTAATACCAGATACCTAACTATTGAAATAGTGAATATTTTCAAAAATCCTGTAAATCTAAAAGAAGTGGCTAAAGTTTTACGGTATCTGAAAATACGGCAGTGCCCCACTAAGTTGAGCAAAATAAAGAGGCACGGCCGTACCATCCTTTTCTCAAAGCCATTCAGGCCATTTTCAACATCCTGTAATTTTGTGCTGGGTAAAGCTAGAACACGGAATGTTCGGTAAAATACAGGGCACATAATATGGCTAAGATATATTCTCAATTTGAACATTTAGTTAAATTACTATTTCCCCGCAAAGTTTTGTCAATGACACACTGACACACTGACTGGCTGACTGATGATCATCATAATTTTAAGATACTTCTAGCAAACCTACAAGCTCCAAATTTGAAACATAATTAGTTTTTAACCCATCAACACGTAAAAAATAAAAAAATATTGTAATTTCAGTTACAGTTCAGAGATATACAAACTGCATAATTAAGTTTGTAATCCTTCACATATATGTGCGATTACAAAATTAACTTTGTAGTTCCCGTAAATAGTAACAAGGTAGGTACAGTGAACTACGATGTAAGTAGGAAGACATACAAAAAGAGATGAGATCCCATTAAAAACATTACAGGTAAAAAGTTGCAAGTCTCGCAACGCAGTTCTTATACTACATTTTTTTAAAGATGTAATGTTAAACAAAGTCGGGTTAATATATAAAAGGAGTTGGCAATCGCAAGCGTTTTACTCGTAGTCCTATGTGTATTGATCAAACGACATGTGATCAGGATTAGCACATTTTTTTTTGTAGTGATTCATCTACTTCACGTAGATGTCTCACTGCTATTACAATCTAGCCTTATAATTAGGCTAACAAGTAATTTGTTTTAAACTTAATTTTCTATTAAAATATTACTAAGAATGTGTCCATTAACACTTTTCCTAATGTCTCTATTAAGGGGCAGACACTTTGTTATTGTGTTCTTTTTACTAGCACTATTACTAGCACTAGCACTATATTTAATTACGATTATTTTACATAGTTCATCGATTAATGAGCCTGTTCCACAGACGCACAGCTTCTACGGATAACGACCTATTTATTTAGTTATTCTTGATCGAAGATTTATTTGGCACACAAAACAGAATTCTTTTTTATAAAAGAATTCTGTTTTGTGTGTGTATTGTTATCAATGCACAGAATAAAACAACATTTAAGTTACAAACCGAAAAGCATTCCTAAATATGTGTACACAACATGATTAATACACATATTTAATAAACAGTTACTCTCTTGAATTTTAAACATAAAAACAACAAAATTTTAATTAATTTCATCCTTGATATTATATTAATATCACGATATTTCATTTGGTATCCTCTCTCCTGAGAGAATGGACAGTATTAATGCTTTTCTAAATATGTAAAAGTTATGATTAAATACATCGATTTGATCGTGATGATATGAGTTCTCAAAAGATCGTTGTATTGGCGGACACATACGGACAACTGAATTGAAGAATGACGTGGTATTTGTGCAAACATCCAATATAGAGGGAGAAAACGTTCTTTCAAGTAAACGGGAGAAGAAGGTTTGAAGAGGACATTTTAAAGAAAAGTAAGAATGTAAGTGTTCCGACGAAGGCGAATTGGCAACCACTTGAGCTTTTTACAAAAATAGAAGACATGGTCATATTTTCAAACACCAGAAGAAAACCTTATACTGTAATTCTGAAGACGCTCAAGTTTACTCAACTGGTCTTCTCTGAGGTCAAGATAGCAGACATCAGCATAGTCCAGGATTGGGAGAAGAAGGGATTGTGCTAGCGTCACTTAATGAAATTAATTTAGTAGCAGTAGGAATAAAATTGCGTAACCTTCTCAGTGAGGCATCCGAAGCAAAAATCTTACTACTTACAGACGCCATCTGGGGCCCCATGAGAGACTTCTATCGATTATAAGACCTAGGTTTTTCAGTAAGTTTCTAAATGGTATACTAGAACCGCCAAATGCTACATCAGGAAGCGTGGAATAGTGAAGTTTAGCAATCATTTTCGAGCTACCTATAATTATGACTTGCGTCTTACTGGAATTGACATTCAACCCGAAGCGCTTGCTCCAATCAGCGACACAAGTCACAATTGGTTTTATCAATAGCTTCTGCCAAGTTCTCGATGAAAGCCTGAGTGTAGATTTGGAAATCGTCTGCGTAAAGGTGGTAGGAAGATGAAAAAAATGAGAAATAGAATGAATAAATATGAAAAAAAGAAGAGGAAATAGCACACCGCCCTGACGAACGCCAGCGCTTAAGTTGCACCAGGTAGAGAACGTATCATCTACCCAAACCCGTTGCCGACGCCCATGCAAATAACTGCGAAACCAATCAACCACCGAAGGAGATACGTTAATAGAGCTGAGCGTCCCTAAAAGGATATCAAAATCTACAGTGTTAAACGCATTGTTAGAATCCAATAGCGTTAGAATAGTAAGCAGCCCGATTGCTTATATAGTCTAATATAATACATATTTTAAAATTTAAAAAATGCAGAATACCGCGATCCGATGAGTCTGCTCCTGTAAAATAAAAAAAATAAACTCGTTACTGTAACTATAGTAATATTATAAAGGTATATCAGGCGGTGATGAATGCAAACTGAGTCGTACAGTTCAAGTGTAACTTTACGTGTAGACTTCTACTGTACGTGTAGATTGTGCTTAAGATACCAATAATACTTTAATTTAAAATTTCCATCAAACAACCACCTTCGTTGAGTATTCTGCAGATTTTAGGAAATATCCCAGCATCAAGTCAATGCTACTATGTTTATACAAAGTCATTAAAGTTAGAGGATACCGAATTTCGAATTGATCAACCTATGAAAATTTATCTCATAGCGCCATCATCTAGAAAAAAGCTCAGTGTCATGAAACGGCTGAACGAAGCTAAGAACACTCTTGATTATACAATGATTATAATCATCACTATCCCGCATGACGAGAACCTCGTGAAGGCTGAGAAGGACAAGCTTAGCAAATACCTTGACTAGTCTTACGAGGTTACCGCCATGTGGGATGTTGACTCGACCATCATTGTTCCGATAGTCGTCTCTGCCAACGGCCTAATAGCGAAGAGTCTCGACCAACATCTCAAGAGACTCTCGCTAAATGGCTGGATCAAGGGCCAGATACAGAAGGCGGTACTTCTTGACACGGCACGCATCGTCAGGAGGTTCCTCTCTCTGCAGCCCTAACCACCGGTAGCTTGGGCCCTGTCCCGCTGCCGGCGGTACGCTAGGTTTAGGTTTTTTATTGTATGTGAATAATAATAATATAACCTTTATTTCAGGTAGCTTAAAAAACATCAAAAGTTATTTTAATACCCATATTATAAATACCTCACAGGCTAACATACATATAACATATAACACAGTATTTACAATAAATATATTTTGATTTTGATTATTATGTTTCTTTGAAGTGTCTCACACTTTATATTTTTGTAAATTGTTAAACACAATCCAAAATTTCATCGTACCGACGGGACTCAAACCCGCACCCCTCGGATTACACGTCCAGGTGCTCTGCCAATTAAGCCACGATTCGATACATCGATACGACGAAATTAGTGGATTGCATTTGTTAACCCAATTATGCATTGGTGGCGCCATCTATGACTACTTATTACGTAAGTTAATTATTCGGAAGAAATCATTACAGTTTTCAAATCCTTAATTGGCAGAGCACCTGGACGTGTAATTCGAGGGTGCGGGTTCGAGTCCCGTCGGTACGATGAAATTTTGGATTGTGTTTAACAATTTGATTTTGATCATATAAATATAACTATTTTATTATTGGAGCACTATGAGTATCAGGGACTTTTCTCGGTCTTGTATCCCTGTACTTGCGGTATACAACCCCTGCAGGCCAGAACTCCGGTACGAGGAACGTGTTCTTGTGCTCGGCTGGATTACCATGAGAAACAAGACGCTCGTCTGATGGTAAGCGACGATTTCTTTCTGTCTTTTAGACTGAATGTAGCACGTCACTGCACTGCTACCGTTACCTCGAGACTATTATATGTTGAGTCTCACATGCCTGTAGTTATACTGGACACTTTGTGCTTCACACGGGAAACATTTATGTTTGTTTTCTGTGGTGGTACCGCCCCACGCGGGCTAGCGGAAGTCTTTTTTAGGGTTCCGTACCTCAACAGGCAAAAAAGGAACCCTTATAAGATCACTCTCTTGTCCGTCTGTCTGTCCGTGTGTCGCCAAAGATTTTCTCAGAAACGGGTGGACATAGCAAGTTGAAGTTTATGCCAGGTACTGGTAGGTTTCTAGTCCCTATTAGGTGAATGAAAATCAAGGGTCCTGAGTCAACACGATAAAAATATATGTGCAATTTTAGATTTTCGCGAAAACTTGCAAGTACCAAAAATATACATTAATTTTTAAATTTTCTATTTCCCAGAATATTCCCTTTACTAAAAAGTTGAAAATTAATGTCCCCATACATACGTAGTTGACGCCAATTAAGATCGTCTGAGTTGTATAGGCGCTCATACAATTTACAGGACTTGCTTAATTGGTACGGAACCCTCGGCGCACGAGTTCGACTCGCACTAGACCGGTTATCTTATGCGAAAATGGGTAGCCCTTGAATACTATCTCACTGATCTTAAATGATGATGCGGTCGATGATGCAGCGCGCTTACCCAAAATATACCTATTCCCTCGCGGCTTAAAGGCCTTAAAGTTGTATTTAATCAGAAACACATAATATAGCTGATAATCCACCGTGATATGTTACACGATGTGTTACATTACCTCACTCCGCGGTACAGTCGTACAGAGCCGCGCTTGGAGCGGAGCCCCACTGCGCGAAACTGAAGTACCGGAGTCTCCTCAGCCTAGTGCTGGTGTAGGTCAACAATGGAGGCTCTCCTCTCCTTCCCACCTCCAGTGTGTCTGAAATAATAATATCATCAATGAGCGTCACATTATATCTAGATTATTATTTGGATATTTGACGGCCCGTTGGGGTACAGGATGATTACCTTGATTCTAATCGAAGGTCGTTGGTTCTAATCCTAGCTATATACCAATGGATGTTATACATATACGCAGTATAGAGTTTAGATATAGATAGAGCGGCGCGAGAGTGCTTGTGGTGCGCTCTCCGGCCCTGTAATGTCACTGGCTCCTGTGTCCTTCATAATGATATCAATGATCACTTACCACCGGATATAGTCACGTAGTAGTAGGTAAACTTCTCGGTAGAGATGATGTTGCTTGTTTCGAACTTACGGACTGTCCTCCAAGAGACGCTCGACAGATGTTCATATATCCAGATGCGACCATTGATGAAGTTGTCAAACCCTGTTAAAGTAAACAGTCAGGTGTAGCTTACAAGATATATGAAATGTATCATTTACTTACACTCTGTACTCGACTATAACTTCATCTAAATACTAATTTATTTGAAATCGTTACTGCTGGACTGATTTTGATGCAGTATTAGGTAATTGCCAGCTGATAGATATTCTCGCAGTGATCGTCCGACTTCACATATCGCGCGCGTCATTTTCAGTATGCAGTGTTTTCGAGGTGTTTATCTTCATATCCCTGGAGATACTTATCAGATTACGATCAATAACGTTGTATAATGGGACCATTGCGGATATAATCGTTTTAGATATGAGCGCCGCGCCGATGACTGTCAAGCAGTCATAATCAGCTGGACGTAGGTGTATATGTGCGTATATTAATACTGCCTACATACTGAATAAATGCTTTGATTCTTTGATTCTTCTTCTTGTAGGCTTCTCTCAAGACGCGCTACTGAGCCTGATCTTCGGCTCTTCTTTTTCAGTCACTGTCTACCACTATGCGTATATCGTCGCTTTACCTGGACCATCCTACGTAGACGTCCTACGCTACGTTTACCGACCTGATCTTCACTTTAAGACAAGTCTCCCCCAAGGGTTATCAGTCCTGCGGCAGATATGACCAGCCCTCTGCCATATCAGTTTGCTAATCTGTTGAGCTATGTTGATCACTTTAGTTTTGTGGCGATAACCGTTGGGGTAGACTGGTTCTAGAGTGGAGACCGCGAATCGGTAAACGTAGCGTAGGACGCCCTGTGACCAGGTGGAGCGACGACATTCGCAAAGCGGTGGGCAGTGACTGGAAATAAAGAGCCGAAGATCGGGCTCAGTAGGATGACTTGGGAGAGGCCTATGTCCAGCAGTGGACTGATACCGGCTGATTATGATGATGATGATGCTTGTATGGTATACTAGTATAAGAGATGTAAGAATCGGCAGAGTCCCCAATGTCCAACCAAACTGAATACTTCTCTGGATTTCTTCTCAAAGTTGTGTTAGCATAGTCGGGAGCGTCTGCCCTGGGTAAACATACTGCGTTACAACTTCAAGTAGGATTCCAAAAATAATGAGTAGTAATAGTACAAGTACAGAAATTGCACTCCCCGAGAGCAAACATGCGAGATTAAACCTAGTTACAACGCCGGTTACGTTCAAAATGCGCTTCACGCCTCGGGTGCGACCTTGAATTTGCGTCACAGTATCAACTAATAGTAACTATGAACCGCGTGTTGCGCACAGTAAAATGCACCGTAAGTCCGCACAGCGAGAGTCTTAATAACTCGGTGAAGTCGCGGCCTCTCCTATAGGGTTGAGTGTTATGAGAAAACTTATTGAAGAATATTCTAAGGTAGATCAATGTAATGAGTACGTTACTGATAGTAAGTGCTACATTAATGTTTAATGTCGAGGTAGGATATAAGTACTACAGTTATACTTAAATACGTTACGTTCAATTAAAATTGAGTACAGTTTTAGATTGCGTAAGTTAAATAACGCGAAAAAATAGTACTCACTTGCCTAGAATCGTAGGTTGTTTGAGCTGACTCACTTTTTCGACCAAAAATAATTATGTATTTTATTCATTGTAGCAAAACTTTATTTTGAAATAGCTGAATCTTTAAATAAAAACAACAGATAATTCGAATTTAAAAAAACATTAATTAATTTACTTCCGATTTAAAAATACTTTCTATAATCTAATACTATAAGAATCTTTGTCCTGACATACTGACTGACTCACTGACTCACTGACTCACTGACTCACTGACAGACAACGCACAGCCTAAACCGCTGGTCGTAGAGACTTGAAATTTGGAGGGTATATTTGTCTTAGTACGTAAGGGTGTACTAAGAAAGGATTTTCCAAAATTCCCCCCTTAAGGGGATGAAATGGGGGTTCAAAGTTTGTATGGAGAAACAAGATTAGATCGTCTTTTCTATCCGAAACTTCACATAAGTGCTTCAGTAAAAAAATAAGTAAAGACGTGTTTCAGGTTTTTTTGGAATTCCACCCCTAAGAGGGTGAAATGGGGTAATAAAGTGTAAAATCAATATTGTTTCGGATTGCGCTGAAATTTGGCATGCAAATAGTTATTACGACGTTAGTTCCCACTGAGAAAGGATTTTCCAAAATTAACCCTCGAAGGGGATGAAACGGGGGCTCAAAGTTTGTATGGAGAAACAAGATTAGATAGTCTTTTCTATCTGAAACTCCACACAAGTGCTTCCGTAAAAAAATAAGTAAACACGTGTTTCAGGTTTTTTTTTAATTCCACCCCTAAGAGGGTGAAATTGGGTAATAAAGTGTGAAAATCAATATTGTTTCGGATTGCGCTGAAATTTGGCATGCAGATAGTTATTACGACGTTAGTTCCCTCTGAGAAAGGATTTTCCAAATTAACCCTCGCAGGGGATGAAACGGGGGTTCAAAGTTTGTATGGAGAAACAAGATTAGATAGTCTTTTCTATCCGAAACTCCACACAAGTGCTTCAGTAAAAAAAAATGTAAATACGTGTTTCAGGTTTTTTTGAAATTCCACCCTTAAGAGGGTGAAATGGGGTAATAAAGTGTAAAATCAATATTGTTTCGGATTGCGCTGAAATTTGGCATGCAGATAGTTATTACGACGTTAGTTCCCTCTGAGAAAGGATTTTCCAAATTAACCCTCGCAGGGGATGAAACGGGGGTTCAAAGTTTGTATGGAGAAACAAGATTAGATAGTCTTTTCTATCCGAAACTCCACACAAGTGCTTCAGTAAAAAAAAATGTAAATACGTGTTTCAGGTTTTTTTGAAATTCCACCCTTAAGAGGGTGAAATGGGGTAATAAAGTGTAAAATCAATATTGTTTCGGATTACGCTGAAATTTGGCATGCAGATAGTTATTACGACGTTAGATCCCTCTTTGAAAGGATTTCCCAAAATTAACCGTCGAAGGGGATGAAACGGGGGTTGAAAGTTTGTATGGAGAAACAAGATTAGATAGTCTTTTCTATCCGAAACTTCACACAAGTGCTTCAGTACAAAAATAAGTAAACACGTGTTTCAGGTTTTTTTGTAATTCCACCCCTAAGAGGGTGAAATGGGGTAATAAAGTGTAAAAATCAATATTGTTTCGGATTGCGCTGAAATTTGGCATGCAGATAGTTATTAATTACGACGTTAGTTCCCTCTGAGAAAGGTTTTCCAAAATTCATCCCTGAAGAGGATGAAACGAGGGTTCAAAGTTTGTATGGAGAAACAAGAATTGATTGTCTCTTATATTCAAACTTTACACAAGTAGTTTAGTAAATAAATGAGTAAATACGTGTTTCAGGCTTTTTGAAATTCTATTCCTAAAAGGGTGAAGTGGAGTAACAATGTCTGAAATCAATATTGTTTCGGATTGCGCTGATATTTTGCATCCAGATAGAAATTTTGACGTAGGTATCCGCTGAGAAAGGATTTTTCAAAATTCACTTCAAGGGATGAAGCGGGGTTTCAAATTTTGGATAGTCATTTTATTCGACATTTCACACAAGTACTTCTGTAAATAAATAAGTAAATACGAGTTTCAGACTTTTTCAAAATGCCACCCTAAAAGAGTGAACTGGGGTAAAAAAGTCTGAAAATCAATATAGTTTCGGATTGCGCTTTATTGGGTTTTTCGGGTTTTAAAAATATGAATCCTGATTTGTCTTAGTCACGCGATAACATGAAAACAGGTGAACCAATTTGGCTAATTTTTATTTGATGTCTTTAATGATAGAATCGTTTTTACAAAAGAAAAGTTTTAAGTAAATAAAAGGAGTTTTTAACGCGGGCGTAGCCGCGGGGGACTTCTAGTCTATATATATAAAAGAAAGTCGTGTTAGTTACTACACTTATAACTCAAGAACGGCTGCATCAATTTTTATGGTTTTTGCATTTTTGGAATTGTCTTTATCAGGAATAGGATATTAAGTATTATAATATCGTTTGAAAACTAAAAAAGAACCGACTTCAATGCCGCGCTATTCATTTTCAGTACCAATTTCGAGATGTTTATCTCAATATCTCTGGAGATACTTATCATACCTCGATAAAATTACCATGTACCACACTTAGGATATCTCCTTTCGAACAAAAAATGAATAATCAAAATCGGTTCCTAAACGACGAAGTTATCCGCGAACATACATAAAAAAAAAATATATACGGTCGAATTGAGAAACCTCCTCCTTTTTTTGAAGTCGGTTAAAAAACTATGGATAATTGACGTAAAAATATTTTGCCAAAATGTTCCTGGGCTTCAAAACTGCCAATCATTTGATGTTCAATTGTTTATCCCGTCGATACGATAAACCGCAAATTAATAAGGGTCATGGCTCCACACGATTAGAGTATTTAGCCAGTGTCAAGTATAAAAATTCAAGTATTTGTGGATTCAAGTCATGAAGAATTTAAAAATGTTAATACATTTTAAATACTGCCAGTAATGACAATTGTAAGACATATTTATTGATTGTCCAAAATGCGTGTGTTAGCTTAATCAAATGACAAGACAGGGTGGTAGTAGGTGGTAGTATAGTGATCTACTATAAACTTATGTCTGGAGCTAAATATTCACTTGGAACCACGTCCAAGACTACCTGCCTATACTTCAGCTAATAGGTAGGACTTATTAATAAATAGAAAAGTCAGGACATCACCGAGAAAGCATTTTATTTGTACCTTCATCATTATAACAACATTTAATGTACCATCAGGATACTCAGGACCATAATAGACGATATCGTTAAGGATTCTTTTGAACAAACAGAAAAGCAATATACCAATAAGTATTTAATGTTAAATCACACAGTATTATAGCAAGTTTCAACAAGACATAACATTTCAAAATCTATACCGATTTACACAATTTATACAAAATATTATGGGGTTTTCCCCAAAAGGCCTCCACCACCCCTCATAGCCTTTCCTTACCACCCTCAACGAAGCTAAAACACTTTATCATCACCATTTCTAGGTGAAACCATCATTATTATAAACATTTCCTAGAAAAGTACATTCTAGCCACAATTATTCAATACATTATGTAATACAAATACTTAGCTTCATTGAGTTGGACAGCACTTCGTCGTCTAAACGATATTCCCAACAGAGAAAAGGTGACGATGATAGCCCAAAGGCTGCTCGAGCAAAAGTGTCTCATCTAACGTTTCTACCGCCCTTATAAAGCATCAGTCGAACAGAAAACCAAGATGGCGGCTCTGACACATCTTGTAAGGTTTAGACTACCCTCAAATGTATCGATCACAGTATTAAAACCCTTTATTTGAGGCAATATTAAAAATTTATAAATTAAATCATCATCAAACATTGGAAATATGTCATAATCATAATCATTCATTTATTTTGCAGAATGTAGGTTTACATTGTGTTAAAATGTAGGTGGTAAATGATAATTAATAATAAATAGTCGCCTACACATTCTACCATGTATCATGGTGTGCAAATTCTTTACATACTATGTTTTCTTAAAATATATCATTAACATTTCAAATTTTACTAATTATTTAAACAATGGTTGTTGTATTTTAATTAAAGTTAAGTCATTACATTGATATTTTGTTATTGCAATAGGTCAACGAAAATTAAATTATATATAATCTCATTTGTAGTCAATATTTTATTATGTCAAATCATTACTTTGAAAAATACAGAATGTCAACATTTACTATTCATGTTCTCAATATGTCACGTGCTGGATTTATTCTTTAAATGTCATAAACTCTTTTACTGTATAAAAACATTGATCTGCTAACCATTTTATTATTCTCTGTTTAAACATCAGTAGAGGTAAGTCCTAAAAATTATCAGGTAGTTTATTGTACACTCTCATAGTGTTTCTAAATGAGTTTCTTTTTGCAATATCAAGCATGCACGGTGGATAATACAATTTGAACTGCGTAATAGTTCTGCCAGTACGATTAACTACGTCTATCCATTTTTAGGGTTCCATAGCCGAATGGCAAAAAACGGAACCCTTATAGATTCGTCATGTCTGTCTGTCTGTCTGTCTGTCTGTCTGTCTGTCTGTCCGTCCGTATGTCACAGCCATTTTATTCCGAAACTGTTAAGACTACAGAATTGAAACTTGGTAGGTAGATGTATTCTGTAAACCGCTTTCCGATTTTTATACAAAAATAAAAAATATAAATAAGTTATTAATATAAATAAGTTTAAGGGGGGATCCCATACATGGAACTGAAACAAAAAAAAAATTTTTTCTTCAAACCTATACGTCTATGGATAGGTCTTTAAAAATGATATTGAGGTTCCTAAAATCATTTTTTCTCAAAGTCAATCATTTGAAAGATAGGCGCGCCTAAAGTGGTAAAATGTTCCCCCCCCCCCCCTCTCTAACTTTTAAACTACGGGAGTGAAAAATCTAAAAAAAATATATGCTGTAGATCTCAATAAAAACTATCAACGAAAATTGGTTTGAACGAGATACAGTCAGCATTTAGAGATATGGCGACCGCAAAGATAACTTTGTTTTTCATACAAACACTATGAAAAACAAAGTTAATTTTGTAGTTGCGAAAAATCAAAGTTATAGAATACTCTACTGTGTTACGGAACCCTACGAGTGCGAGTCCGACTTGCACTTGGCCAGTATATTTTTTAAAGTAGTGTTGATGTTGCCTAACAAACAAGCATAAGTCTTTAATGTACATGCAGGCCAATGGTAAAATGTTTAACTTTTTAAAAAGTGGTTTACAACTATCTATAAACCAGGCTCCACAGACGGCACGTATACATTTTTTCTGGATTAAAAATACCTTCTCAACCAGTACCAAATTTCCCCATAGTATGAGACCATATGAGAGAACTGAAGAACTCCATAGTTATTATATTTAAACATACTTCTGTGTATTGTTTTCTTGTTATTTATTATATTTGTTATCTCTACGCATTGTTGTCGACCATTAAGATAATTTTTTAGCCAATCATTTGCTTTGCCCCTTATACCATACTTTTCTAATTTATATAATAGTAGATTATGGTCAACAAAATCAAAGGCTTTGCTCATATCGAGAAAGACAGCCGCAACAGGTACTTTGTCATTAATAGAATCAGGGATAATCTTTATTAGATTAAAACATGCTAGAGAGGTCGTGCTGTTTTTCCTGAACCCAAAGTGTTCGTGATTTCGTGAATTCTTGTAATCTCTATAACATCACCTTTTCAAAAATCTTTGATATTACTGGTATAAGTGTTACAGGCCTATAATTATTAGTGTTAGATTCATCTCCTTTTTTAAACAAAGGTTTAACTATAGATTTTTTTAATATGTCGGGGAAGGATCCTTCTTCAAATGAAAGATTCACAAGATAAGCTAATGGGTCGCTAATATCTTTGGCGCATGATTTCATTACATTTGTGGTAATGTTGTCAATACCTGCTGACTTTGTGTTATTTAAATAGTTAATTATATGAAAAATTTCTAATTTGTTTGTCGCTCTAAGAATTATTATTGGTGTATTCTATAGGTTATGGTGTTGTTTATTTCGTCAATATTATATCTAAAATCGTTTTTATTTGTTACTTGTATATAAAAATCGTTAAAAATGTCACTTATTTTTTTAGGGTCAGTAAATGTTTCATTATGTATAGTAATCTTGTCAATCTGTCTACTAGTAACTGGATCAGCTATATTTTCATTGATCACGTTCCATGTTGCTTTGCATTTGTTTTTATTTTTGTCAATATATTTCTTGTTCTGTAGTTGTCTTGACTTGTATATACACCCTTTGAGCATGGTACTATAGCCTCTACAATGTTTATTACATCTCGGCTTGTTAGCATTTTGATATTGTAGATTAAGATATAGGTATCTTTTTCGCACACTAGACTTTTTAATACTTTTTGTTAGCCATTTCGTACGACTGTTCCCTGGCGATCTTTTAATGGAATATATAGGAAAGCACAAATCAAAGAAAAGGCTGAACAAATCATGAAATTCATCAAACGCTTCCTGTAGATTTGCCCTCTCGTACACGTTCGTAAATGTGAGTGATTCCATACATTGGCAGAACTTCCGTACATTGATTACAATCTCTGCCTTCTTCGTACCAATTATGCATCACACACGATCTTTTTGCTGTAAACGTTAATGACTGTCCCGTTTCATGATCAGATAGACCAAGATAATGTACGCCCATAGATGTCTGTTTGATGTTGCTCGCAATTTGATGTAGACATGCTAGTTTCCTTGTAGGTGCTTTTATGTGGCATTCGATATTGAAGTTTTTTAGTAAACTTTCTAAAGATTCGCTATTTTTGTTACGCTTCAGCATGTCTATATTCCAATATCCGCAAAGAATTACTTTTTATTAAAATACATGTGCCTCCCCTTTTAGAGTCCCGAGAATATGATGCGACTAGCTTATATTCTGGCACTTTCAGAAGCAAAACAGTATTTTTTTTATGAAAGTCTCAGTTAAACACAAAACATCTATATTGAGACCTTTTTTAAACAAGTCAGTTATAGCAAAGAAAATTTGTTCACTTTTATTTACAGCGCCTGCTATATTTTGGTGTAGCAATGTTAAATGTGGTACAAAATTAGGAACGAAAAAACTCAGTATTTTGTTTTTATGCGCCGGACTCTGACGTTTGCTTTTTTGAAGTTCTTGACATCGGTACTGTTTTTTTTTAAATAATATGGTATAGTTCCCTTGCTATGGGTATCCGGTAACTGCAGTGATATTAATTCTGTATCGATTGTAGTATATGTCACATTTATGCTGTTTGCTGACCCTAGTTAAGGAGTCGTTACTCGAAAAGGTTTGCTCGTTGCTCGCCTGTCTATGAAGAGACATTGACTTCAAGTATTCGTGAGCTAAGAAACAAATCTCAACCTGTAATTTAAAACTCATGCTTTAAGATATGTTCTTGAGTTATATAGATAATTATATGTACATTTGTGGTCAATAAATCTACAATTTTTATAATTATTTACAGTTAGTTTGATTTTTTCATTCAATTTTTTTTTTCATTCAAATTCAATTCAATATTTTCTGATTCAAGTATGGATTATATTGAACTCTTACTAAAAACACTTTTTGTTCTCGTAATTGGTATAAAATATTATTTAAATTTGATAAAAATTGCGATGGATTCTTTTCATTTCGTCCTATCATTAGTATAACAATGTCAACCGGTTACTTTTGGACGATTTCTTTTCGGGCGCGCAAGAGAATTCCAGGGTATAGTGGATGGTTCAATAAAAAGTATAGGTCGTAATAGAATTGCTCTAACCTTTCACTCCGTTAATAGCGCCAACTCATTTATGGAGTCAAGTTCTTTAACGAAAAATGGATATAGGGCTTTTGTGCCCTCATACAATGTTACCCGATTAGGCTTGGTTAGAGGCATTCCTACTGATATGTCCCCGGAGGACATCATAAAAGAGGTTTGTGTTCCTCAAGACTGTGGTCCCGTCATTAAGGAGCGGCGCCTTAATTTTAAGTTAATGTTGGATGGGAAGGTAACTTGGAAGCCATCTCAAACTTGCGTACTTACTTTTGACGGCCAAGTTTTTCGGTCCAGAGTTTATTTGTGCTATAATGCCTTCCAAGTAGAACGATATACACTACCAACGATTCAGTGTTTCCAGTGTTGTAGATATGGTCACACAAAAATTCAATGCAGATCCAAACCCGCTTGCTACAAATGTAGTCAATCCCACGCAGGAGAGACATGCAATATTGAAACCGAAAACATCAAATGTTTTTTGTGTCGGAGCAAACATTTCGCCACAAACAAAGCTTGCCCTGAAATGGCCCGGCAAATTGCTATCAAAGCTGCTATGACTCAAAATTACTCCTCATACGCAGAGGCTTCGAAGCTTCATCCGCCATCCAAGCTGTCGTTCGCCAAGGTTGTTTCTTCTCCCGTAGATATGACTTCTCCTGCTCGCCTGTCACAGTTTCCAGGCTCTTTTAAAAATGTGAATGTTGAGCCTGCTCATGTACACTATAGGAAAAAACCAAAGCCTGTTGGTTCATCTGCACCTTCTCCGGTTGGTTATGATCGCCTGGCCCACTCAAACATAATAAGGGGAGATTTTTCAGAATCTGCTCATAATGGGTGTGCCCTTAACAACCTTGAAAAACCTTTAGATACCCCAACTGTTCAATATATCATTAGCGATCTTCTAAAACTTCTAAACCTTTTATCCACTCTCCTGAACTCTTCTCCCTAACCCCATTCTTCACCGCCCAACGCTGCTTTTAACTTAAATTCACTAATTTCTCTCTTACATAACGGATCTCAATCTGCTTCAATGGAATAGTCATTCTCTCGCAAATAAATACTCTGAGCTTGTTTATTTAATAAATAAGTTCAACGTAGCTGTCTTGTCTGTTGTGACCGAGTTGTGGCTTAAGCCTGGTTCTCATTATGTGATCCCGGGCTTTGTTGATGCCCAGAGTGATAGGCATGATGGCTACGGTGGCGTTGCCTTTTTTGTAAAGTAATGTTTCTTTGTAGTAGTATGTTTCTTCTCGTCTCGTATTTATGTCCCCTTTTATAGTGGTTTTCAGATAATTGCGGTTTGAGTTAAAGAATACACTTTTGTATCGATATACATTCCTGACTCTTCTAAGGCTATCCTCCGTAATGTAGTCTCAGTTTTGAGCTCTCTCCCAAAGCCTCTTCTGGTTCTTGGTGATTTTAATTGTCATCATCCTGTTTGGGGTTGTCGTAAGGCGGACGAATTTGGGGAGTTCTTATTAGATTCCCTTGATTCCCTAAACCTCTAACTAACTAACTAAACTATTCTTAATGACGGTTCCCCTACTTTGAGAACTCGACCAAATAAATTCCGTAGTGCTGTTGATCTTTCATTGTGTTCTCCTGAGCTTGCTACTCTTCTGACTTGGCGTGTCATTTCTTCTACACATGGAAGTGATCATTTTCCTATTCTTTTAAATTTTCCTCAACGTAATTCCTGTTCTATCCCCCCTGGCAATCCCCCGCTTCTGAAATATATTTTGAATAATAATGATTTTTCTGGGTGGCATAAATTTCATGATCACACGGTCTCAGTTTCTGAAAAATTTCCTGTTATAAACTCTTACAATATTTCTGATTTTTTGGTTCGCTCACTCCTTGAGTGTGCAAATAAATCCTTTTCTATTAAAAAACCTCCGTCCAATAAGTTGCCCCCTCCTCCTTGGTGGGATAGGGAGGGAGTGCAATGATGCCATAAAGGCCCGTGAGGTAGCGGAACATTCCTTTTGCTGTGATATGACACAGGAAAACTTTTCAAATTTGAATAAGTGTATTGTTAAATCCAAACGACTTTTTCATTCCAAAAAGCGTGATCATTGGAAATGTTTTTGTACAAATTTGATCCCTAGTACCCCTGGTTTTGTTATATGGACGAAAATACAGAATCAAGAATCAAGAATCAAAGCATTTATTCAGTATGTAGGCAGTATAAATATACGCACATATACACGTCAAAATCATAAATCATAAAATAAATCATAACCAATTATCAAGTAAACATAGCAAAAGCAGAATTTAACGCTTTGAATTAGAAAAAAAAAGTAATGAACCATTCAGCTGTCATCCAATCGTTTACGTCAGAATATTTAAAAAAAATTAAAGTAGGTTAAAACCAACCATACATGTAAGTGTGTGTTTCAGTACTTCAGACAATTTTTATATAAAAAAAATAAAAAAGTGAAATAGTGAAACACAACATAGAGAAACGCATACCGATCACAGTACATATCATGATCCAAATGGAACTGATAGTCCGTCTGTCAGCTGCATAATATTGTTTAAATAAAAATAAAAATGGCAAGCCTAGAAAGAAAATCTGCGGACAATAGGGGAAAACTGAATGGCTGTTGAATCTACCGGTGTTTCGGAAATACTCCCATCAGAGAAGAAACACCAAGAAACTCTATGGGGCTTGTCTTGTCATTTTATCTTTTTTTTTTTTTATTAATTGTACATGTCAGCTTTAAAATTTTAACAATATATTATTAATTATAATACAATTTATATTTGTTCTTGGAACTTGGGGCATTCAGGCCATGCATTTTTGTCATCCATATAGTCACCTATTGTATAGTATGATTTTTTCATCAAATTGGATTTTACATAGATTTTAAATTTGCTCATAGGCAATTGATCAATATCTTTAGGTAGCTGATTGTAAAAGCGTACACAAGTCCCCATGAATGAACCACTAACTTTCTGCAGTCTGAAATTAGGTATAATTAATCTATTTTTATGTCTTGTATTAAAATTATGTACATCAGACCTTTTCTTATAATCATTTATATTCTTGCGTATGAACAAAATATTTTCATATATGTATTGACATGCCACTGTTAGAATTTTAATTTCCTTAAATTTTTCACGAAGTGAATCTCGCGACCTCATACTATATATAGAGCGAATAGCTCGTTTCTGCAAAACAAATATTGATTGGATTTCAGCGGCTTTCCCCCACAATAAAATGCCATAAGACATTATACTGTGGAAGTAGCTGAAATAGACCAATCTTGCAGTGGCTTCGTCCGTTAAAAATCTAATTTTACGTACTGCGTATACAGCGGAGCTTAACCTACCTGCTAGAACCGATATTTGAGAACCCCATTGAAGCTTTGAATCCAGGGTGATGCCCAAGAATGTTGTGGATTCAACAAGTTCTAATGGTTCATCATTTATTAATATACTTCTATTTAGGATACCCTTTTTTACATTTGGTAGAGAGAAATTAATACATTTAGTTTTTTTTGCGTTTAACAATAAGTTATTGGTTGTAAACCAATTCAGAACCTGTGTTATTGATTTGTTTACATCGTCAAAGGTAGGTGTAGTCCTATCTATTTTGAATATCAAGGAAGTATCATCTGCGAACAAAACAATATCACATAGGTTCTGTACGAATGACGGTAAATCATTGATATAAACTAGAAATAAAAAAGGTCCTAGGATCGATCCCTGCGGGACTCCCATTTTTATGAGGGATCCAGATGACCTGACGCCATTGACTTCAACCATCTGTGTTCTGTTACAGAGGTATGATGATACCAGATCAAGTGCCTTACCTTCAACACCGTAGTATTTTAATTTGTAAATTAGTGTTTCATGACAGACACAATCAAATGCTTTTGATAGGTCACAGAACACGCCAATAGCATCTTGTGCTTTCTCCCATGCATCAAATATATGTTTAAGAAGACCTATTCCTGCATCAGTAGTAGAACGCCCTTTAGTAAATCCAAATTGTTTGCTATTTAAAAGATCATTCATGTTAAAATGTGTTAAAAGCTGGTCTAATATTACTTTTTCAAAAATTTTACTCAATGCCGGTAGTATAGAGATTGGTCTATAGTTAGATGGATCATTTTTGTTTACTGATTTGAATAAAGGAATCAATTTACTTTTTTTCATCAAATCCGGGAAGACACCTTGATCAACGCATCTGTTAAAAATAAAAGCTAAGTATGGGCTAATAACAGTAATAATGTAACTGAGAACTGTGGTTGACATTCCCCACAGGTCCTCGGTTTTCTTTTGTTTGAGCATTTTAAATGTTTTCCCAATTGAGTCTGCAGTTACGTGTTTGAACTGGAACAAGGTATCACATTTATTTACACACTTTGATAATATAGAATAAGCATCAGCGGGACTAGAATTTATGGACTGAGTGGTAGTAATGGGTACTTGAGAGAAGAACTCATCAAATGTATTGGCAACCTCATTACTATCCATGATTAATTTATTGTTAATTTTTAAGATGATCTTACTGTCTCTTTGTTTTATTTTTCCAGTTTCAGTATTGATGATTTTCCATGTTGTTTTTATTTTATCATCAGCATGCTTAATTTTTCTACTAAAATGCAAAGATTTTGCTGTCTGACAAACCACTTTAAAAGTTTTGGAATATAGTTTTAAGTGATTTATGAATTTAGTATTGTGTAAATTAATTTGTTTTTGTGAGTATAAGTTGTACAAATTATTTCTACTTTTGTAAATACCAGGAGTAGCCCAGTCATCGAACCGAATTTTCCCAGCTCTTGTAATAGTTTTAAATTTAAAAATATTATTGAACTCTGCACTCAATATTTGAGATAAAGTGCTGCATAGGTCATCGGGATCCTCAGAAAATATTAGGTTCATTAGTTGCTTGTCAATGATATCCACAAACTGTTCAACCCGATTGGTTGTAATGGGCCTGTATGTGTATTCTTGACCTTTGGTGGATGTTTTACATGAAAATGTGTCACTCTGTCCCAGATGGTCGGAGCCAAGTTTATCAAAGATTGCAATTTTCTCTGGTTCACAGTTGCAAAACACATTGTCCAAGCAGGTTGCTGATGAGCTAGTGATTCTAGTCGGCTGGTTAAAAAGATGCTTTAAATTGAAGCTAAGGAATAAATTTTTTAACTTATCACTGAGCGGTGACTGCTCAATTAAATTAACATTAAAGTCACCGCAAACTATCAAAGATTTCGGGGTGTTGAAGACTTTCATCATGACTTCTTCCATAATTGTCTCAAACATTTTATAATCAGCCGATGGAGGTCTGTATACACAGATGACTATATGTTGCCCCAGCTCTATACAAGATAATTCAATACATCGTTCAACAGACAAAGCTACAATGTCTTTACGCTCCTTAAAATTACAATTTTCAGATACATATATAAGTGAGCCACCGCGAATTGCCTTCTGTCTAATAAATGTGCTTGCAATTGTATAATTTCTGATTATTGGTAACAAAGTACCTTTCACAAACCAGTGTTCAGTAATACACATTATATCAACTTTATAAAAGTCGAGAAATAATTCTAATTCTAAGGCTTTGCTGGAGAGGCCTTGTATATTTTGATGGAAAATGTTGATTAAGTCTGGCCTCCCCATTGTCCTAAGCGTTAGTTTAAACTAACTTTGTCAACTACACTACAATTACCCCTCATAGTAACACCACTACATTGGAGCTTGTCTGTGTGATCCGCTACAACATGTAAAACTGGATCATATATATTGAATGCTAATAACTTAGCAATGGTCGAGATGTCAGTCTTTTTGAGATACAAAGTATCCTTTGTCAATAAAAGCTTACTCATAAATGTATTACATTCGAAATACAAAAAGTCGCTCAGGCGACATGTCTGATTATATAATGTCAAATTTAATTTATGTATATGATTATTGATATTGACAGTACTACTCCTGTGTTTTAAGTATGGAAATGAGCACACTATTATTTTACTGATACCTTTGCTGGCAATGTCTGATAAAAGTTCAATTAGGTTATTAATATCAGTTTTTTTTACATTTGTGCTGTTGCCTAGCTGCACTATAATTGTACAATTTTTATGATACTGGTGGCTGCTAATTTTCGTACATAGATCTTTTATTGGTAAATTAGGACAGCAATTATTATGTACATTTTAGCTTAATCTTGTTCTTAATAAGCTACCCATACCTATGCCAATCTCATCGCTGTACACAATGGTCTCTCTAGCAGGCTCCGGCAGTTGTAAAGGACTGCCCGAGTCCACCCCAGAGGCCCCAGTGCACTGCAATGATAACGCTACCTCCTGCCTAACCAAGTCAGTCTGTAGATGTAAACTCGCAGTATTTACTGTACTTGGTAGACTGCTATGACCTTGGTAGCATTCACTCTGCAAGTTAGCGATGGGAGCCCCAATTACATCTTTTGAGGTAAGCAGTTCTTGTTTGAGTGAATCAGCCTTCTTCTTAAATTCTAATAGATCACTGTTACACCTTTCAAGCAACTCTATGCAATTTTGTAATTCATGACTTAAATCTATGTTTTTTTTACAAGCCTTTAAATTATCCTGTTTAATTTGATTATATTTTTTTAATTTATAAGTAGTTTTCCTAATTATTTTATTTTATTTTATACGTTGGTACAGGCGTTCGTGGTGTCCCCCTTCTCGGCCCTGTAATCCATCTCAGTCCTGGGCTGAAGCGTTCATGGACAAGTTAGCCCCCCAATATTGTCCTCTTCCTTCTGAATTACCATCTTTGTCTGTCCCTTTATCAAATGATCCTTTGGATTGTCCATTTTCTATGATAGAATTGAAAAACATTCTTAAATCGGTCAGTGATTCGGCCCCCGGCATGGATGGCTTACCTTATTCTTTTTTTTCGATAGCGAGTGACTGTTTCCTTTTGCATTATCTGCGCCTAGTTAATTGTATTTTTGATACTGGCTTTGTTCCGGTTAGTTGGAAATCTCAGTATATTATCCCAATCTTTAAACCCAATAAAGATTCGCAAGATCATAATTCGTACCGCCCCATTGCTCTTTCCTCGGTTCTGTCTAAACTTGCTGAACGTCTGGTAAAGAACCGACTTGAGTGGTTCCTTGAAAACAACGATCTTCTGGCTAAGTCTCAATATGGATTCAGGAAGGGCAGGAGCACCATGGACAGTCTCAGTATCTTCACTACTGACATTAGGCTTGCCTTTACGCGGAACGACTCTGTTGTCAGTGCATTTCTTGATATATTTTCAGCGTATGACAGTGTTTAACTTCCTCTACTTAAAAATAAACTTTTAGTGTTAAAAGTGCCCCCTATATTATGTAATTTTATTCTGAACCTTCTTGCTGAAAGAAATATATACTTTCGTTGTAGTGACCCCGCTATTTCTCCTCATAGAACTATCTGGCGTGGTTTGCACCAAGGGTCAGTTCTTAGCCCTCTTCTTTACAATGTTTACACTTATAATTTGGAAAGGTCTGTCGGTCTTTGCCGTATCCTTCAGTATGCTGATGATATACTTTTATATTCATCACATAAAAAAATTGATCTAGCTAACAATTGTGTTTCGCGCTCCATTCAATGTCTAAACTCTTGGCTTCATGTCAATGGTTTAGATCTCTTCCCCTCAAAGAGTAACATAGTTATTTTTTCCCGTAAGCGCTATACTCCTGATGTGCAAATTTTCTGTAATGGTTCCAAAATTCCGGCTGAGAATTCTATTAAATTTCTTAGACTTCTTTTAGAAAGTAAATTAACTGGTAAGTCTCATTGTGCCTACATAGTAGACAAATGTGAAAAAAATCTCGACATCCTAAGATACCTTTCATGGGTTTTTGGTGAGGAGCGCATCCATTTACTTTGGAATTGCTTTATAATGCCATTATTCGTAGTGTCTTGGATTATGGATCCTTTTTACTGAAGCCTGCTAATAAGAGCAGTATGAGGCAGTTAGATCTTATCCAGTCCAAAGCTCTTCGTATTGTATCGGGTGCTATGAAATCGTCTCCTATTAATGCACTCCAGGTAGAGTGTGTTGATGCCCCGCTCCACCTTCGTCGTCAGTTTCTTGCTAACCGATTCTTCTTCCGATGTGTACAATACTCGTCCCATCCTCTTATTACTAAACTTCAACTTCTTCGGCGTTTCTCTTTTACATCTCGGTTCTGGCTTAGCAAGAAACTTCCTCCTCTTTTGCGGAGTTTTGATATTTATAAGTCACTTAAAGATCCAGTTATCCGTTCTCCTTCTCTTCCCCTTTTCTCCTTTAGTTACGAAGTCATCATCGCTCGGCCTACTGTAATTTTGGACTTTGACATCTGTGCTGGTGACCCACTGATGAATATCTCCAAGGCCTTTTGAGCAGAGATTGGCGTGGTTGGCACTGTATTTATACTGATGCTTCGAAACTTTCCCCTCTTGGTTGTGTTGGGTGTGGTATTTTCCATGCTCAATACAATATCGTTCAAAAAGTTAAATTTCCACCTGAAACTTCAGTCTTCTTGGGTGAATGCTGGGCGATACTGGAAGCGGTTCGATATATTCTGATTTTTAATCTTCGTCGCTCTTATATCTTTTTAGACTCTCGGAGTTCTCTTCAATCTCTTCTTTCAAATCCATTTTGTACTAAATCTTCTATTTCTGTTATTTTTGTTATTAAAGAGTCTTTAGCAATATTACTTGTACTATTCATTATTCTGTGGCAATATGTCAATCGAAAGGGCTTGAAGTTGTTTTTATTTGGATTCCCGGCCACGCTGGTATTTCGGGAAATGAGCGAGTGGACGGAGTGGCAAGAGATGCAGTGGCCCATGGTGATAAAATTCCATTTTGCATTTTTCCGCATGATCTTTTCGCAATTCCAAAAGTACTTTTTTTCAGATCTTGGTCAAGCTCCTGGGCTGCCCCTAGCAAAACCAGGGGCTCAGCGTATGCTGCTCTCCAACCGGATATCCCGCGGAGACCTTGGTTTGCTAAATGGCATCTCAGCAAGCAGCTGTCAAGTTCTATCATCCGGATGCGTTTGGGGCACTGCTGTGTACCCACCTATTTTAAAAATAAATTGCACATAAGGGATTCCTCCATATGCGAATGTGGTATGGACGAGGGAGACCTCAATCATATTTTCTTTTCATGCCCGCTTCTTAATCATTCAGCATTTTATCTTTCTCATAGTATTGTTATTCCTCTTACTACTTCCATACCTACCCTTCTATCATCCAATAATTTGGAAATATTTAGAATCATAAGTAATTTTCTTGTCGATAATAACATTCAAGTTTAATTATTATATGTATTTTACTGTTAGTGTATTCTTTTTATATCTCATAACAATTATTGTAAATATTTGTTTTTATTTTTTCTTTTCTTTTGGGTGGAGTTCCCTAACTTATTTTTCTTTTACTTTCTCTTAACCTCGTTTACCATTACCTTTTTATTACTATCAAATACTAACTTCATTACTGACGCAATACTGGCAAAAATGTCTCAAAATTAAGACGATTGCCATTAAAAAAAAATCAATGTCTAATCAAGTTTATTTGTCAGGATGGAGGTAAATACAGAGATATGCAAGAATGTGATAGCCAATTTATGAATGCCGTATACAGTCCATAATATATCTATATATTTAATAATATCCATTAGGCAAAAAAGTTTAATAATTAGACAGTTATCTATGAAGTAAGTATACTTATTCAAAATTAAAATTAAATACTGGTGATTATATTTTTACAATTAAAATTAAATTCAATTAAGTTAATAACAATAATAACATTATGTCTTTGAAGTGTCTCACACTTTATATTTTTGTAAATTGTTAAACACAATCCAAAATTTCATCGTACCGACGGGACTCGAACCCGCACCCCCCGGATTACACGTCCAGGTGCTCTGCCAATTAAGCCACGGTTCGATACGTAGATACGACGAAATTAGTGGATTGCATTTGTTAACCCAATTATGCATTGGTGGCGCCATCTATGACTACTTATTACGTAAGTTAATCATTCGGAAGAAATCATTACAGTTTTCAAATCCGACGAAAGATGTTGCACTGCGTAAATCAAATATAGTATAAGTATATATAAGTAGTCATAGATGGCGCCACCAATGCATAATTGGGTTAACAAATGCAATCCACTAATTTCGTCGTATCGACGTATCGAACCGTGGCTTAATTGGCAGAGCACCTGGACGTGTAATCCGGGGGGTGCGGGTTCGAGTCCCGTCGGTACGATGAAATTTTGGATTGTGTTTAACAATTTACAAAAATAATAACATTGTTTAATTCCATCATGGTTTGCTGACACGCGGTTTAAGTACTTGATTATAGTATTTGTATTCTATTTCTGTATTGCCAATTATGGCAACGTATTAACGTTACTTAACTTAATATCTGTTTTGTATTCATTGTATTACGTTCATAAAAGTCTAAATTAAGTTCATCTTAAAGGTAACACAACGTTCGTTGTCTGTTAGGTGGTACGAAGTTCGCCGGGGCAGCTAGTGTATAATATAAGAAACGAAACTATAAGGGTTCCTTATAAGGACTAAGGAACCCTAAAAAAGAATTTTCAATTTCAAATCGGTTAAGATCTGACAGAGTTCTGAGGTCACTAACATTTAAAAAACCGTCGAATTGAAAACCTCCTCCGTTTTTGTGAAGTCGATAAAAAAATAAAACACCGACTTCCATGCCCCGCGAGTCAATTTCAGTAGCAAGTTTGAGACATTTATCGTCATATCTCTGGAGATACTTATCGGTTCTCAGTGAATCTCAGTGATCTGAGATCTATAAGTACTTTAATTACATCAACTCTCGGATTATAAAACTCTGACTATCGTATGACACGACAAAATCATTAAGAAGTAAACGTTAGTAGGTACCTACCCTATTTATTTATTAACCGACTTCACAAAAAAGGCGGATGTTCTCAATTCGTCTGTATGTTTTTTTTTGTGTGTACGCTACTCGATTACTCCGTCAATTCTGAACCGGTTCGAATGATTCTTTTTGTAATCGGTAGGGTACGTTTTCGAGATGATCCTATTGTAATTTCATTGAGATCTTATGATCTAATAAGTATCTCCAGAGATATGACGATAAACTTCTCAAACTTGCTACTGAAATTGACTCGCGGGGCATTGAAGTCGGTTGTTTTAGTTTTTAAACTATCTTGATTATCTTAGAACTAATCTATATACTGTCAAAAATAATAAAAAAAATCCTAAGTAATCATTGGTAACCGTACTTATTTATCTTAGGAATGGCATGGAATGTAAAGTCGTCATTCCCGTTGTTGTTTAAGCACCCATATGCTACGCAAAGCTTTGTAGCCTTTCGTTTAGACATACTGAATGATATTTTTAACAGTTACTCTTTATAGTTACTATATGTCAATATTGTAAGCAAGGTATATAATATTGAGGTAGGTACAAGTAAGGCGCGCGGCCCATCGAGAGCGCGCGTGACACTTCACTGACTGAACTTGTACCCGAGCGGGTGCGCGGAGGTACTTGTAGTTTCATAGCTACAGCGCGGAGTGTGACAGGCCTGCTACAGCAGCAATTCGTTCCGCAACCACCTGCTCACTGTACATGGCTTTGGTTTTGTCCAAATTCATCCGGAAACCTACGTAACGAGAAGAATCAGCTAGGTCATTGAACATTATTTCTTGGTCCTGCAGCGTCTCTGCCATAATGACTATATCATCTACAAATTGTAGGTTAGCTTTCCATTGAAGCGTCACGGCATGAGTGAACAGTTTCGGGGATATGACATCCCCCTGTCTCACTGCTCGCTAATTCGCTGGTTCTATCTGTACTTGTGGGTCATTGTTGCGGCCATATACAGAAATCTCATCACTTCAACATATGCTACAAGGATCCCAGAACGGTCCAGGTTCTAATTGAGTTAAAGGACTCCTCATGGTTCACAAATGCTAAGCACAAAGGCCGATTGTACTCTTCGGTCTTCTGTTTTATCTGAAGCTCTCTGTGGATCTCATTGTAGTCTATGGTGCCGTAAACACTTTAAAAAACTGGCCTGACCCGCAGGTGAAACTTGTTGAGTCTTTGCGCAAGACGGTTCATGATGACCCTTGAAATCAGTTTGTCAAACAAAACAACCATGCTTCTGTTCCTTGTCTGAGGAGTTCGAGAAGTTGTCGAGACAAGTTGAGGAGAAAGAGCTATTAATATAGTAACTAAACTAAGAATATAGTAAGTAGTACTTACAGATTCCATAATAAAGTTTATTCAGAGATGACGTCTTTGACAGTGTCAGCCCAATCCACTCTCCTTTCACGGCGAAGTACATGGTGTACTCCTGCAGGCCGGCGTTGGTCATGTTCACCACCGTGTGGCGCCCCCTCGCGGACATCTCTGTGAACACTTTATAGTCGTTGTCACCTACAATAGCTGCAGTGCAGCACTCCTCTTCCTGACTGCTGTTACACTTGCTGCGAGCTGTGAACATAATACATAAAAAATGTAAACGAGTACATAAATATTGTATTTGTTTTAGTCGCTACCAGCAGACGTTTTGCTTACCATCAGCTAAATAACCAGCGTGTACTGTTCAATGTAACAGACAGGTATGTCTTAATTATAGACGTAAATTAAGTGCATTGTGTTGTGTGTATGTCAATACATTGATTATGGTAAGCATTTGATATGAGCAAGATGTCGCTTACTACCAGAAAAAAATCGTGGATCTAATGTTATTTTAATAATACGGAAGAACAAACATATCTACTCATATGTGTATATTTGTACACACACAGTGTTGTGGAAAGATTTCTGTTAGTGAGCTTGGGGCGATACCACCACTTTGCCAATTAATTGAACGGTGAAACAGCAGTATTCTTAGGTTTGAATGTCGAAGTCATCATCAACATTATCAGCCGGTATCAGTCCACTGTTGGAGACCGGCCACCCCCAAGACACGCCACTGAGCACGATCTTTGGCTCTCTATTTCCAGTCATTGCCCACCGCTTTGCGTATGTCGTCGCTCCTCTTGGTCACAGGGCGTCCTACGATATGATACGATACGATACGATAGGAGACCGATTCGCGATCTCCACTCCAGAACTAGTCTACCCCAACGGTTATCGGTCCTACGGCAGATATGACTTCCCACTGCCACTTCAGTTTGCTAATCCGTGGAGCTATGTCAATCACTTTAGTTCTCTGGCGAATCACTTCGTTCCGGATTCGGTCCCGCAGAGAACACCGAGCATAGCTCTTGCCATAGCTTGCTGAGGGATTTTAAATTGGTGGACTTGTCGAGCCTTGAGTGTCCACGACTCGGCTCCGTAACGTATCGTCAATGGCAAAGTGTCCAGTGATATTATAGGACATGTGAAACTTAACATCTTATGAACACTATAATTATAACAGGCGCAGTGCAGTGACATGCAAAATTGTGGCAGTCCAAAACTTTGCATGGTGCTGTAATAGGTAGACGTTATCGCTTACCACCAGGCGAGGGTCTTGCTTGTCCTGTTACCTTATATTATATAGCAATATAATATAATATAATTATTATATAATATAATTATTATAATATCAGATACTCTTCATTGCTGTATTTGATATGCGTGTACGTATGTCTGTTTCAATACAAGTGGAGAGCAATATCAGATTCAGATGTAAAATCTAATACTATAAGAATCTTTGTCCTGACACACTGACTGACTGACAGACAATGCACAAGCCTTAACCACTGGTCGTAGAGACTTGAAATTTGGAGGGTGTATTTTTTGTAAAGGTGTACTAAGAAAGAATTTTCTAAAATTCACCCCTTAATGATGATGAAATGGTGGTTCAAAGTTTGTATGGAGAAACAAGATTAGATACTCTTTTCTAATCGAAACTTCACACAAGTGCTTCGGTAAATAAATAATTAAATACGTGTTTTAGGCTTTTTCGAAATTCCTCCCCTAAGAGGATGAAGTGGGGTTACAAAAGTCTGAAAATCAATATGGTTTTTCGGGTATCATATTTATATATGAATACCTATTTACCTTAGTCACGCGATAACATGAAATCGGGTGAACAGATTTGGCTAATTCTTTTTTCATTTATTTTATGATAGAAGGGTTTTTACAAAAGAAAAGTTTTAAATAAATAAAAGAAGTTTTTAACGCGGGCGAAGCCGCGGGGCGCTTCTAGTGATCATATATTACCTTCTAGGGGTAGTTTGGAAATATAAAATCATATATTAACAAATATATATAAAAAATATATATCAACAACTTACTACTTGACTCGTCTTTGCCGTTCATACGACAGTAACAAATAACTCGCCGATCTCGCTACTGTACTTATTGAAGGGTAAACCGGTCTTTACGTTCAGTCTCAGATAAATAAACCAACCGAAAGCGTTCAGTGCGTGTGTTAGTGTGTATAACACTCTATGCCGAAGGTACGCGACCGAAGTTTGGCATGTGTGGCATATCTTTAATCACCTAATACATTTTCATATATCATACATATACTCTTTTATATTAAAACGATTTATGTTTCGTTATGACGGAACGTTTTCAAAATTTAAAAACGAATGACGGAAAAATATGGAGAAGGGAGAAAGATTGGGGGAATGAAAGAAAAAAGATGCACTATTGATTTTGAGAGGGTCTTTGAAAAAAAAGAGGAAAAATATGAAAAAGGGAGGAGGAATTGCTTCCAGGAAATCAAGTTGAATATATTGTACTAAAAGAAAATAAATAACAAGTGAGAAATGCCGGTGTACTACGGAGGTGATACTGGCGGGGCCCATAGCGGTGGCTACTGTCTTTACTCGTTTGGTGGTTACCCTCCCACTACTGGTGGTTGCGGTGGTTGCGGCGGTTGCGGTTGCTAAGCCAGGGAAGGCAAGTCCGCAATTATATAGCAAATGCCTGCTGCAATAATGACAAGTCCAATTACATAATTTACAATCGTGCAAGTCTTATTATACTTACCGATGTTTCTGAAATGCTGTAATACCTACTACTGAAATGATTTGTGGATGACGGGGACTCTCACCTTTACCAGGATATATAGGACTCGAAAAGCAGTGATGAACACTAAGTTTTAAGTTAAGTTAAGTATCGTAGAGTTTTGTAGAGTCAATATCTTAAAATGTGTCCCCCGTGTTCATATTTTATCTTCTAGGTTCCCTCAATACACGTAGCGAGAGGTAGGCGCTCCGTTGCGTTACATGTGTTTACATACTTCAGATCTACGGCGATCAGAAAACGATTGAAAATCAGATCGCGAACGTGCACGCGGACTCAGGACACCGTGGTGTGGTCGTACCTTTAGTGTTGATTCCAAACCGTCCATCTCACTGTTAACGTGTGAACTATACTCAGATCATCGAAATATAGGTTATATTTCGATGACTCAGATATTTTTTCCTCTACTACAGTTCGTTCAGATTCTATAAAGATTTTGGTTTCGTGAAACTCACTGTCAATTTTTTTATCCAATTCATCGAATTTAATTTTCAATGAAATGCTCTATTTGCTAGAAGTTTGATAAATCCAAGTTCTATGTTATCTTTGAGATTGTTAACTTCGTACGATTACGTCGAACTTACCTAGTTGTTTTTCTACCGTCGGTAATGTTGTCCCGTGGTCGCCGGAACTTTCATTGATGCCGCCGCCGTCTTTGAGCTCTATTTCCGAGTGGATTGACTCGATACTGTATAGATACAATACAATATATTAAGTCACCATTATATGTTCTGTAATAATAGTTATAAACACTGATTCACCGCCTCAAAGACGCACAGTGTAACAGTTGGATCTACTTTTCTTGGGATTAAAATTCCAGTCGACTGATAATAATATAATATACGAGCAATATATAAGTATAGGGTGATATGCAAGCTGGTTTTAAATAGACGTCTCAAAATGTTTCATGGTTACTATTGCTAACGGCTGGACAAATTTGTTTATTATTTAAGTCAAAACTGCTGTATTAGTAATATTTCAAATCAAAAATGTTTTTTGGAAACAGAAAAATTTGCTGGCATTTAGAAGTACCGTTGTCTGTCTCCGAAACTAATCTTCAAATTTTTACAAAATTAAAGAAATACTCCTTCGAAACAATCCTCTTGCGAACAAAAAAATAATTTTGCAAATCTGTCCATAAATGACAGAGTTATGCCCGAATAGACATTAAAAAAAATGGTTCCTCCCGAATTGAGAAACTCTTTTTGTTGAAGTCGGTTAAAATTAAAAAAAAAATTGACCCAACCGATCTAGGTGTCTTTAAGTAATCGGGGAACATACATTAAAAATATCATCGTAGCATGAGTAGCATGCGGATGGTAGCATGTGGACAGAAGTAGTATCTGCCCCTACCCCAACTGGAAAAAGGCGTGATTTTATGTGTGTACATGAATAAAAAAAAATACCGATACATTTGAGAACCTCCTCCTTTTTGTAGTTGGTTAGAAATCAACAAAATGATGGAACTTACCCGCTAAAAAACACTAGCACAGCTAAAAGAAGCACAAAGCAGGGGCGCACCATTTTGAATTTTCAAGAGTGAGAGAGATTTGAGAGCGAGAAGGGTGTATTTGCGCTCACTGAAGTATATTCATAATTGCACGCATATAAATATACTCTGTCGTTATCACATTCACACGATACTTGTTTAAACACCGGTCTGATAAGGTTTATCTCCGCTTTAATTTATAATAAGGACGATATTAACTTGTATAATCGAACATTGAAGTTAAGACAATGTGAGGGATAGGTACATAGTAGATATCCACTACGCGCTGGCGCGCGTGCCATGAATGACCGCGCCGAGTGTGTTTCGTGGAACGCGTCCCAAATATTTGAACTATAGCAACTACGAATGCCTGGCGCGCTGCCACAGTTGTGCCAGTGTTTGATCGTTTAGTAGTACAAAGCCGGGTCCATACGCTTGGCAAACAATGGCAAACAACAAACAACAAACAGCAAACACCTACATGTGGATGGGTGTTTGTATGTGTTTGCCTGTTCCTGTTTGTGTTCTCCACTGTTCGGGGTCGGAGTCGGTTTTTTCAAGATAAAAGGCTCGATCAAACGTTCAAACACGTTCGTTAACACGTCAAGTGCGAAGCGAGGCCTAAATCACCCCTGATGCAACTTCCCTGTGGTGCGGCAAGCAAAAAAGTGAATTTCTCTGTCGTGCGAATGGCATAGCTTTGGTTTGGTCCAGTGTAGGAAAGAGATAAATATATATTTGAGATCACTAATGGTTCCGGACTCGGTGGTGTACCTACCTTGGTACCGGATGTCTTAGGCCTCGTGCCGCACTGAATTAATATAATTTTAATGCAGTGCGGAACGAGGCTAAAACGTCCCATATCCCCCCTGACCTCGTACCGCACTCAACGCGAGCTTCCCGCGACCAGTGTTGTGCATCACGTCGATTGGAGAGCACGTCCTTTTACAGCGCCGAACATGTCTAAACGATGTCGGAAGAAGTTAATTTTAAAAAACCCAGAAACAGAGCCAAAACAGGTTTTGCCCTTTAAACGATCTAATGAGATATAATTGATCAAAATCGGTCAAGTCGTTGCGTAGTTAAGACAGTTTAAAAACGTCGATATTATTTTTCCCATCACTAATCGCAGCGAAAATTTGCCCTATTTCAGTGCGTTACGAGGTGTATAAGATCCCATATTTTGTTTTGCTAATAATTCCTAAACTAGCCATCAGATCCCGGGGCGACGGTGGATTAGGGTTAATCAATTCACTGTCTATATCAATAAGGACCAAAATTCTCATTTATCTTTGATTTCGCGCCAGAAAATGGATTTTAGTCTGTAAAAGGAGATGGGGTCTAATAGACCGCGTGTCACCCTAACGTCTGGTCACGGTACGGGCCGATTATACCTCGTGCCGCAGGAACGGAAAGTATGCAAAAATTGGTGCCGCAGCTAACGTGTTAAGCGTGAGGACGACTGTTTGTGTTTGATGATTGTGGTCGATGTTTGGAACTTTGTTTGTGTTTGTGGCATACACCAAGCGTATGGACCCCGCTCAAGTACTAGTAGTACTATCGTCCTTATCAACTGGCGCGCGCGCCACCTTTGAGACGCGGCTAAAAACCGACGCCAGATGGAACGGCCCGCTCCACGTTCGAGCGTACCAACGAACACATTAGCGCGCGTTCCAAAATGGTATCCATTTCGCGTGTCCGGAACGCTCGTCAATATTCGTTCTCTTGGAGCGCGAAGTCTATACGCGGCCTTTCTGCTAGAGATCTGTTCCAGATTTTCAATAAAAAGTGGCTTTATACACCAAGACCATCTATCATATCAAAGTCAACACTCACACATATATCTGCCTTTTTTGTCTTTTTCTTGAGGAGAGGTCAAGTGATAGCATAACTGTAAACAAAGTAATGTTTATTTATGTAACTCTAACAGATAACTTATAGTTTTGAGAAACTAATAAAACAAGTTTTGTATCAAAAGTAGACTCCTGGCTCCATCATCAGATCAGATCCTTGTTACTAAGCACAATCTATTACTAGTAATTACTAATCAAATGAGTCTTAACTAAATAAATCACTTTATTTAAAGAAAAATATATATTTATAATTGAATATTCTATTACATTATATACATAAATATATATTTAAAACTACCTAACTATAAACAAATAAATATACCTAATAAATAACCAGCCAAGTGCGTGTCGGCCACGCGCAGTGTAGGGTTCCGTAGTAGCCTGTTATTCAATGCAAGTCTTTACCCGTTATAAACAAGCAACTAGGTACTCCGTCTTTGTCACTTTAAAGGATTTATTCTAAGGATTTTGTATATGGTACAAAATTATCCAACACCCAAGTTCAACGACTATTACTGCTAAACTAATAAAGTTATCTTAACCGCCATAGTTTTTCTTTAAAGTTCATAAAATGCGCTATTATCACGATTTTTTCCCGATTTTTCAAGCCAGCAGTTTAGCTTTTAGGGGGGGGGAGGGGGGCTACTGGAACAAAAATTTGCATAAAAATTGCTTTAATATTTCGTAAATGGAGCATTCAATTGAAAAATGGTATTAGCAACCCTTAAGTCATTTTAAAAGACCTATTCAACGATACCCCACACGATGGGGTAGAAGATGAAAAAAAAATCATCCCCACTTCTCATATAGGGGAGCTACCCTAAAAAAATATTTTTCACAATTTTATTTCAGCACTTTGTCAGCGTAATATATATACATACACCGACAAAATAACAGCTTTCTAGTATTAACGGTATCTTAGCAAAACCTCGGACAGACAGACAGACAGACGGACATGACGAAACTATAAGGGTTCTTTGTCAGGACTACGGAACCCTAAAAACCATAAAAACTAAAATGTAGTCTACCAAACCACTACCAGTAGGTAAAGTTTCCAAAATGCTGGCGGTATTCCCCCGTTGAATGGCGATATGCTTAGTCTCTGAGCTAAATACATGCCAGCATTTTGGCCCCGTGTTGTTTCAACCAGATTTATTTATTTTTTTACTTGTATACACTGAAGAGTCTAACTATTGACCTTCTAGCTTCACAATCATCCCCCTGATTCTCAATCATTCGAAGTAAATTCGGATTCAGAAACTGCCTTTCCTTCGGCCTTGGATCTTTGCAATTCACAATGCTCCGACTTTTGTTTTGACCGAGTTACCTTTGATATTTCTATTAGAAATAAACTGGCCAAGTGCAAGTCGGACTCGCACTCGTAGGGTTCCGTAACACAGTATAGTATTTTCAACCGACCTCCAAAAAATAGGAGGTTCTCAAACATATGTTACGCGATTACTCCGTCAATTGTGAACTTATTTGAAAGATTCTTGTTTTAGTCGGTAGGGTACATTTTCGAGGTAGTCCCATTGTAAATTCATTTAGATCTATCTCCAGAGATATGACGATAAACGTCTCAAACTTGCTACTGAAACTGACTCGCGGGGCATTGAAGTCGATTGTTTTAGTTTTTAAACATAATTATATAACTACAATTTTTCGCCACCAAAAATTTAACTTTGTTTTTCATAGTGTTAGTTAAAACTTAGTTATATTTGCGGTTGCTATATCTCATAAACTGCTGACTATATCTCAATCTTCAAACCAATTTTCGTTGAAAGTGTTTATTGAGATCTACAGCATATATTTATAATTAATAATTAATTAATAATTAATTATTAAATCTATTATCTTCATCATGTTTATGTTTGTCATCTTTATTATGATCATATTTGTATCTTCCATAGCCTAAAATTTTAAATTGTATTAACATTCATCATTACTCAAACACGTTTACTATAAACATTTGCTGTAACACGCAGGTATTTGAACTGCAATTCAGGTCTGATACATTACTTTGTTATGTTATTTCTTTTTAATTGCTTTTTGTTCTGTGTGGAATAAATAAATATATTCTTTGTTGATTTTTCACTCCCTTACTTTAAGGGTTAGAGGGGAGCACTTTAGAAGTGTCTATCTTTCAAATGATTGAGTTTAAGAAAAAAGCCTCAAATGTCATTTTTAAATGGCGACAGCCAGCGGTGGGTGATGATTGGCCGCACGTAGTCGCTTTATTATTGTACACGTTTAAATAATATTATTTTATTAATACACAAACTAAAAACTAAAACATTAACATAACATTGTCTCACTAGTATAAAAATATCATACAAATTTAATTCACTTTAATATTAAATAAACTAACTTTACTAACTTACATCATAACTTATTAAATAACTATAATTACATTAAGCTAAAATGAATTTGTAATATGTAGAGGATCTAGTGCCTAGACAAACCTATATAAGGTTTACTGGTGCTATATGATTAAAAACTTGTAAATAATTTTGTTATGAATATATAAATAAAAATAAAATAAATAAATAACTATCTATAGACACGTGAAGGTTTGATGATATTTTTTTTTGTTTAAATTCTATGTATAGGGGACTGGAGCCCTAATAATCGTTTATTTTTTTATTTTTGTATAAAAATTGTGAAGCGTTTGAGAGAATACACCTACCTATCAAGTTTCATCTGTGTAGTCCTAATAGTTTCAGAATAAAGTGGCTGTGACGTACGGACGAAGAGAGACAGACAGACAGATATGACGAATATGTACGATTATTTTGCTACTTATCTGCAGAGCTAGCATGGCAAGGGGACTATTTTGTCTTTCCACCTTTCCGTGCTTTGTTTGGTGGAGAAGGCAAATTATAAGTAAAGTTTTGCGACAATTATAAACGCCCGCTGACTTTTAATCAATTCATTTTTAAAACTTTTTAATACGAAACAAAATCAAAACTCGGGGTTAAACTTCACCAAGCGTTTAAATTGTTGTGTTGATCTCCTGTCAGTGGCGAAAAACAGGGAAATAATCTTTACCCCGGGGATAAGGCCAGGCCATGCTAGCCCTGCTGAACTACATATACATACAAAGCTTTATTTCGATACGACAGTTAAAAGTGTGACCTGTGACGACATTCGCAAAGCGATGGGCAGTGACTGGAAACATAGAGCCGAAGATCGGGCTCAGTGGCGTGACCTGGGAGAGGCCTATGTCCAGCAGTGGACTGATACCGGCTGAATATGATGATGAGTTAAAAGTAAGTTGAAATTGACTCTTTTGTTAGTTAGTTACCAGTGAAGCGAATAAAAGCGTGCTTTAAGGACCAACTTTGCACGCCATTCGAATCACATCGCACTACACCTTGTCAACCTCTTTTGCTGTAGTAGTTAATATATATATCTCGCGGCGGATCTATCGTTCAGCCATTTAAGTTGAATGTTATTATTAATAATAGTATATATATAGTATTATTATGAATGATGATGAAGTCGTCGTTAAGAAACCAACAAAACCCCCGCATGGTGGTAGGACACTATCTAGTGTCCGCCTGGCCAGCTACCACCCTCAAGTTAGAAAATCTGTCACCAAACATCTAATGTGTTCCGGCAGCTATCCTTGAGAGCCAGTTCCCATTCTAGGCCTAGCGTGCTTACCATCTTCGACCGCATCATCACTTACCAACAGGTGAGATAGTGGTCAAACGCTAGCCTATAACGTATAAATTAAAAAAAAAAAAAAAGTATGATTCATGAAAGTTTTCATGAAAAAAAAAAAACAGGATACGGGAATCGTTCCTGGTTCCGTAATTATACGTGCAGATTTGCAGTGTTATTCTCAAATTCACTACATTACATATGTAAATGATTGGATCAGGTGGAACATAGCTTGCTTAAAAAGCAAAGGCTGTAGGTTCAAATCTCAACACGAGAGAAATTTTGTCGAAAATGTAATGTCTTTGTAGTAAGTAAGTATTTGTTAGTTATTTTGCGCTTATTCTCAATCATTCAAAAACATATTCGGATTCTGAAGCTTCATTTTTAATTTTATTCTTTTTTTGATCCCTGAGCTGTTTTGCGCGGAAACCTTTCCAATAAATCACTCATTTTTTCTAATTGAAATATTAAAATTAACCGATCGGAGCATTGTGAATTGCAAAGATCCAAGTCGAAGTAAAGGCAGTTTCCGAATTCGAATTTGCTTTCGAATGATTGAGAATAACCCTGCTGATAGGCTTAGCGTTTGACTACTATCTCGCCTGGTGCTAAGCGATGATGTCATCGAAGATAGTGAATCCGCTAGGCCTAAAATGATCCTGAATACTAAGGGCTTTTTAATGCTGGGTACCGTAAGGATACGGCGGCAGATGTTCTCCTTGGTGGCAAAAAGCTATTTTATGTCAACAAGTCAGGCGGAACATCGATATGATAATAATGCACCTACGTGTACGTGTGTGTACCTACCGTGCTACTACGTGTGGCAAAAGGTGGTTTGAGTTGTGACTCGCACGAAACAGCCATCAATCGAATAAAAGCATGTCGCTAATCGATTCGCTCTCAAGAAATAACATTAATAAAGTAATAAATCTCTGAGAAAGATATTCGGATGATGGTGGCATACGCACTCTCTTTTTTGTTATCTTAAGTTTAAGGAGATCAGCTGAGTTCGGCAAACGACACTACATCGTTCTTCTGCCGATGATGGATTAAACACAGGCCTCATTATTGGAATATAAGCGAAACGAAGCTAGCGCCCAACTATCTTTGAGTTACTCAAAGCCAACTATGTATGAGAGCTAAGCGAAGCTAAGTGAGATAACCGAATTAGGTTTCCATTTGAAACATGAGATGTAGATGACGACTTTTTATGCCAGTCGATGTTTTACTTTACATTACACATTATAACTGCACATATTACAGGATCGTCGGCTTTCCCAGCTTCTGAATTCGTATCGCTGGCGTAGTTCTATTAGGTAGAAATGTTGTGCAGTTTCGTACCATTTTAGATTCTTCATGTCTGTCCGTCTGTCTGTCCGTCCGTCTGTCCGTCCGTATGTCACAGCCATTTTATTCCGAAACTTTTAAAACTACACAGTTAAAACTTGGTAGGTAGATGTATTCTAGGAACAGCATTTTCAACGACCTCGTAGGTCGACAGGACGTCGTAGGAAAATGACATTGAGGTTTTTAAAACAATTTTTTTCAAAGTCATTCGTTTGAAAGTTTTACACTTCTAAAGTGGTAAAATGTGTGTGTAAAAAGTGAAAACCCTAAAAAAATATCTTGTAGATCTCAATGAAACTTAAACCGAAAATTGGTTAGAAGTCAGTAGTGTTTGAGATATAGCACATTTTCCGAACCGCAAATATAAATTTGTTTTTCATAAAACGCTTATGTTACGGAACCCTACGAGTGCGAGTCCGACTTGCACTTAGCCAGTTAAGACTTTCTATTGTTTAAGTTCACTCTGTTTAGATAAATACCCGAAAAACTTAAAACATGCTTTAGACAAAGCAATAAATGTCGTTAAAATTGATCTAAAAACCACGCTATAGAATGCATTTTCATCGATCGAGCTTCCCTGAAACTTTCAGCTGGATAGCTAATTGAAAAGTTTTTGAAATTTAAGTCGTCAGATTAAACCTGGAATGACCGACAGACAAACAAGAAAGTAACTTACTATTTCGTGCTAAAAAATCATCATAATAATAATTTACAAAAAAAGAGTGTGTTAACTGTTATTATGAAGGTGGTCAAAAATGTATCTATGAGTACTCTCCGTACTCTAATTTAAATGGGATACATTCAAATTCATTGAAAGTGTCATTTAAAATTATAAACATAATTATATTTCCATTTAGAATCCCTGATTTAACGAATTGAAATGCAAGTATCTTCGTTCCGATAATTGTGAATTGCAAAGATCTAAGTCGAAGGGGAGGTAGTTTCTGAATCCGATTTTTTTTTCGAATGATTGTGAATAGCCCGGCTGAAATAGAAAGGTGCCTTTTATTAAAGAGATAAGATAAGATAAGATAATTCTTTATTGACTTTAAATAGATGTGCCTTATAAACTTAAGATAGGTGATTATGTACTTAGTGACTATTTATACTCTATAAGTTTGTTGGTGTCCGTAGAAGTTATAAAACTGTGTTACAGACACCATCGCCCTCCGTTAGATAGCTATGACATAATGTACATACACATTATTTAGATAACTACATTTAAAAGACACAATTGGTTAAGCAATATATGCAAATGATTAGAAATCTAAAATAAAGAACTTGCGCGTGTGTGTGTGTGTGTGTGTGTGTGTGTGTGTGTGTGTGTGTGTGTGTGTGTGTGTGTGTGTGTGTGTGTGTGTGTGTGTGTGTGTGTGTGTGTGTTGTCCAAAATCTTTCTAATATGCTAGATGATATGATAATTTAAAATTTGAATTTTGAATTTAAAAACAGAACCTTAATATATTTTCTGTTTCTCCATAATTTAGATCTAATAGATATGTTTTTATAGAGTTTTTAACTTCGTAGTATGTGAGAGGATATATGTGAAGGATAGCGTTTAACTTGTTGTAGAGCCTAGAGCTAAGGACATCAAAGTGTCTTGCAGCCAGCGATGTACGACAGGAGGTAGTTGTGCAAACACGATTACGCCGTCGACTATCAATATCTAATTCAGGATTATAAAGCATTAACTTATGTTTGCGTAGAATCGTGTTCAAAATTGATAGCTGCCTTACTGTTAGGACCCTAGTGTCTTGATACAATAAGTTAGTAGGATACCTGATAGGTTTGTTAATCATTACTTTAAGGATAGCGCGTTGAGCACGCTCCACTTGGAGGAAGTGGGTTGTACACGCATTACCCCAGGTTGTGGAACAATAAGAAATAATTGATTGCACTAATGAATAATAGACCATCTTTATGGTTTCAAAGTCTGCAACGTGTCTTAGCTTTTTAAAAATGTAAATCATTTTCCTAGTACGTGTAGTTAGTGAATCAATGTGCGATTTCCATGAGAGCATTTTATCTATATGAACACCAAGATATTTGATACTATCCGTTCTCATGATAGTGTTACATTCACAAAGTGTGTTTTCTGGGTATTTGCATCTGTGTACTATTATAGACATTGTGTTATCAGGTTGGGATTGAGAATTTGAAGAAAATGTGATATATTTTGTTTTGTCTAGATTAAGAGTTAGCAGGTTTGCATCTAACCATTTTGTTACAATAGATAAGGCGTTCTCAGAATAGCGTTTTGCATCAGGCCATGTCGTGCCATTCACTATAAGTGCAGTATCATCTGCATAACTGAAAATTTCACAGTTAGGTATGTTTAGATTACAGAGATCGTTCACATATAGTAGAAACAAAACAGGACCCAATATACTCCCCTGAGGTTATATATGAACGTTTTTAATAAGCCTATCCCGGTTGTCGAATTTATTGGAGTCGTCGTTGATGAGTTTTTCGATTCTGCTATCAATAGTTTTAAGCATCTACTTAGCTGGATTTTTTTATAACCGTCAACCATCGCTTTGATATAGATTAAACTGCTGTCCCGGGTGAAGTATTGTCTAACTTTAATCAAAACGCCAAGTGGCTGACTAAACTTTAAATTCAACTAGCGACCCGCCCCAGCTTCGCACATATGCCTGGGTGGAGCATATATGCCTGTATCTGTTTGCATCACTTTGTGGCGTCGAGTATGAATAAATTATTTCCATAAAACCTTAACGAATAGTACACATAAACCTTCCTCATGAATCACTCTATCTATTGGTGAAAACCGCAAATTCTGTAGTTTATCGCACACTGACAGACAGACGCGGCAGGGGACTTTGTTTTATATTATGTAGTGATATAAAAGTAAAATTAAGATTTGATGCTTACTGAGATGCCGAGAATATCAAGACGGTTAGTTGTCGTCATAGGTATATCTTAAAATGTAGGAGATCAAACGTTGGACGAGCGCTTCTCTGTGAGGCTGGATTTTTGTGCGGCTTAATACATTATAACGACGTTGTATCTACATACCAAAGTACAATATTTGCCAAGTTTTCGTTAGACAATATATTATGTAATAGTATATGCAATTAAACATTGCCTAAGTAATTCCATTTAAAATACATTGCCATTAAAATTGTAACCCTGTAACCCTGTATAACATTGATTAATAATAATTGAACCGATTAATTCTCTGTGAATTTATTTCAATCGAAAGTTCAACGCCTATACGTGAACAAATGTTACACACACATATGAAAGCTAAAAACGACAGCATATTATCAGTAAATTTGAACACAACATATATCTGATTATTAAATGTATCGTGAGGATTACACATAATATTATTATTAAGAACGGTTGTACACTCACGGGTTTTTTTATCGGAATTGCTCCGACCAGTTTCGGACACGTTTGGTGTCCTTCTTCTGGGAGCCACGTCTACCGCAAGCTCCTCGCGCAACGAGCTTCGGCACGTAACTGGTAACAACATATATCGTCGTCATAGCCCAGTGGTTACAGCGATGGAATTGCGATCCTTTGGTCACGTGTCCAAATCTATAATCATGAATTATATTTTTAGTTATGTTTTTTTATTCAGTATATTTAAATTGAAAGTGACAATGCAGTTGAAGATAAAATAGACTGATTGTAAAAAATTATGCTACAAATATATTTTTATTATATAACGAATACCTTGTAAATAAGTAATTTTTGGTAAATATCATCTATTGCACATATATTGTACAGTTGAGGTATTGAGTAATTTACGTCTACTACGTCTACGGTTTGACGAAATACTTTTTGGGATACATAAAAAAAACAGGATTTTCTATCTGATACCCACGTAAAGCAAAAAAAATGATGAACATAAATAAAAGTCGTAAATAAAGTTCAAAGATGTTTTAATTATTGTATAAAAAATTATGTGTGGGTGATATATAAACATACAATCATCGACTTCATAGCAAAAGTTATGAAATCGATGCATACAATACACTATCTAGTGTCCGCCTGGCCAGCTACCACCCTAAAAGTTAGAAAATCTGTCGCCAAACATCTATTGTTTTCCGGTAGCTGTCCTTGAGAGCCAGTTCCCATTCTAGGCCTAGCGTGTTACAATTCTCGACCTCATCATCACTGAGGATCATCTGGGGCCTTATTCAGTATGACCATTTTAAAGTCTTACCGTGCCGTGTTACGTTATCTCCGCGTTATGGTATTCTCTATACCAATTAAAACGCGGTAGGGTAAGGTTATGAGCGCGTTTTGAGCAGTCAAAATATCGTGACACATGAGGACGTGTAACGCGCGCGTTTTGTATAATTTACCTATCGTGTGGCATACAGAATACAATTTTTCAATAACGTAACGTGGCGCGTTAAGGAACGCGTTATCTCATTAGTCATACTGAATAAGGCCCCAGGTGAGATAGTGGTCAAACGCTAGCCTATATGATATAAAAAAACAAGCTTGATTATAAATCCAAACATTAGGCATTATTTTTACAAGCTTTTATTTAATTTGCAGCTATCACAATTTCATCTAGGCTGATTTCTGGCAGATCTTTGGTATAGTGGCGGGTTAGAGTGGCTCTAAGGGACGCTTGTGAGGTGTATAATTGCCTGTAAAAGTCTTTTACTTCCCTAAGAATCTCCGGCTTAGAAGCGACGACACTCCCGCTAGAAGTGGTCAACTTCGTCAGATTGCTTCGGCCCAGCTGTTGGACAAATACTTTTGACCCCCGGTTTTGCTCTATCGCTTCTTTAATTGTGCGTGTGTTGGAGTTCTGGAGGTCACGTCGTACCAATTTAAAAATCTTTTGTTGAGAGTCTATTGATTTGACGAAGTGACTGTGGAGTTTTCGCGTCGCTTCTGCATTAGCTGTAGAGAATTCTCTGAAAGCTTAGACTTCTTGCCAGCACCTCGCGTCTCACAGAATTTTGTCCCCTCCTCCCTGAGGACACCCACCACATTATGGCACTTAACGATTGAATAAAAATTTTGTGATTTTTTAAGTGATTCATTAGCACTGCAGAATCTAATTGAATAAAAGTGCAAGTCGGACTCGCACTCGTAGGGTTCCGTAACACAGTGAAGTATTCCATAACTATGATATTTCGCAACTACAAAATTAAATTTGTTTTTCATAGTGTTTGTATGAAAAACAAAGTTATCTTTGCGGTCGCCATATCTCTAAAACTGCTGACTGTATCTCGTTCAAACCAATTTCCGTTGTTAGTTTTTATTGAGATCTACAGCATATATTTTTTTTAGATTTTTTCACTCCCATGCTTTAAAAGTTAGAGGGGGGGGGGACACACATTTTACCACTTTAGACGCGCCTATCTTTCAAATGATTAACTTTGAGAAAAAATGATTTTAGAAACCTCAATGTCATTTTTGAAGACCTATCCATAGACACGTATAGGTTTGAAGAAAATTTTTTTTTTTTTGTTTCAGTTCCATGTATGGGATGCCCCCCCTTAAACTTATTTATATTAATAACTTATTTATATTTTTTATTCTTGTATAAAAATCGGAAAGCGCTTTACAGAATACATCTACCTACTAAGTTTCAATTCTGTAGTCTTAACAGTTTCGGAATAAAATGGCTGTGACATACGGACGGACAGACAGACAGACATGACGAATCTATAAGGGTTCCGTTTTTTGCCATTCGGCTACGGAACCCTAAAAATGGGTGTAATACCGTATTGCAACCCCTACCAATATTACAACATTGTACTAAGATATTTTTTGTGGCTTTGAATAAATGTATTTCATTTCTTTAATAATAACTTATGCAACAATATTAAGCTTATCCTTTACAGCTTATTCGATTTGGCTGAAACTTATACGGGGATATCGAAAACACGACATTGACTAACTACTTTCAACGTGAAAATGCCCCTAAGCGTACACATAACGTACAACGTACAGAATAAGTACGAGTAAGTATTTAAAATAAATAAACTGGCCAAGTGTGAGTCGGACTCACACACATAGGGTTCCGATTAAATAAAATTTGCTGGCAAAATATATTTTTTTGTATGGGGACACCATTAATATTTAATTTAATTAAGTTTTATTATTTGATGCTATTATAGCAACCATTGTAATAAGTCTCTATCTAGACGGACAATCAGTTCCATTCGGATCATGTACTGTGATCGTTATGCGTTTCTTTAAGTTGTGTTTCATAATTTCAATTTTTTTTTAATATAAAAATTGTTTGAAGTACTGAAACACACAGGCACGTGTATGGTTGGTAACCACATATTGATATTTATTTAATAGTCTGACCTAAACGATTGGATGACAGCTGAATGGTTCATGACTTTTGTTTTTTTTTTTTAATTTAAAGCGTTTAATTCTGCTTTTGCTATGTTTACTTGATAATTGATTATGATTTTGGCTACCAGAGATTTGTTGGTACTGCGGATGCGATCAATACTCTAGTCGATGATGTAGCGATAAAACTTGCTGGTAAACAAAAGATAGGTGGCATATTCTTGGATTTAAGCGCAGCATTTGACACCATAAATCATGAATTACTTTAAAAAAAGCTAGAATACTATGGTCTAAGAAATAATGAATATGATTTGTTTGAGTCGTACCTGAGCAATCGTAAACAGATTGTAGAATTTAAGACCTTTGACAATAACGAGGAAACTATTTATAAATCAGCAATGACAGAATTAAAGGTAGGGGTACCTCAAGGATCCATTTTAGGACCCATATTATTTATTATCTTCACAAATGATTTAATAGCCTATATGGATAGGTGTGATCACGACATAAAATTAACAGTATTCGCAGATGACACAAATGCCATTGTATCATCTAACACAGTAGACAACTTAAATCTTAAAATAAATAATGCTTTGACGAATTTTCTTGACTGGTTTACTATGAATGACCTTGTATTAAATACAAATAAAACCAACCTTATGCTCTTCCGTACTACCGTTAGGCAAATAGGCGTTATAGTTTCGTCATGTCTGTCTGTCTGTCCGAGGTTTTGCTAAGAGACCGTTAATACTAGAAAGCTGTAATTTTGTGGGGGTATGTAAATAAATGACGCCGACAAAGTGCTGAAATAAAATGTAGAAAAATTTTTTTTCTTAGGGTAGCTCCCCTATATGAGAAGTGGGGATGATTTTTTTTTCATCTTCTACCCTATCGTGTGGGGTATCGTTGAATAGATATTTTAAAATGACTTAAGGGTTGGTAATACCATTTTTCGATTGAATGATCCATTTACAAAATATTAAACTTTAACACGTTAGCTGCGGCACCAATTTTTGCATACTTTCCGTTCCTGCGGCACGAGGTATAATCGGCCCGTACCGTGACCAGACGTTAGGGCGACACGTGGTCTATTAGACCCCACCTCCTTTTACAGACTAAAATCCATTTTCTGGCGCGAAATCAAAGATAAATGAGAATTTTGGTCCTTATTGATATAGACAGTGAATTGATGAACCCTAATCCACCGTCGCCCCGGGATCTGATGGCTAGTTTAGGAATTATTAGCAAAACAAAATATGGGATCTTATACACCTCGTAACGCACTGAAATAGGGCAAATTTTCGCTGCGATTAGTGATGGGAAAAATAATATCGACGTTTTTAAACTGTCTTAACTACGCAACGACTTGACCGATTTTGATCAATTATATCTCATTAGATCGTTTTAAGGGCAAAACCTGGCAAAACAACACAAAGCTATCAAAGGATACATTTTTTTTAAATAATCTAAAAGGACGTGCTCTCCAATCGACGTGATGCACAACACTGGTCGCGGGAAGCTCGCGTTGAGTGCGGTACGAGGTCAGGGGGGATATGGGACGTTTTAGCCTCGTTCCGCACTGCATTAAAATTATATTAATTCAGTGCGGCACGAGGCCTAAGACATCCGGTACCAAGGTAGGTACACCACCGAGTCCGGAACCATTAGTGATCTCAAATATATATTTATCTCTTTCCTACACTGGACCAAACCAAAGCTATGCCATTCGCACGACAGAGAAATTCACTTTTTTGCTTGCCGCACCACAGGGAAGTTGCATCAGGGGTGATTTAGGCCTCGCTTCGCACTTAACGTGTTAAAGTGCAAATTTTTGTTCCAGTAGGGCATCCCCCGCCCTCTAAAAGCTAAACTGCTGGCTTGAAAAATCTGGAAAAATTCGTGATAATAGCGCATTTTATGAACTTTAAAGGAAAATTATAACGGTTAAGATAACTTTATTAGTTTAGCAGTAATAGTCGTTGAACTTGGGTGTTGGATAATTATGTACCAAATAAAAAATCCTTGGAATAAATAAAAGTGACAAAGATGGAGTACCTAGTTGCTTGTTTATAACGGGTAAAGACTTGCATTGAATAACAGGCTACTACGGAACCCTACAATGCGCGTGGCCCGATACGCACTTGGCCGGTTATTCTATATTGTTTTTTTATCATATGTTAACATGTGTAAATTTCCCATACAATGACATTGTTTTTGGAATAATAAATATGAAATATGAAATACGATTTATTTTATGATTTTGACCTGTATATGTGCGTATACTACATACTGAATATATGCTTTCATTTGATTTGATTTATTACGGTTTGTAAGATCAAGGAAAACGCCGAAAATACACGTTTCTTGTATTAGGACCCTTTATATTTTATTTTATTTTAGTATTTGTTGTTAAATCCCCCATAGTAAAACATACTTTGTGAAAATTTCAAGTACCTATCTATTACAGTTAAAGAGATACAGCCATGTGAAACGCGGACGGACGGACGGACGGTCGGACATACAGACGGACGGATGGACGGAAGGATGGACAGCGAAGTCTCAGTTATAATTTTTTTTGGTACCCTTTTGGTACGAAACCCTAAAAAATAACGACGATGAAAATACTACTGATTGAGGACATTTAACACGTCGCTCTGGCAACACCAAGCTAACTCATCATACAAATACAATAACACGTCGCTCTGGCAACATCAAGCTAACTCATCATACAAATACAATAACACGTCGCTCTGGCAACACCAAGCTAACTCATCATACAAATACAATAACACGTCGCTCTGGCAACACCAAGCTAACTCTCATACAAATACAATAACAACCAAAAAAGGAGTTTTGGCGGGAACGTGGAAAAGTGTGTGTGATCTCATTGTATTTTTTCCTAAAACTTGTGTTCTTCCGCGTGTTAATGTGTAATAAATGTGGATTATTAACCATTAAGTGCCGGTGAATGTGTGCGAGTGTAGGGAAACTGCACAATGTAGAAAAACATGCTATTTGCGTTCTCACCAAAATTCCACTGAAAATCTTCAGTAAACACCACATCTTTACTGAAGGTATGACTTAGACTAGACTTTTACTTGACAACTGACCTGAAATGTGACTTTGACCCATCTCTACGACTAAAATTTATAAAAACTTGAAAAAATTCAAAACTTGACACTGGCTAAATACACTAATCGTGTGGAGCCATAAAGAAACTAAAAAAAAAAAAAAAAAAAAACAACCAAAATAAAATCAAACGGATATGCGTCGACGTAATACACACGCTTGTCAAATAAAAAATAGTACGATGAAGCCCACGACAGACGTATTTATCTATTAAACTACCTACCGCTTGATATAAATGTTTTGTGGAGTTTTAGTAAGAATTTAATAAGTGTAGTTTAAGTAATTGTAAAATAATTGTGTGAGGACATTTTAAATAGTGTTGAAACTACACGGATCTTGTGGCTCGCAGATTTTTGTGTGGATAATTATGACCATCGACTCGTAATGAGGTAAGATTATAAGTGTTATGGAAACTTAAGGAAAAATATAGTTCTAATTGTAATATTTTTGTTTACAATTGAATTAAGTTAATCATTTATGTGAACGGCAATTTTACCAGTGGTCGTTAAATTCGTTTTTTTTAATACTTTATAGGCTAGCGTTTGACCACTATCTCACCTGTTGGTAAGTGATGATGCGGTCGAAGATGGTAAGCACGCTAGGCCTAGAATGCGAACTGGCTCTCAAGGTTGGCTGCCGGAACACATTAGATGTTTGGTGACAGATTTTCTAACTTGAGGGTGGTAGCTGGCCAGGCGGACACTAGATAGTGTCCTACCACCGTGGGGGTTGTTGGTTTCTTAACGATGTTTTTCCTTCACCGGAGGGCCACTGTGAAAAAGCGCACATAAATTTTTATATAGAAAAATCCATTGGTGCACGGCGGTTTGAACTCGGTACCACGGCATCAAAGCCGACCGTTCTCCCGATTACGTCACCGAGCCCTCATTTTTTTAGTTTTTAGCGTTTTGCCAAATGATGCCAACGTATTTACTAAGACTACTGTCCTTCCGTCCGTCCGTCTCTCACAAGGCGGTATCTTGTGAACAGTAAAGCCATCGATGTAAATGTAATACGTCGTAAAGCGCCTTTCAGATAGCTTTATATTTATAGCTTTATAGCGCAACAATATCGCTCACCATTCATTTATTAACTGACTTCCAAAAAGGAGGAGGTTCTATGTTCGTCTGTATGTATATATTTTCTAGCCAACTTCACAAAAAAGGAGGAGGTTCTCAATTCGACTGTTTTTTATGTTTGTTACCTCAGAACTCCGTCAAATCTTAACCGATGTGAATAAATATTTTTTAACAATTCTCGACACCAGAGGCATTAGGTCGGATGTATAGATCCGACCAAAATGACTTTTTAATACAGCGATATTAAGGTTTTGTTTCTTTTTCTAACAATCTGACCTTGATACTTCTATCTTGTACCGTTGACAAGATACACAGATGCATAAAGTCGGATTTACAGACTTTTTGAAATGCCTGGGAGCCATAACTTTCCATGTTTACTTCCAGCTCTATGCACCAAATAATTAAAAGTTGTAGGAGCCGTATTTCAACATACACTTTTCTGCATTTAACATTTTTGGTCTCACATACTGAACGTATCAGTAGATAGGCCTTTATGCATCAAAAGATAAATATGGAGAAAAAAGTTTGTTAATTTTATTTCTGCTCGCCTGTAAAGTAATACTTACAAAATCCTCGTTCTAATAACAATAAAGCTACTAATAGCACACTTTATGCATTAGTAGCGTTAAGCAAAGTTTTTTAAAGCATTATGCTTTTTTTTGAAGATACGCACTATTATACTTCCAGCCTTATGCATCAAATAATTAAAAGTTGTATGAGTCGTATTTCAACATAAAATTTTATGCATTTTAAATGTTTGGTCTTACATACTGGACGCATCAGCCGATAAGCCTTTGTGAATCAAAAGACAAAAATGACAAAAAAAAATTGTAAATTTAATTTTTGCTCTCCTGTAAAGTAAGAGTTTTGTACATCCGACCTAATGCATCTGATGTCGAGAATTATATTTATAGATTTGAGACGGGAATTTAACGTGACTTACGCGATGTCGATATAGCGATCGACATATGTTTCGGCACTCAAGATCCTGAAGAAGGCCTCCGGATAAGGCCGAAACATATGTCGATCGCTATATCGACATCGCGTAAGTCACGTTAAATTCCCGTCTCAAATCTATAAGTTTAAAATGAACGTGAGTTTTTATAATAAAACAATTATATTGTTTGCGAGATTGTGCCTCATGTTTGGTCCCTTTCAAACTGAATCGAGCTATGACAATTATCTTCGGAGATATGGAGATAAATAATATAAGCAAATTTGTGTACTTAGATGACATGATTATAACGAGCGAGTACTTTGACTATCGTGGCATGTGAATTCCGTTTTTAGGGTTCCTTAGCCGAATGGCAAAAACGGAACCTTTATAGATTCATCATGTCTGTTTGTCTGTCCGTCCGTAGGTCACAGCCACTTTATTCCGAAACTATTAAGACTACACAGTTCAAACTTGGTAGGTGGGTGGGTGTATTCTGTGAACTTGTCTACGATTTATATACAAAAATTAAAAAAAAATAAAGATTAAGGGGGATTTTCGTGCATAAAAAAAAATCATCAAAACTTTGCGTATATAGATAGGTGTTTAGAAATGATATTAAGGTTCCTAAAACCATTTTTTCTCAAAGTCAATCATTTGAAAGATAGGCACGTCTAAAGTGGTAAAATGTGTGTCCCCCCTCAAACTTTTAAGGTAAGGGAGTGAAAAATCTAAAAAAATATATATGCTGTAGATCTCAATAAAAATTTCAACGAAAATTGATTTGAATGAGATACAGTCAGCAGTTTTTGAGATATAGCGACCGCAAATATAACTTTATTTTTCATACAATCACTATGAAAAACTAAGTTATTTTTTTGGTGGCGAAAAGTAATAGTTAAAAAATACTCTACTGCGTTACGGAACCCCACGAGTGCGAGTGTGACGTGCACTTGGCCAGTTTATTTCGTTTTGTATGATCATAAATTATTTTTTTTGTTGTTCATCGATGTTTTTGCCAATTGTGAACCGATTTAAAAAAATCTTTTTTAGTTCTAAAGGGTATAAGGTCCGAGTGATCCCATTATACTCCCGAGGTAGACCCATTATTATCAAGTCAGGATCAGATGATGGAATCTCAAGAAAATCGAGGAAAAACTAACTAACAATGTAATGGTATCTTAAAAGTCAATTTTGACCCACCTCCCGGTTTCCGATTGAGCTGAAATTTGTATGCTTAGGCAAATTTTGTAACAATGCAATAATCTGGTACTATTGAGCTGATCTGATGATGGCGTCAGGAGATGGATAATGGAACTCCTCAACGGCGAACAGCAAAGCCACGAAATGGTGTACATATATTTAACTATGATATAGCCTGTTCTAAACTCCACCATGACATGGCTGCTGCACCCAGGGCATAGAAAAGATAATAATACTACGTATAGAATGGACACTCTGTTCCCCCCGCCAATCCGGGCTACCTCACCTCTCTACCGATTCTGGAGCTGTCGAGGAGCTAGTGTGAGCAAGGACGCCAAACGCGCATGACTACAGAACAATACTACCTCACAAGGAGAAGAACATCAACTTCATACATGTATGAATATAATACACAGAAATATTAATTACATATTATTTATCATATTAGCTGTAATTGTTTTATTAGTAACTAGCTGTACCCGCGACTTCGTTCGCGATTCCTACAAAAACTTAACAAAACCTTAACGTTAGTGTGGCCACGCTTAATTTTTTATTCTTCGAGAAGTTATATCTGCTATGCTGTAATTTTTTTTAAATGTAACAATTCATGTCTTAATTTAAATAATCCACACTAACCATCAATATATGGGCACTATTGCATTGCCCAGTTTGGTAGACAGGGTTACAATTTTAATGACAATGTATTTTAAATGGAATACTTAAACAATGTTTAATTGCATATACTATTACATAATATATTGTTTAACGAAAATTTGGCAAATATTGTACTTTGGTATGTAGATAACAACGTCGTTATAATGTATCAAGCCGCACTAAAATCCAGCCTCACAGAGAAGCGCTCGTCCAACGTTTGATCTCCTACATTTTAAGATATACCTATGACGACAACTAACCGCCTTGATATTCTCGGCATCTCAGTAAGCATCAAATCTTAATTTTACTTTTATATCACTACATAACATAAAACAAAGTCCCCTGCCGCGTCTGTCTGTCAGTGTGCGATAAACTACAGAATTTGCGGTTTTCACCGATAGATAGAGTGATTCATGAGGAAGGTTTATGTGTATAATTCGTTAAGGTTTTATGTAAAGATTAATTCTTACTCGACGCCACAAAGTGATGCAAACAGATACAGGCATATATATGCTCTACCCAGGCATATGTGCGAAGCTGGTGCGGGTCGCTAGTTCAATTTAAAGTTTAGTCAGCCACTTGGCGTTTTGACTAAAGTGAGACAATATTTCACCCGGGACAGCAGTTTAATCTATATCAAAGCGATGGTTGACGGTTATTAAAAAATCCAGCTAAGTAGATGCTTAAAACTATTGATAGCAGAATCGAAAAACTCATCAACGACGACTCCAATAAATTCGACAACCGGGATAGGCTTATTAAAAACGTTCATATATAACCTTTAATAAAAGGCACCTTTCTATTTCAGCCGGGCTATTCACAATCATTCGAAAAAAAAATCGTATTCAGAAACTACCTCCCCTTCGACTTAGATCTTTGCAATTCACAATTATCGGAACGGAGATACTTGCATTTCAATTCGTTAAATCAGGGATTCTAAATGGAAATATAATTATGTTTATAATTTTAAATGACACTTTCAATGAATTTGAATGTATCCCATTTAAATTAGAGTACGGAGAGTACTCATAGATACATTTTTGACCATCTTCATAATAAAAGTTAGCACACTCTTTTTTTCTAAATTATTATTATGATGATTTTTTGGCACGAAATAGTAAGTTACTTTCTTGTTTGTCTGTCGGTCATTCCAGGTTTAATCTGACTACTTAAATTTCAAAAACTTTCCAATTAGTTATCCAGCTGAACGTTTCAGGGAAGCTCGATCGATGAAAATGCATTCTATAGCGTGGTTTTTAGATCAATTTTAACCGACATTTATTGCTTTGTCTAAAGCATGTTTTAAGTTTTTCGGGTATTTATCTAAACAGAGTGAACTTAAACAATAGAAAGTCTTAACTGGCTAAGTGCAAGTCGGACTCGCACTCGTAGGGTTCCGTAACATAAGCGTTTTATGAAAAACAAATTTATATTTGCGGTTCGGAAAATGTGCTATATCTCAAACACTACTGACTTCTAACCAATTTTCGGTTAAAGTTTTATTGAGATCCACAGGATATTTTTTTTTAGATTTTTAACTTTTTACACACACATTTTACCACTTTAGAAGTGTAAAACTTTCAAACGAATGACTTTGAAAATAAATTGTTTTAAAAACCTCAATGTCATTTTCAACGACCTATCCAAAAACATACCGCACGTAAAGGTTTGATTTAAAATTATTTTTTTAGTTTCTGTTCCCATGTATGGGGAGCCCCTCCTTAATTTTTATTTTTTTTATTTTTGTATAAAACTCGTATAGCTGTTCATAGAATACATCTACCTACCAAGTTTTAACTGTGTAGTCTTAAAAGTTTCGGAATAAAATGGCTGTGACATACGGACGGACAGACGGATGGACAGACAGACGGACAGACATGACGAATTTAAAATGGTACGAAACTGCACAATATTTCTACCTAATAGAACTACGCCAGCGATATGAATTCAGAAGCTGGGAAACCCGACGATCCTGTAATATGTGCAGTTATAATGTGTAATGTAAAGTAAAACATCGACTGGCATAGCAATTCGTCATCTACATCTCATGTTTCCAATAGAAACCTACTTCGGTTATCTTACTTAGCTTCGCTTAGCTCTCATACATAGTTGGCTTTGAGTAACTCAAAGATAGTTGGGCGCTGGTTTCGTTTCGCTTATATTCCATTAATGAGGCCTGTGTTTAATCCATCATCGGCAGAAGAACGATCGAGTGTCGTTTGCCGAACTCAGCTGATCTCCTTAAACTTAAGATAACAAAAGAGAGTGCGTATGCCACCATCATCCGAATATCTTTCTCAAAGATTTATTACTTTATTAATGTTATTTCTTGAGAGCGAATCGATTAGCGACATGCTTTTATTCGATTGATGGCTAGTTTGTGCGAGTTACAACTCAAACCACCTTTTGCCACACGAAGTAGGAGCATTATATCGATGTTCCGCCTGACTTGTTGACATAAAATAGCTTTTAGCCATCAAGGAGAACATCTGCCGGCGTATCCTTACGGTGTCCAGCAACAAAAAACCCTTGGTATTTAGGATCATTTTAGACCTAGCGGATTCACTATCTTTGATGACATCATCGCTTAGCACCAGGCGAGATAGTAGTCAAACGCTAAGCCTATCAGCAGGATTATTCTCAATTATTCGAAAGCAAATTCGAATTCGGAAACTGCCTTTACTTCGACTTGGATCTTTGCAATTCACAATGTTCCGATCGGTTAATTTAGATATATCAATTAGAAAAATCTGTGATGTATTGGAAAGGTTTCGGCGCAAAACAGCTCAGGGATCAAAAAATGAAAAAAATAAATATGAAGCTTCCGAATCCTAATATGTTTTCGAATGATTGAGAATAATCGCAAAATAAATAACTAACAAATAACTACAAAAACATTACATTTTCGACAAAATTTCTAACGTGTTGAGATTCGAACCTACAGCCTTTGCTTCTTAATACAAGCTCTGTTCCACCTGATCCAATCGTGTACATATGCAGTCTGGCGAATTTAAGAATAACATTGTAAATCTGCACGTATGATTACGGAACCAGGAACGATTCCCGTATCCTGTTTTTTTTTTTTTTCATGAAAGCTTTGTTATATATATACATTTGATCAAAGTATCATTTAAGAAGTGTTTACCTAATAGATTGCATAACATTTACATAAAAATATCCTGTTTTTCCCGTGTCCCACCAAAACCTTTATGTTTTTCAGGATAAACAATATTCTAAAAGTTATTCCATAGTATAAGCTATGCTCACTTTAAGTTTCATTAAAATCCGTCCAGTAGTTTCGGCGTGATGATTTTTCAAACGGACATACATACAGACAAAAATTTTAAAAATTATATTTTCGGCATCTGTAGCGTTTATAATGCTTCCCCCCTAATTTAATTTTCAAAAAAATATTCAATGTACAGTTTTCGTTTAGTTACTGTTTTATTATAGTAAAAAAATAGATTGTATTTAAAAATACAATAATTGTGTAACATAGATTTCGGTAACAATGAACCTTACTTTATTATACTTATAGGGTGATCCAAAAAATGTGTCAGAGCCGTCAGTGTTGGGAATATTTAATAATGCTGACATGTTTTTATTACCTTCACTAGTGACTAACTAACAAACAATGTATAATGAAATTTTTTGAGTCAATTTTATGATACTTCTAATAATTGTCGTATTGAAATTAAACTGTATAATGTAAGTATATGAAGTTCAGATGTTCAGATTCTAAATTGACTAGATGATCTGAGCTGCTGATCTGATGATGGAGTAAGAAGATGGATAGTGGAACTTTTCAGTGGCTTGAGAGCTCATGTCAGAATGTAGAATGGCATTAGTAATGAAGAACTGATAACGTAACGATAAGTTTAGTTTTTAGTTCAAGTATGTTTAATTAGTTTACTAAACGATAACTTACAAGCTGTACCCGCGACCTAGTTCACGTAACCCAAGAATTTTATCACTGTAAAGCTGTGTCAATCAATATATGTATCATCTGAGTCACTTAAGTTATGTACAAAACATGATATTATTTTCACAAAAAGTAGCTCATGCTATTAAGTGTCTTAAATATCATTGTCAAAATTCAGTAAAATTGGTTCGTCCGTTTAGGCGTGATTATGTAACAAACAGATAGAGTGACAGAGTTACAAACGCTTTTATAATATTAGTCTGAATTTACGGTAGGAATGTACTTTACCTGACATCGATATTAGGGGTGAGGGGGAGGGGAGTGGAGGGGGGAGGGATAGATAGTTGTCGGTTCTAGTGACGCGGCCGCTGCCGCGGCTCCCCTCGCTACGCTCGTCGGCGCACGTCACGCGGTGGTCACTGTTCAATAGTGTATTGCCTTAGTGTTGGACTAAGGCTACCTAGTATTTACGTTCCATTTCACGCATTCGCAAGATAGTAACGCATATATAAATGAAGATATGATTTATTCTTCAATTTTGAAAACATATTGTACTACTTTCAATAACTCCTCGAATGGGTCTTTATGAAATATTCTAATTTTTCTTCTCCAAGAATACTCGATAAGCCAGTCCATAAAATTTCATTTGTATTGATCCTTGTTAAAAAAAAAATTACATTTCTTAACTTTAGGTATAGCGGTTATAACGAAACGTAAAATGTGCGTTGTTGTGATAAGACTCTAAAACTTGTATGATGATGATGCAATGTTGTTGTTTTCAGTAATGGCAGGATGACGTTCACATGGCTACTGCTGGCAGTGGCGGCCACTGTCGCCGCCACGCCAGACGTTGCTCCGACGGAGGCGACTATCACTGCCACAGCGGACAGTGTAGACGGGTGCCCGGCGCCGTGCGACTGTATCTGGGACGACCTCCACAGATATATTTGCGGGGGGCAGGAGGTTGCAGCTAGTTCTGATGGTAATATGAAGATCGATTGTAATGTAAGTTGAAATGTTGGTACACGTTTATACATTGGCAAGGATGTAAGGGAGCACAAATGCCACCTCAGTGCTCCCAGCCAACCTCACCTGCCCGTGGTGCATCCTGCTGACCAACAAACGAGGCTCTGGCGACTGACTAATGGCGGTATAAGCATTTCAACGGGCAGCAGCGTCACCTGCCCAGCGTGGTCAGGTAGGTTGGCGATCGCAGGACGTAGCTCTTCGCACCGGTGACGCTGCTGCTCGTCACCGGCCTGTAGTATTTAGCTACGCCATAATTTTAAATGCTTATACCGCAATTAGTCGGTTGCCAGAGCCTCGTTTGTTGGTCAGCAGGATGCACTACGGGCAGGTGAGGTTGGCTGGGAGCACTGAGGTGGTATTTGTGATTAGGGCATACCCCTCCCAATGAGCCGAAGATCGGGCTCAGTAGTGAATCTTGGGAGAGGCCTACGTCCAGCAGTGGACTGGCACAGGCTGATTATGATACAGTGGCAGTGCGCTGGTTACATCTGCCGTAGAACCGAAAACCGTTAGGGTAGACGCGTGTTGTAGAGTGGAGACCACGGCTCAGTAACCGTATCTCTTCTAATAGTTAATTTTTCAACCAACCATAGAATACTTAATCGTACTAAATACAGAAGGCTCATTCTCTCATAGCAAATATGCGAAATTAAACCTATAGTTACAACGTCGGTAACGTTAAAAAACGCTGCACGCTTCGGATGTAGTATCTTCACAGATATAGAGATAACGCAGACAGCACCCTGCGAGCTGTCGGCTCATTTGTGTTGTCAATGTAAAGTCTGTCTACAGAGGACGTCTTAAGGTTTACATTTTAATTAACATTATTTTTCCGGGCGGAGGAGGAGCGGTGTTAAACTAGTCGGCTACGACCTTTAACATTTACAGACAAGCATAATTCCACCTTAGACCGCATCTTCACTTAACATCAGGTGAGATGGTAGTCAAGTGCTTGTCTGTCCAGATAAAAACCTAATTCCAAAAGTTTTTAGTTTATAATTTATGATCGTACAAAACGGAAAAAAACCGACTTCACTTTCCGCGATTGTCAAAATAGTAGTAGTATCATGGTCAAGGTATCGTCGTCATCGTCATCGTCAAGGTATACAATGAGTTTGAGATGTTTATCTCTTGAGCTCTGGAGATGATTGTCATACCTCGATTACATTTTAATGGGACCAAACGGGAGCCATAATCTCTCAAACAAAAAAAAAGAATTTTTCAAATCGGTCAAGATTTGACGGAGTTCTGAGGTAACAAACATAAAAAAAAACAGTCAAATTGAGAAACTCCTCCTTTTTTGTGAAGTCGGTTAAAAAGGGGAAATACGCTGGCTCAAATAACAAACATATTTATTTATACGTTTGCATGGCCTTCGTCGCTCGCATACTACGTACGTACGTACGTACCTACTAGTACGTTTTTCACTTCTGCGTCATATCATTAAAATAAATGTATTATCAATTCTGGAAACCAAAATAAACTTGGGTTTAACTGTTGTTGTTTACGTTACATTATCTATATACAGAATGTCTTTATATACAACGTTCACAGCTTTTTATATACAACTTTTTATACACAATGTTAACTTTTTATATACAACTTTCACAGCTTCTTTACCCATGACGGAACGGAGACTGTATTATGCGTTTGGGGTGAGAGGATGTTTGTTTGTTTGTGTGTGCAAATCCACGTTGTCATTTTTCTCCAAAACTACTAGTCCGATTTTGATGCAGATGTCAGTTATGGATTCGGATGTAATTGGTGCATGTTTTTAGATAGGTGTTACGGTGACAACTCATCAGGAGGCGCTGCTGTAATCGGTTGTTATAGCAAATCGATGTTGCAATTTTTCTTCAAAACGACTAGTCGATTTTGATGTAGTTTTCAGTTATGGGTTCGTGTTTGATAGGTACATGATCTTAAATAGGTGTTACAGTGTCAACTCACCAGGGGGCGCTGCAGTAAATATTTGTTTGTGCAAATCCATGTTGCCATTTTTCTCCAAAACTAATACTAAACTAGTGTTTTAAATTGTTTTAATATGTATTTTCCCCTAAAATCATTAAATCTTCGATTTTTTGATACTGTCGTCATGCTTATTATTATGTTGGTATTACAGAACACCATGTTCGACTGTTCTCTGATCCCCCGGCTGACAGTCGGTGGTGGACAACCGCTGCAAAGTCTGGAGGTTAGCAGGTGCTTGCTGCCACCCGATGCGACCCTCTCCTGCGCCACCCGGGCCGTGGAGGCCAGGGGGACTTACAACCTCACTATACAGGAGGGACACACTGCCCCTACGGAGGCCAACGTTCGGGGTTTAGATGTAGACATAGTGGTATGGAAGTTAGAAGAACGTACGTATATATTTATAATTATTCTTAACCGACTTAAAAAAAGGAGGAGGTTCTCATTCCTCTGTGTTTAATGTTTTTATAATTACGCCATCTGCCGAATCCATTTAAAACTCAATTCATGAAAACCAATTATAAAATCTTGACTCGTATAGTAATCTGTGATTATCTAAAGGCGTTGGCAGTCTTCCTTGCACATTGCACTAAATATGTAAAATTTGTGTTTGCATCTAACTAAAGTAGCAACTGTATGAGTATAACTATAACTAAATAACTATATTTTATTATGTACACAAGATTGATCAATTACTCGGAAGGAACTAATTGCTGAAATACGGGTGTTTAAACACCTAGTTTAGTAGCTAGGGCCGCACTAAATTGTAAAGTACTTTAAAGTGAAATAAACAAATTTTTTTAATTTTTTTTAAATAGTGATCGTGATGAGAACCCCCTTCCGGTTAACTCGAACTATGACCGGCGTGGCTAGCGGCCAAGCCTTTTTACTGTCGGCATTGCAAGTATTGCGACCATTACATTTTGTAAGGATTGTTGTCGCATATATATATATATATATATATATATATATATACATGGAAGAAAATAAACTTGTGCCATTCAAACATCGTTTTTTGGATACAATCATCGCCTCCGCCCCACTCGAAAGGATAGAAATCATCGAACCAGCACTTACAAAGCGCCGAAACGCAATTACTCTGTATGTTTAATTTCATCGAGATCTGGGGCCTTATTCAGTATGACCAATGATATAACGCGTTCCTTAACGCGCCGCGTCACGTTATTGAATAATTGTATTCTGAATGCCACACGATAGGTAAATTATACAAAACGCGCGCGTTACACGTCCTCATATGTCACGATATTTTGACAGCTCAAAACGCGCTCATAACCTTACCCTCCCGCGTTTTAATTGGCATAGAGAATACCATAACGCGGAGATAACGTAACACGGCACGGTAAGACTTTAAAATGGCCATACTGAATAAGGCCCCTGATAAGTATCTCCAGAGATATGACGATAAACGTCTTAAACTTGCTACTGAAATTGACTCGCGGGACATGAGAGTCGGTTGTTTTAGTTTTTATGTGGTCAAGGGTCAGCACGCTAGGACTGAAATGGGAACCTGGCTCTCATTATAATTTCTTCGTGTATATTATTTTATGCATATTAATCAATTAACACATGTAACGGCACGCATATAGGCACATAGCTATATGCGAGTGCAGCTATACAGATAGATATAGACGCGTGCATCGCCGCCCGGGCCCCGCGTCTACCCCCCGCGCTCTTCCTCCACGCTCCTGGCTCGTCCGAGAAGGACAGTCGCGCGCAGGTCTCAAGGCTGCGCTCACGCGACACTTACAGCGCGCGCGTATTCTTGTTCCGTGTTCCGCCGTCTCATGACAATTGTAATGTAACCTACCTATCTTGTGATTAAAACATATTTTCTACGCGAGTGTATCATTATAATCCCCGGACAGGATACAACACCGCCGCTGAGCTAACCCTGCCAGTTCACAAGTTATATATACAAGCCACGATTGGGAGTCGAATGGGTTAATTTCTCAAATGACCTGTTTTTTGTGTGTAGGGTTTTTTCTTATTTCAATCAATTTGAATAATTGTTCATTTTTCAACCAACTTCCAAAAAATTGGCCAAGTGTAAGTCGGACTTGCACTCGTAGGGTTCCGATACTTCCGATTCCGTACCATACTACAATATTTTATAAAATCGAGCAAAAAATGCTGAAAGAAATCACGCTTCTTCTAATTAATTGATAAATCGATCTAGCTAAGTTTTCATATTCAGAAAATGTTGTTTTATCCCTGTTTTCAGGTAATGAAAAACTCCTACAAAATAATTAGAAAATGAAGGTAAATTTTGCCATTGTTACGATAGCTCAGTGGGATATCTATAGGATGGCGATCAGAAGGACCACGGTTCGAGTCCAGACGAGATGATTAATTTTTCCAAGTTTGTTCTTTTGTAAGAAGACTATTATTGGGAGCCAAAAAATTACATAAAACACGATTTACAAAAAAAAATGCGAGCAAACCTCGTTCATCCAGATATTATTATATTATATTACCGTGTCAATTCCAAACAATTATTAAAACAGGAGCCGCGTGCTTATTCAGTACAACGCCATCTTACAAACACTAACGCCAACCACATGAGTAACTTTACTCATGTGCGCTAAGTAAGTGAAAGTTAACACATATAATTAATACAATCAAACATTCATAGATGGCGTTATAGTAAAATGCCGAAAAACACGTTTCATGTATGGAGACCCCCTTTAATGTTTAACTTTATTCTGTTTTTAGTATTTGTTGTCATAGCGGCAACAGAAATACATCATCTGTGAAAATTTCAATTGTCTACGAGTGCGAGTCCGACTTGCACTTGGTCAATTTATTTAGTTTTGTTGAGCGCTAAAGTCACATATACGTGACAAGCACTTGCGGGCCCTGTACGCCTAGCGTCGTCTATAGATGACGTACAAAACCACAGAAATATGATTATTCCTATTTTTGTGTACAAAACCGTACTGCTTGGTGCACAGGGCACGGGAGTGGGTTTGGAGTGTGGCGCGCAGTAGGTTATTAATGATTGATGAGTGGGCTTAGTAAGCTAGCGGCGTGCATGCTTCATTTTATCCTGCCACCTTACTAAGGGCTTCCTAACAATGTTGTAAGCACATACAATTTTTAACAAAATAAATAATAAGGTTTCAAGCTACCAGCCACGTCTGAAATTTGCACCACAGAGTCGACACAGTGTTAATTGTTGCAGGTAAAGTGAACACAATACCAATCGCAGCCCTATCTGCTCTCCCCCACGTGCGCAACGTGACTTTACATTCGTTGTGGAGCCCCCCCCTCCACGGGGGGATGTTCGCCTCCCTTCCCCCCACCGTGCAGTACCTGGAGGTGGCCATGTCTGCGCTCACACACATACCGCGCGATACCTTCCTGGGGATGCACAACTTGACCATATTGAGTCTGTGGGGGAATAACATTGAAAGTATTGATGTAGACGCCTTTAATGGTAAGTCAAGGTCCCATCCAAAAGGTGAGCCCTTTTTTTTCTTTCGGCTCCCCCCAGTTGAAGTTGTTGAAGTCATAGTCCAGCCCAAGTCATACCCTCAGTAAAGGCTTTTCTTATAGGCTAGCTTTTGACCACTATCTCGCCTGGTGGTAAGCGAAGATGTGGTCGAAGATCGGAAACATGCTAGTCCTAGAATACTCTCACTCTCAAGCGCTGTGTGCTGCCGGAAGATCGTTAGATTATGGCGGCAGATTTTCTCCTCGATGGTGGTAAACATTTCTCTTCGTCTTCTACGATCGATGTGAAAGACAAACTTGCAACACTTCATTATCTTTCTCGTAAACCTACTCCTGATTACTCATCTTTTGTTTTAAATGAATTTACTGCATGTGATGTTAAGAAGAGCATCCTTTCCATATCCTCAAACGCCATAGGAGGGGACGGTATCAGCCGAAATATGATTGTTCCTATATTGGATGAGATATTACCTATTTTATGTCATATATTGAACGGTTCTATTTCGGAAGGTGTCGTTCCTTCCTGTTGGAAAGAAGCCCATATCATTCCTCTTCCCAAGAAATCCAACCCCAAATCCTTTTCTGAATACCGTCCTATTTCTATTCTCCCTCTGTTGTCCAAAGTCCTTGAACGATTAGTTCATAACCAACTCAACCTCTTCCTTAATCGTTACAATCTCCTCAATCCCTTCCAGTCTGGTTTCCGTCCTGGCCATAGCACTGTATCTGCACTTGTTAAGGTCACAGATGACATAAGGCTGGGTATGGAAAACGGCAAACTTACTATCCTATCCTTATTAGATTTCAGCAATGCGTTCAACACTGTTGATTTCGACATTCTCCTTGCATTGCTCTGCTCTCTTAACATATCTCCATCGGTAATTCAGTGGTTTCATAGTTACCTATATGGGCGGCGGCAGCGTGTACGCATTGAAGATTTATTTTCTTCGTGGTGTGACACGAGTGCTGGCGTCCCTCAGGGTGGTGTTCTATCTCCTCTTTTATTTGCCATTTTCATTAATTCTATATCTTCTTCTCTCTCTTCCTCGTACCACCTCTATGCAGACGATCTCCAAATATACTCACAAACATCTGTCGAACGTTTAGATGAAGCTATTGGGATTACCAACGATGACTTATGCCGTATAGCAGATTGGAGCAAATCGTATGGATTATCCGTTAACCCCACTAAAACTCAAGCTATCATCGTGGGTAGTTCTAGACTTCTTGCAAAGGTAGACTCCTCAAGACTTCCTCCAATCGTTTTTAATAATGTGATTGTTCCCTATAGCAATCAAGTAAAAAATCTCGGGGTCATACTTGATAAAAATTTTACGTGGGATCCTCAGATTCAGTCTCTTAGCCAAAAGTTGTTTGCTTCTGCAGCTTCACTCCGTAGACTGCGTAATTTTCTGCCGACTGCGACTAAAGCTGCGCTTGCTCAGTCTCTTCTACTTCCCTTACTAGACTACGCTGATGTCAGTTACTTGGACCTTAGGCAAGACCAATTGAACAAGCTTGAGCGGTTGCAAAACTTTTGCATACGGTTTATTTTCGGTCTCCGGAAATTTGACCATGTTTCAGAGTTCCGCTCAAAACTTAATTGGCTCCCTATCCGTCTTCGCCGGAATACTCATATCCTTTCCCTTCTATATACCATATTGTTCAATCCCTCAACTCCCATTTATTTAAAAGAACGTTTCCAGTTTCTCTCTTCCACCAATACCCTTTCTCTTAGGTCATCGGAAAACTTGGTTCTCAACATTCCAGCACATAATACTAACTTTTATGATGCGTCATTCTCTGTGCAAGCTGTGCGCCTCTGGAATGATCTACCAGTTGATATCAGACGTGCTCAGTCTCTGTGTAGTTTTAAAGCTCGTGTCAAAAATTATTACTTGTCACTTAAATAATATTATGTTTGTATTAAGTCATTCGTTTCAGCATTAGAAATATTATAATTTGATTATTTATTGTGCATCTATATATATATATATATATATATATAGTAAATTATATATAATATATATATTTGTATTATGTATGTATATGTTTATACATGTAGATTATTAGTAAGTCTATGTATTTTATATTAATTTAAACCCTTTCCTCGTCACCTATCATGCCACCGTCCATGCTCAACATAATTAAATATAATTTCCATCCTAAGGTTGTCTGGAAGACATCGCTTTTAGCGATAAGACCGCCCATTGTACCAGTAATTTACTTAGTGCAAATGTTTGTATCTTCTTTTTTGTGCAAATTGGTGTCAATAAAGAGTTATTGTATTGTATTGTATTGTATTGTGGTAAGCTACTTGTTGGTAAATATGCTCCTACCACCTGAGGTTATGCTTCTTTTTATGATATAGGTAGCAAACAAGCAAACGGCCCACCTGATGAGAGGCGGTCACCGTCGCCTACGCAAACTTGCAACACTAGAGGTCTCCACTCATGCGTTGCTGACCTATCAAGATCACGCAGCATGTTGCCCATACCACGCTCACTGGCAGCTTTCAGTGCTCTGCTGTCCACCGACACTGAATGGTATGCGTATGAGTATGGATGGCACACTGAGAGCACACACACGTTTTAACGCTTTCGCCAAAAACTTTTTTAAACCGGGACGCTGCAATGTTGCAGGTCTGACATCACTACAAGAACTGGTGTTAAACGACAACCCTCTGAGCTCATTCCCCCCTGGCGTGCTACGCATGACCCCCTTGCGGTACTTGTACCTAGAAAGAGTCTACCTCCTCAAACATCTCTCGGAGGGAATCTTCCAGGGACTGCGCGAACTCAGAGAGGTAACAACATCAATAAAAGAGCAGAAACACAATCGCTTCATCATCATTGTCATCATCAGACGGTGTCAGTCCACTGCTGGACGTAAGCTTCTTCTAAAACACGACAATGTCGTCGTTCCACTAGGTTACAGAGCGTCCACGCCACGTTTTTATATATATGATGCCTAGCGATTGACCGCTATCTCACCTAGTGGTAAGCAATGATGTGGTTGAGGATGGTAAACACGCTAGGCCTGCAATGACCTGACTCTCAAGGGCTGTGCTGCTGGAGCATCGGAAGGTTGTGGCGGCAGATTATCTCCTTGACGGTAAGCAATTTGTTATGCAGCAAGTCAGGTGGAACATCGATATAATGTTCCGACCACCTGCGGACGAACACTCATGCTAGGATTTGAACCGGTGACCTCCTGATTAGAACTCAAGCATCGAACCTTTACGCGAATGGGCTGTCTTAACGTTTGCCATGCCCCATGGAATGTTCTGAAGACCTTTTTGATATTTTTTTCTTTTTTAGCCGTGGGAAACCCGCTCAGGTACCACACCGTTATGGGGCCAACAAAGTTGTTATTTCATTCTTCAACCGACTTAAGCCCTAGGGTGCTCCGCGTCGACGCCTAGTAACGGGCTACGGGGTCGCTAGCACATTCAACCGCAGCCCTAACATGCGGTTGTTCATCAGGATCCCTCCTCAGTCCTCCTCCATCAGGCTTTTGCCGGTCTCCCCTCGTAACGACGCGCCAGAGCACATGGTACATCGCAACTTCCTTCCCGGGGACCAAGCGAATGAACCCCAGACAACCCCATGTCTGAACGCCCATGGTCCCCTGAGATAGGATATTTAAGTAGCCCCACCACCAGCCACTTCGTCCGCAGAAAATAGGGAAAGCGGCGTAGCGTAATACCGACAGTCCTCTTCTTCTGCGGCCCCACCGCGTCCGCCATCAAACGGTGGCGGCCCCGTCGGGACCACGGAAGGTAAGAGACGCGGTGCACCGCAAAACCTACACCCCACTCTCGCCGTGGCCCCTAGTCCTCAGCCACAGTGCAGCCCATATTACACCGCAGCTTGTTCACTTTCTAATAATGAATGGTGTCAGGCCTCTCTACCTATTCGGTTTGGAGGTATTGGCATCCGCAAAATTTCAAGTGTGTGAAACACTTGCCATTCATCATCTCAAATTTTCTACAGCATACATGGAAGAAGCTAAAACGGCCCGGTCTTTGGCTTGTCCGGAGAGGTTTTACCCAAAAAAACTTAGTTCGCAAAGGCTATGTATTGGAAGAGCCCCTTTGTAAAATGATACAAGACAAACTATTTCTAAATAGTGTAGACTAGCGTCCCGCCCCGTCTTTTTACGGGAAGAGTATATTAGTATCAGTTTGTTTTAGTTACTTAACATCTTCAACAAACATCGTCATATTTCAACCAATTAACACAAAACCTTTACAAATCATGACATAAACCTTCCTCGTGTTACTTGCACTATTCATTATTCTGTGCTCGTGTATCACTCTGTCTATTTTTTACAAGCTTTTATTTAACTTGCAATGTATGTATGTATTTATGTATGTATGTATTTATGTATGTATGTATGTATGTCACTATGTATGTTCGGGTGGAATCTTGGAAGCTAAATTAGTCCCACTTCCCGATATCCGATTGGATTCAAATTTGGTGTCCTTATGTATCTTCGTTGACAATACAATGATATAGTACCATGGAGCTGGTCTGATGATGGAGACGGAAGGTGGCCACGGCATCTCTGTGATAAAACAACATAACCCCACCGAGTTCGGGCTCGATTGATTTGTCTTGAAGAGAACTTTACGCCTAGATGATATCCAGGGTCTGATGATGAAGCTGAAAGGTGGCCACGGCATCTCTGTGATAAATCAACATAACTCTACCGAGTTTGGGCTCGATTGATTCGTCTTGAAGAGAACTTTTCACCTAGATGATATCCAGGGTCTGATGATGAAGCTGGAAGGTGGCCACGGCATCTCTGTGATAAAACAACATAACCCCACCGAGTTTGGGCTCGATTGATTTGTCTTGAAGAGAACTTTACGCCTAGATGATATCCAGGGTCTGATGATGAAGCTGGAAGGTGGCCACGGCATCTCTGTGATAAATCAACGTAACTCTACCGAGTTTGGGCTCGATTGATTCGTCTTGAAGAGAACTTTACACCTAGATAATATCCAGGGTCTGATGATGAAGCTGGAAGGTGGCCACGGCATCTCTGTGATAAAACAACATAAACCTACCGAGTTTGGGCTCTATTGATTCGCCTTGAAGAGAATTTTTCATCTCGATAATATCCAGGGTCTGATGATGAAGCTGAAAGGTGGCCACGGCATCTCTGTGATAAAACAACATAAACCCACCGAGTTTGGGCTCGATTGATTTGTCTTGAAGAGAACTTTACGCCTAGATGATATCCAGGGTCTGATGATGAAGCTGGAAGGTGGCCACGGCATCTCTGTGATAAATCAACGTAACTCTACCGAGTTTGGGCACGATTGATTCGTCTTGAAGAGAACTTTACACCTAGATAATATCCAGGGTCTGATGATGAAGCTGGAAGGTGGCCACGGCATCTCTGTGATAAATCAACGTAACTCTACCGAGTTTGGGCTCGATTGAATCGTCTTGAGGAGAACTTTACACCTAGATGATATTTAGCGACTGGTGATGAATCTGGAAGGTGGCCACGGCATCTCTGTGATAAAATAACGTAACCTCAGTGAATTTGGGCTCAAATGATTCGTCTTGAGAAGCAATTTACACTTAAATGATAGCCAGGATTTGATGATGAAGCTGTAAGGTGGCCATGGCATTTCTGTTATAAAGCAACATAGCCCCACCGAGTCGATTAGTTTTCCTTGAAGAGCACTTTACCCATAATCATATCAAATATCCGTGGAATATTTTAAAACATCATGCCTTCTTTTAAATCCTTAGGTAGTAGGTAGGTAGTCGGTATCTATACCTACCTACTAAAAAGTAAAAAATAAATTATGAGTAAAAAATATTTTTAAAAACAAGCTTTTATCTGGGACAATGAACTAAAATGTTAAAAATAAATTCTAGTGAGTATTTGGCGTTTAGGTACTTACCTATATTTATAAAAGCTTGAGGCACTGAAGTATAGTAATTACCTGAAAAACGGGTAGTGCTTCAAGCTTTTAAGAATATAGGTAAGTATCTACACGCCAAATACTTACTAGAATTTATTTTTAACATTTTAGTTCATTGTCCCAGATAAAAGCTTGTTTTTAAAAATATGTTTTACTCATAATTTTTTTTTTTTTAATATATATTTTATAGGCTAGCGTTTGACCACTGTTGATAATCACCTGTTGATAAGTGATGATGCGGTCGAAGATGGTAAGCACGCTAGGCCTAGAATCGGAACTGGCTCTCAAGGATAGCTGCCGGAACACATTAGATGTTTGGTGACAGATTTTCTAACTATTTATGAAAGCCGCATGAAAATCAATTAGTTTTTGAGTTTATATTATGTACTGATATAAGGGACCGGGCTCGTCTCCTTGCCACGCACGAACAAGAATCTGGATACCGAACACGCATTACCTTCTTCCAACATAGGTACCCTGATGTACGATGATAGCATCTCCATTGCTGTGGGATTACGTCTGTGCACCGGACAGAATGTCATGCCGCCGCAGTGCAGGGCGTCTCTCACGTCAGGCCTCCTTGAATGACGTCATTCGCGGGGCCCTTGCCACCGTGAAGGCGCCGGCCGTACAAGAGCCAAACAATATATCACGTGACGATGGTAAGACCTCCCGACGTTATGACGTTGGTTCCGTGAGGTGCCGAGGGAGACCGTTGGTGTTGGACGCGACATGTGCTGACACATTAGCGGCGTCTCACATATTATGCGAGACCTCACGAACAACGGGTGCGTCAGCAGATGCGGTAGAAACCCTCAAACGGAAGATATTTTGCTGCCATGGGTGATAACAAAATGTTTCTTCCGTTTGGCGTCGAAACAATAGGTCAGTGGGGTCAAGATGCCCGGGGCTTTGTAAAAAAGCTGTCCAGACGCTCAATAGACGTCGCTCATTACCAAAGAGCTGGCGTTTACCTCGGCCAATGGATTAGCCAAGCAATTCAACGAGGTAACGTCGCCAGCTTTTTGGGAACTTTACCGGCTGACAGCGACCTTATAGGTTCTGTTTTTTATTTATGCTTATTTTTTTATTTATAACATTTTATTTAGTATCCATTAAAATAGTTTGTAGCATAACTTATTTTTAACCCGCAAAAAAAATGTTTCTTAATTAGACCGTATTTGTTTATGTTTGTTTGCGGATAATTGCGTCGTTTGTGAACCGATTTTGATGATTTTTTTTTTGTTGGAAAAGAGATATTCCAAGGGTAATAAGTACCATAGTATTTTCATCGATATTTGATAAATATCTCCAGAGATATGGAGATACACACCTCAAACTTGGTACTGAAAGTTAATAGCGCGGCATTTGAAGTCGGTTTTTTAGTTTTTTAATCGAACTTATTAAGGTTATAGTTGTATGAGCTATTAGTGAGTATTTGATGTAAATGTATTTTTAAATTAACATAATGTTCAATATTTTATAGTTATGCGATCTTATATATTTACAGATTAAAATACGAAGCAACGTAACAAGCGGCCTGACTCTAGGACCCAGGACATTTGCCAATTTACCATCACTCGCTTCCGTGACCATCACCTACTCCAAGCTGACCACACTCCCAGCTGACCTGTTCTTCAACTCCTCATCTTTGATCAACATCACCTTCGAGTACAATAACATCACTTCTCTTCCTTCAGGGATCTTTTCAAACCAGTATCAGTTGAAAATATTGAACTTCAGAAGCAACCGATTAGAAGCTATATCTGGAGCAACATTTAATTATATCGCAGCTTTGGAGACCTTAGATCTAAGCTGGAATAATATAACAGAGTTACCGGGGTAAGAGTTTATTTTATATATTAAACTGACAGCCAATTGGCGTAAAGGATATGAAAGGATAACTAGGCTTCTAACCGGAGGTCGCCGGTTTGATCCACCACACGCCACTGTGCTCGATCTTCAGCTCTTATTTTTAGCCGACTTCACAAAAAAGGAGGAGGTTCTCAATTCGACTTTGTTTTTTTTAATGTTTGTTATGCAGAATTCCGTCAAATCTTAACCAATTTGAAAAATTAGGTTGCGCCGAATTAACTTAATAAAATGTGTATATTTGTGTGTAGTAAATAAATGTATTTTTAACCGACTTCACAAAAAAGGAGGAGGTTCTCAATTCGTCGGAATCTTTTTTTTTTAATTTATTTTTTATGTATGTTCACCTATTACTCGAAGATGCCTGAACCGACTAGAAAAAATCTTTTTATGTTTCTAAGGGTATACTTCCCAAGTGGTTCCATTTAAATTTTAACGAAATCGACCGAGCCGTTTTTAATATATCAACATTTGTATTACGACGCATTTACTTATCTCAACGACTTACTCGTTCTACTAACTACTGACACAGATTATGTAATAGTTACTGTTACATAATCTGTCGCGTCTCGTTGCGTCGCGGTCTGAGCTGACCCTTAATGAACCTCTGAAATTTGATTAAAATCCGCCGGTAAATAACGGTACAGCAAACTTCCCCCTTTCCCCCCTCCACTCCCCTTTTTGATCCTTATTCGCAACATCTTGAGTAGAATGAAGTCCTTAGTGTGCTTTGTTCTTAAACGGATCGGAACTTGTTTTTTTCCCTTTGGATGGATATAATTTCAAAAATGTTAACAGATCGTTTAAAAACTAAAAGAACCGACTTCAAACGTCGCGCTAGTCAAACTTAAGCTAGTTAGTAGCATGTCATTGAAGTATACCAATGCATAGTCATACAAATGTTGATATATTAAAAATAGCTCGACCGATTTCGTTAAAATTACAATGGGACCACCTGGGAGGGTACATTTTAAAACAAAAAAAAATCCAAACCGGTTCAGGCATCTTCGCGTAATCTGTAAACATACATAAGAAAAACCGACGAATTGAGAACCTCCTCCTTTTTGTGGAGTCGGTTAAAAATTAAAAAAAAGATGTTTCCATGTTTACTAAATATAACATAATTATACTGAAGTGGCAGAGCACCTGGACGTGTAATCCGGGGGGTGCGGGTTCGAGTCCCGCCGGTACGATGAAATTTTGGATTGTGTATAACAACTTACAAATAACATAATTATATCCCTACTTACTGCCAATAAATCAACACAAAAACGCAACTAAGTTTTTGTTTAGTTTTACTTAAACTTAGAGAGACTAGGGTCATTTAGAGGATCCAGTGGCGTAGTGGAAGAATGGTCGTCTTTGACGCCGGAGGTGGCAAGTTCAAATCGCCGCCGGGCTCCAATGGATTTTTCTATCGATTAAAATATGTGCGCTTTTCACAGTGACCCTCTGATGAAGGAAGAACATCGTTAAGAAACCCCCCTTCGCTTGATGGTAGGACACTATCTAGTGTCCACCTGGTCAGCTACCACCCTCAAGTTGGAAAATCTGTTGTCAAAATATAGAATGTGTTCCGGCAGCTGTTCTTGAGTACCAGTTTGATGCGTCACATCACTTAACGATTATTTGATCCTGAAATATCTAGTTTAAACGGATGTAGATATGCAGCTGTCACAGCCAACTAAATTAATTAGCCGTTCAATCAACAGCCTAGCCTCATTACTTTCAACTAACGGCCTGAATGATATTCAGCCGTAGCGTTTGTTACAACATTTAATAAACTGGCTTAGTCTGACACTCAGGCACTGATTATATAATAGTTACTACCTAATCAGGCAACACACTAGAGAACAATGACCACAGCGTGACGTGCGTTGAAGTTAGTAGCGAGGAGAGGAGCCAAATGGCTGAATATCATTCAGGCCGCTAGTTGAACGGCACTGTTTAGTAAAGAGGCTAGGCTGACTGCTGATGATTGAACGGCCCATTAAGCTAGTTGGCTGCGACATAGCTACAACACCAAACTGTATCCCCGATTTTGTTACCATCAGCTTCTGTAACCGCCTCCCACTATGGAAGCAAAAAGACGTACCTAGGTATTCACGTCAAACAAACTGAATGTATTGTTAACGTTTCAGACACGCATTCAACGGTTTACCTAATCTGAAGCACCTAAACCTGTCTCAGAACAACATCAGTCAGGTGTCAGGCACGACGTTCTCCGGCGCGCGAGCCGTGCTCGATCTGGACCTCAGTCACAACCAGCTCGCGTGGAACGACCTGGACTCAGAGTACTCCAGCTCACCGTTTGACTCATTGAACATGATGCAGGTGATATGTGACATACTTCATACTCCCACACATTTGTAATAGTTATTTATGATACTAGCGCGGTAAGTTGGTTTTTACAAACGAGTAGACGAATCTAAGCCCGAGACGAAGTCGAGGGTTTACCATAATCACGAGTTTGTTAAAACCAATATCCGCACGTGTGTCATACAACATGTTTCAGCTAATTTGCGAGAAAACACTACAATTGGCAATAAAATAAACATACATTAAATAATCAAAAAGTCGAAACAAACAATCTTTGACGTTTAACAACCTTTGGCTAATATGAAAATAGCGCGAACCGCGCGAATTTGCAAATGGTGCCATGTGTGTTATAATATCGTTTAAAAACTAAAAAACAACCGACTTCAATGCCGCGCTATTCATTTTCAGTACCAATTTTGAGATGTTTATCTCAATATCTCTGGAGATACTTATCATACCTCGATAAAATTACCATGGTACCACACTTGGGATATCTCCTTTCGAACAAAAAAAGAATAAGCGAAATCGGTTCATAAACGACGAAGTTATCCGCGAACAAACATAAAAAAAAATATATATATATATTGTTACATCGCGTCGTCGAGTCGCGATGTTTCGCCAAGCTTCTCGAACAAAAATACCGTGGGAAAGAATAGACTAATTAGGGGCTATAAACACCCGACCCGACCGTCATAAAAGTTAACCTTCCGGGAATTCAGACCCTAGTCAATGTACCTAGTTTTGTAGTTAAGATTGAACCTTATTCATAAGTAGTTAGAGATCAAATTAGCATGTATGGTAAAGTTGTTTACGTCAGATGCTCAAAGGAAAGCCGCCCCTTTTGTTTGTGATTGTTATTGCTTTGTTTTGAACGTCTTTTGTCTATTGTTTCGAGTCAATACTGGAAAGTTCTGTAGAAATATTCTCGTCCTATATAAGACGTTGAAACCGCGGCTTGAGGCAGTCTTTCTCTGGAAGCGACAGTGTAACTATCTAAGCACGGATAGCGACCAAGTGATCGTTAAGTGTTATCAGTGAACTAGTGTTGTGAACTGTGAACAGTGAAATCAGTGATTGTGATTACCAACGACCTCAGTGTGTGTTAACGGACTTTTGATAATTGTGCAAGACGATTTGGACAACTACTGTGGAACATTGTGCTAACCTAGTGATCAAGTGGAAATAAACGTTCATCTCATCAGATTGGCATTTTAATACCACCCCGCACGTAACAATTGGTGTCAGAAGCGGAATGCCAATCACTCCGAGGGAAGATACGCGTACTCCACGCACCAGGCGCCAGGCGGAGATGGATGCAACCCGGCAGAATGAACTCGAAGCATCGGGAGCAGGAACATCCACATTGGAAGAGCCAACAGCAACATCGATGGCAGCGCCACCTACAGCACCGCAGGTGAGTCTAACTACAGATGGAGGCCTGGAGGCCATGCTAGCCGCTCTCCTAGCAGGACAACAAGCTGCACAGGCTGCACTACAAGAAGCTAGCCGTAAACAAGAAGAAGCTAGCCGTAAACAAGAAGAAGCTAGCCGTAAACAAGAAGAAGCTACCCGCCAACTGGAAGAAGCAATTACACGTCAGCTGCAGAGCGGGCTTGCTGGTATGGGAGAAAAGATAAAAAAAGTGGAAGCCAGTGTCAAGGAAGTAAAGGAGCGGCTTGACGAACACGAAGATACCGTGCATGACCTGGCTAATGAAGTCCAGAAGCTGAAAATGCGAGGAGTTGGACAGAGCAGCCAGGGTCCCTCTATGACCTCGCCCTTCAAATTAGATCTGCCACACTTCGACGGTACATCTTCATGGGCAGCCTACAAATTTCAGTTTACGACGCTGTCTAAAAGCTGTGGCTGGACTGACGAGCATGCAAATACAGCGCTCACATTAGCGCTGAAAGGAGACGCTCAGCTTATCCTGGAACGCATACCTGAAGAGGAAAGGACGCTCAAGACCCTGCTGGAAGCTCTCGAAACGCGCTATGGAGACAAGCACATGGAACATGCGTACAGGGCACAACTACGTGAGCGCACCCAGAAGCCCACAGAGACATTACAACAGTGGGCAGATGAAATTGAGAGGTTGGTCCGACGAGCCTACGTGTCGACGCAGCAACCATTGAAGTGACATCCCTACAGAGCTTCGTGGATGGAATCAGGGACGATGAAGTACGCGCTGCGGTACGGTTCGGACATCATCAGACACTCAAGAGCGCTCTGGCTCATGCTTTAGAAGTGGAAGCTGTGCGACGGGACACCAAACCATACAGAGTTCGAGAGCTGGTGACTGAACCCAGGAAGCCTCGTTATGGACCGACATGTTACGGGTGTGGAGAAAAAGGGCATATTCGGATCGATTGCCCGAAAACGAAGAAACGGGTCAGAAATTGCGAGACCCGAGAAGGCGTTAAACTAAACGTCGCCAGGGCCGCGGGGCGGGCGCTGGCTGGTCAAGGGAGAGCCCCCACCATCACTGTGACACAAGTGTGCAACGGGAACAGCTTAATCGTCGAGGGAACCCTGAACAACAAGACCTGCAAGTTCACAGTGGACACAGGAGCATCGCGCACAATTGTGAAACCTGAATTCCTGCAACGATTTATATCACGGAAACATCGATCCGCAGCATGCTCACTACGGACAGCAACCGGCCAGTCAGTACCTGTCCTTGGCGATACCGACGTGGAGATAATCATCGGTGAGCACTCATACATTCATCCTGTATTGATTGCCAACATAACTGACGATTGCATTCTGGGATTGGACTTTTTGGAGAAGCAGCAGTGCATATTGGATGTGGCCCGTGGTGTACTCCGGTTTCCCGAGCAAGAAGTGTTCTTTGAAGGGACGGCACCGTGTAAACTGTACTGCCTCAAGGACGTCGTGTTGGCTCCAAAATCGCAAAATATTGTTCGAGTGAAATTTCCAAATACAGTCAAGAGTGGACTATGTGTAGTTGCCGAAGATGAGGGCACACATCCGACCTGGATTACTGCAAGAACATTGCTCATGACAAACAGAACGGCCAGTGTGCGAATTCTCAACCTTGGCAATGAAGAAGTTCATCTGAAGAAAAACAGCATAATTGGAAAATGTCAAGAAGTGAAGTACCTGCGACGAACGGATATTACTTCTACGGAACCAAGCTCGGAAGACCAAATATCACAGCTGCTGGAATCATCCAAAGACAACTTAACGTTCGCTCAGCTGTCACAAGCAAAACGTCTGTTGATGCGGTTTAAAGACGTCTTCGCCGCTGGAAACAACTGTGGACGTACCGGACTTGTTAAATACAAAATTGACACTGGCGACGCAAGACCTATACGACAGAGGCCACGAAGGATTCCATGGGCGAAAGAAGCTGAAGTTGCAGACATGATACGAGACATGGCCAAAGAAAAAGTCATCGAACCATCTACAAGTCCTTGGTCATCGCCAGTGGTTCTGGTGAAAAAGAAAGATGGCTCCACCAGATTCTGCGTAGATTACAGAATGCTTAATGAAGTCACAAAGAAGGACAGCTACCCCTTGCCTCGAATAGACGATACACTGGACATGCTCAGTGGAATGAAGTGGTTTTCAACGGTTGACCTGAAAAGTGGCTACTGGCAGGTAGAAATCAGTCCAGAAGACAAAGAGAAGACAGCATTCAGTACGGGCATTGGAAATGGACTCTGGCAATTCAACGTCATGCCATTTGGACTGTGTAATGCTCCAGTAACGTTCGAACGTCTCATGGACAGAGTAATGGTTGGATTACTGGGAGACGTATGCTTGGTGTACCTGGATGACGTCATCATTTTGGGCCGTGATTTTACTGAACATCTGCAGAATCTGGAGAAGGTTTTGAACCGTCTACGTGAAGCAAACCTGAAGCTGAGTGCCAAAAAGTGTGACTTCTTTAAATCCAAAGTCAGCTACCTTGGACACATCATTTCGGAAAACGGGGTACAAACTGATCCTGACAAAATCAAGGCTGTTCAAACTTGGCCTACCCCGAAGAATAAAACTGATGTAAGGTCGTTTTTGGGACTATGCGCTTACTATCGGCGGTTTGTCAAGAACTTTTCTGGAATTGCCAAACCCTTACATCGGCTGACAGAAGAAAAGCGCACATTTGTATGGGACTTGGAGTGTGAAACCGCTTTCAACGATCTAAAGCAGCGACTGTGTGAAACGCCGATCTTGGGATACCCTACCAGAGATGGAAGATTTATTGTGGACACTGATGCCAGCAATACGGGAATTGGAGGAGTTCTCTCACAAATCCAAGGAGACAAAGAAGTGGTCATAGCATACTTCAGTAAATCATTATCCAAACCAGAACGGAACTACTGCGTCACCCGCCGAGAATTGCTAGCTGTGGTGAAGACTCTTCAGCACTTCAACAAGTACCTCATCGGAAGAGAGTTTACGCTCAGAACTAACCACGCTGCTCTTAAATGGCTTCTTCAGTTTAAGAGCCCGGAAGGTCAAGTGGCACGATGGATCGAGCAACTTCAGGAGTTCAATTTCGTGACAGAACATCGCAGTGGAAAGGGCCATAGCAACGCCGATGCCCTGTCAAGAAGACCTTGTGCAGATGACTGTAAACACTGCGAAAAGCACGAGTCTCGAGAAGAAGTCAGAGTCATCAGGATGGACAGAACAGATGACGAATGGAACGGCGAAAATATGAGAGAAGCACAATCGGAAGACAGAGATTTACGACCTGTACTGGATTGGATAAAGTCTGGAAATAAGCCCCAGTGGAGCGACGTGTCAGCTTGCAGCCCAATTACAAAAAGTTACTGGGCTCAGTGGGACAGCCTGAATCTGGAACAAGGAATCTTGTACCGAAAATGGGAAAACAGCAATGGAAAAGAAACTACGATGCAGGTCGTTGTTCCCCGGAGTAAAGTGGCATCTCTACTACGACACATTCATGATGGAGTTTCTGGTCTGGACATCTAGGAGTCAAGAAAACTCTTGTGAAGGTTCGTCGACGATTCTACTGGGTACACAGCCGCGAGGATGTAGAAGATTGGTGCAGGAAGTGCACCGCTTGCGCATCAGTAAAAGGACCGAAGACAAGAAGTAAAGGACATGATCTGTCGATTTGGTGTACCGATGGAACTGCATTCCGATCAAGGAAGGAACTTCGAGTCTGCCCTATTTTAGGAAATGTGCACCCTCCTCGGGATCCAAAAGACGCGGACAACGGCAGCTCATCCACAGTCAGACGGAATGGTTGAGAGGTTTAACCAGACGTTGGAGAATCACCTGGCTAAAGTCGTGGACGCACATCAACGTGACTGGGATCAGTACATACCTCTGTTCTTGTTGTCATACCGTTCCGCTACCCATGACAGCACTGGTATGACTCCTGCAAATGTGAATTTTGGACACGAACTAAGACTTCCTATCGACGCCATCACTGGTTCCCCGCCAGATGCTCCGAAGCCTGTAACTGACTATGTCAGTGATCTTCGTAGTCAGCTGGACGAAGTGCACAGGATAGTTCGAGAGAATAGTTTAAAAACTGGTGAAAAAATGAAGACCCGGTACGATCGTAGAGCGAATACGATGGGTTTCGAAGAAGGAACTCTCGTCTGGTTGCACAACCCACTACGAAGGAAAGGAAAAAGTCCGAAGCTGCAGGCTCATTGGGAAGGACCATACCAGATTATCACGAAGATAAACGACGTTACCTACCGCATTAAACGAGGCCAGAGAGGAAAGCCGAGGGTAGTACACATCGATCGACTTACACGATACCATGGAACAAATGATGATCGGGACGATCATAACTAAGAAGGGGATAATGTTACATCGCGTCGTCGAGTCGCGATGTTTCGCCAAGCTTCTCGAAAAAAAATACCGTGGGAAAGAATAGACTAATTAGGGGCTATAAACACCCGACCCGACCGTCATAAAAGTTAACCTTCCGGGAATTCAGACCCTAGTCAATGTACCTAGTTTTGTAGTTAAGATTGAACCTTATTCATAAGTAGTTAGAGATCAAATTAGCATGTATGGTAAAGTTGTTTACGTCAGATGCTCAAAGGAAAGCCGCCCCTTTTGTTTGTGATTGTTATTGCTTTGTTTTGAACGTCTTTTGTCTATTGTTTCGAGTCAATACTGGAAAGTTCTGTAGAAATATTCTCGTCCTATATAAGACGTTGAAACCGCGGCTTGAGGCAGTCTTTCTCTGGAAGCGACAGTGTAACTATCTAAGCGCGGATAGCGACCAAGTGATCGTTAAGTGTTATCAGTGAACTAGTGTTGTGAACTGTGAACAGTGAAATCAGTGATTGTGATTACCAACGACCTCAGTGTGTGTTAACGGACTTTTGATAATTGTGCAAGACGATTTGGACAACTACTGTGGAACATTGTGCTAACCTAGTGATCAAGTGGAAATAAACGTTCATCTCATCGGATTGGCATTTTAATACCACCCCGCACGTAACAATATATATATATATACGGTCGAATTGAGAAACCTCCTCCTTTTTTTAAAGTCGGTTAAAAATTGATAAAAATTAGAACTACATTTACCGTCTCATTTACTCATTAGCATTAAAGTGAGACAAATGTATTAAGCAAAAGCGCTTTCAAGGAGGTGCTATCATTCAGCTTATTTATTTTCGCAATATGAAATTCTTTGGTGGAATTCTTATGTACTTAGGTTTTACGAAAATTAAAAATAAACCGTAAAGGATACGCACAGTGCCATACCACAGATTGTATAATAGTTACTTGGTGCCATATACCGGAGCGTGTAGTAAGTACTTACCGCACGCTCCGCTGTATAGTGCGTAATTTTTAACTTTAGAACAATGTACTATACAGGCTTCTTAAATGCATATTTTGAGCAAATGTGCTGAAAAAGCTCTTATCAACGTGCCGTGTTCGTATGTGCGTGTCTGTGAAGGTCAAATCTTTGAAACTAAATTCATATTTACCATAATATTATTATAACATCAGTGCGTCATATTTGGTATGTCAACACAATAATAGTTTGGCCAAGTTTGGCTTAAAATTAATGAAATGGTAATCATATTATGACAGTAATTAACAATAGATATTATTACTGTAGAAACTAATAGTATGTATATAATTAAGAAAATTAGAAATATGTCATCAGGTATATCAATCTAATTAACCGACATCACAAAAAAACAGGAGGTTCTTAATTCGTCAGAACCTTTTTTTTTATGTATGTTCACCGTTTACTCAAAGATGCCTGAACCGATTTGGAAAATTCTTTTTTGTTTCAAAGGTTACCCTTCCCAGGTGGTACATTTTAAATTTTAACGAAATCAACATTTGTATTACGACGCATTACTTATCTCGACGACTTACTACTAACTACTGGCACAGATTATATAATAGTTACAACGTCTACTGGCTTCTTTGGTCTCGGTTCTTTTAGATTTTTAAACAATCTTAAATTACATAAACTGTAATATTAAACCACTTCATAAAGTTCGATTGACGTATCTTCGGTAACAGTGTAATGACATGGTACCATCCAGCTGGCATGATGATGGAACCGGCCTGTAGGGACTGGAACTACGTTATGGCATATGGTAGGACAGTTGTATTTGGGCTAGTATGTATTGTTATCATAAGTATTTTACATTACTCATGACACTGGCAAGTCTTCTTTCTCATTGCACTTGAGAGTTGTGTGAGCCGTCAGACGTGCGAAAGGGATGTAGAGAGGTGAAAAGTGGGAAGGAGAAAGGGATGGCAATATGTTTCGCGAATAGACAAAAGTTCCGGTTAATTGCTAACAAGCTTTGAGTATTCAGCCAAATAACAAGTAATGGCGTTAATTATTTTAGCGTTAAATATCGTTAATTATTATTCATGTATATATTTATTTTTCTTAAATTTAGGTTTTTTATAATACTTTATATAAAAATAATAAAGAAAACAACTATAAAAACATAAAATAATATAAAAAACCTAAATCTAGGATGCCGCCGGCAGCGGGGCAGGGCCCAAGCTACCGGTGGTTAGGGCTGCAGAGAGAGGAACCTCCTGACGATGCGTGCCATGTCAAGAAGTACCGCCTTCTGTATCTGGCCCTTGATCCAGCCGTCTAACGAGAGTCTCTTGAGATGTTGGTCGAGACTCTTCGCTATTAGGCCGTTTGCTGACACGACTATCGGGACAATGCTAGTCGAGTCAACATCCCACATGGCGGTAACCTCGTAAGACAAGTCAAGGTACTTGCTAAGCTTGTCCTTTTCAGCCTTCACGAGGTTCTCGTCATGCGGGATGGTGATGTCGACTAACACTGCCCGCCGCTGGGAACGGTCGACTATCACGATATCAGGTTTATTGGCGACAATAGTCCTGTCCGTGATAACCGATCGGTCCCAATAGAGCAAAGCACGACCATTTTCGAGAACTGGCGCAGGTGCGTACTTATAGTACGGCACCTCAGACTCGACAAGGCCGTATTGAAGAGCAAGTTGCTGGTGGATGATCCTGGCTACGAGATTGTGTCTGTGCAAGTACTCGGAGTTAGCAAGATGAGAACAACCGGAAATGATATGTCTGAGTGACTCTCCGGGACGGCGGCATGCCCGACATATGTCGACCGCACCGTCCTTCATAATATATTTCCGGTAGTTATTCGTCTTGATGACCTCGTCAGCAATTGCACAAACAAAACCTTCGGTTTCCCCAAAGAGGTCCCCGAATCGTAGCCAGTTCACCGACGCGAGCAGGTCCACATCGGGTCCCGTTAAGACTCGATAGAACCGGCCATGCAGCTCGTTGCTCTTCCATACGTCCTTGCGGTCCTCGGTGCTCAGCACCTGAGGCTTGCGCCAGTTTTCTTTGCCTAAGGATAGAGGGGTGAAAGTCTTGTCAACTGACACCACATCGCAATGCATCCCACACTCGTTGCTTAGGAAATATTCCCGGAGACTGCACACCTCACAGTTGTGGAGTGTCTTGGCATTTAAAAAGCCTCGACCACCCCATTTCCGTGGGATATACAGTCTCATAACGAGCGTGGGTGAAGCATGCGATGTGATGTCAATTGCTTTCGAACTTTTCTGTCCAGGGCGTCTAGTTCAGTCTGAGTCCACCTTAGTATGCCAAAGGTGTATATAAGTAGGGGCAGACCCAGCCGTTGAAGGCTCGCACCTTGTTGCCTCCTGACAAAAGACTGTTAAGTACCTTCGTCAGGCGACCGAAGAAACGCTCCTTCACCGACTGTTTTATCCCCCCACTCTCGATACCTAATGACTCTGACATACCAAGGTATTTATAGGTGTCGGCTTCGGAGAGAGATCTGAAAGTCATTGTATCAGAAAGTTGTAAATTCATTGCATTGACAACTTTCCCCCGCTGCACGTGCATGACCGCGCACTTATCTACACCGAACTTCATGTTGATGGCGTTGCTGAAAGTCTCAGTGACTTTCAGTAACTCCATCAAATCATGGCGCTTCGGTGCAAAAAGTTTGAGGTCATCCATGTACAGCAAGTGTGAAATGACTTCACCCTCTCTCCTAAGTCGATAGCCCAGCCCTGAATCTTCTAATAATGTGCTTAGAGGATTTAGGGCTAGACAGAACCACAACGGACTTAGACTATCACCCTGGAAGATGCCTCGCTCAATCCTTATAAAGTCTTGCGGATCAGAGGGGCTGTCTCCAACACCCGGTTGACGAAGGACTGTGGTCCACTGCCTCATACAAGAACCTAGAAAAAATCTCAGAGTTGTATCAATTTTATACAACTCTAAGATCCTCTCCAGCCAGGTATGAGGCACTGAATCATAGGCCTTGTTGTAGTCAATCCAGGCGGTGGAGAGAGCCCCTTTGTTCCGCCGGACTTGTTGGCAAATGGTCGTGTCGATGAGGAGGAGCTCCTTAGTACCACGGGACCCAACCTTACATCCATTCTGAGAGGGGGCCAAAATATTGTGCGCAACAATGTGCGAATTAACTTTAAACCTCAGAATAGATGTAAGAAGCTTGTACAGCGTCGGTAAGCATGTAATGGGTCTATAGTAGGTGGTTATTGGGTGTTCTACTCCAGCCACATCTGTTGATTAAACGATATACCCAACTGCGTTCGCTCCGCTTGCTGCGCTCACTTGTTGCAGTTGGGTATATCGTTTAATCAACAGATGTAGCTGGAGTAGAACACCCAATAACTAAAAATTGATTATCTCTCACCACTTGTGTTTTAGAACTCAAAGCCTCCGGTGTAATAATTTTGATCGACGTGTTTTAGAACTCTCAATGACCCCGGATTAATAGTTTTGATCAACTGTGTTCGTAACACATACGGTTGGATGATCCATGGTAAGTATCATCCTGAGAGCCCAAGGTAGGATTATCTCTCACCGCATACGATGTCTCAGCACATACGGTTGGATAAAACATGGTAAGTATCATCCTGAGAGTCCAAGGCAGGATTATCTCTCGCCGTTTGCGATGTCTAAACACAATCGGTTAAGTGATCCATGGTAAGTTTCACTCTGGGAGCCCAAGGTCGGATTATCTCCACCGATTGCGATTCCTAACCTACCTGTGTTTTGAGCATATCGTATAGTCAGATAAACCTGTTCTACTACTTCTACTAAAGCCGTAATGACTTTTTGTTGGAATACTTACGATAAATTATCGCGCCCTAACCTACCTGTGTTTTGAGCATATCGTATAGTCAGATAAACCAAAAAATATTACAAAATTAAAATCTGCTACCCCTAAAGCACCAACTTTTATATTTTCTGTGCTTTAAAGAAATGTGTGTATATACGTTAATAAAAATTCAAGCGTAGTCACTCACCATTTTCATCTAAAGGATTTTAATTTATTAAATTCATGAAGATCTCATTGTCCCTGCTGCTTGTCGTTCCTGTAAAATATAAATTGGTACACATTAGTTTAAAACTAAGAATACACAATTTAATTTAAAAAAATCTTTACTCAGAATAAATCAAATTAAACTTGGAAATAACTAAACATTAAATCAGTGTGTAGTTAATATAAACAGCAATCGAAAAATAATCATTTTTATGTAATTTTTTAATATTATTTTCTTTACATAACATTTACATAACATGTTCAAAATAATTAGGATCGTTTAAAAAACCGACTTCAAATGCTACTGTATTCAATTTGAGTAGCAAGTTTGCAGTTATTATCGCCATATCTCTGGAGATACTTGATAAATTTACAATGAGACCACTACAAAAGTATAATCTTTGAAATAAATATATAATTAAAAAAATCGGACCACAATTGACAGAGAAAAATAAATAAAAAAAAATTTACAGTGAAACATAGAACATCCTCCTTTTTTTTAAAGTCGGTTAATAGGGCTTTTTGTCGTATGAAGACCTATTTTATTTTTTCGATTTCTAGTTATTGAGAAAATCTTTATTATATAATACGACAGAAACTTGGTTTTTAATTTTATTTTCGAATCAACCAAAAAAGAGTACGTTGCAAAATATTATACAATAAAAGCTAGGTACTTACTTGTTATTTCCAAATAGTTACAGAACTACACTCACCGATACACTCACCGACACCACAGCCGACACCGTACACTTATATAATGAATGATTTTGTTCACACGCTAGATAGTAGGTACAAACGTATCAAGGTAAAATGGATTGAATAACAATTATGTACATCGTAAGCATTTCTTTTAAGGGTTCGCATACACGTTCGTTTTTAACTCTGCGATTGAACTGTTCTGTAGGTACAGATAAATTTTTATACCATTAAGTTTGCACTGTACAGTTAATTAAATGCTATTTTAACCGACACCTAACCGAGGAGTAGGTTCTGAATTCGTCGGAATCTTTTTTTTATGTATGCTTCTCGATTACTCAAAGATGGCTGTACCGATTTAGAATATTTTTTATATTTGTTTGAAAGGACATACTTTCCAAGTAATTTCATTTAAATTTCATCGAGATCTCATGACTATCTCAAGAGATATGGAGACAAACACATCAAACTTGGCACATGACTAGCGCGACATTTGAAGTTGGTTCTTTTGGTTTATTAACGATTTTAAATTATAATTATTACCATTCAGTTAAACTATCATTCATATGTATAGTCACACTATTTAGTGAAAACGAGCAGTTTAAACTCAAGGTGTGTAGCGGCCTTAGGACAAATTACTTTTTAACCGACTTAACAAAACGAGGACTTAACAGATAGCGTTTGTACGAATTACTTTTTTGTTTATTATATCATAGCTCAATCATTTATGAACTGATTTGTTTTTTTTTTTTTTTTTTTACTGACTTCACAAAAAGGAGGATGTACTCAATTCGTCTGTATAATTTAATTTTTTTGTCACTTCAGAACCTCATCATTTATTAACTGTGTGTGGATTTGGAGAATGTTTTTATTTTATTTTTTTACCGACTTCAAAAAAAGGAGGAGGTTTCTCATTTCTACCGATATTTTTTATGTTTGTTCGCGGATAACTTCGTCGTTTATGAACCGATTTTGATTATCCTTTTTGTGTTCGAAAGGAGATATTCCAAGTGTAGTAGTACCATGATAATTTTATCGAGGTCTGATGAGTACCTCCAGAGATATTGAGATAAACATCTCAAAATTGGTACTGAAAATGAATAGCGCGGCATTGAAGTCGGTTCGTTTTTAGTTTTTAAACGATATTATTATTAATAGAATATGTTTACAGTGTAGTTCCATTTTAATTTTAACGAGATCCGATAAGAATCTCCAGAGATATGGAGATAGATACCTCAAACTTAGTACTGAAAATGACTTGCGCTGCATGTGAAGTCGGTTTTTTTGTTTTGCGAACGAACTTAAATTATGTAAGAAAGTAAATAGTAATACTTCCCGTGTGGTGTATTGTACAGTTCAAATAATTAGATACCGTCTTATTATCTAAACACATAAAATATGATTGTAATATTTTATGCACTGACTTTTAATTTTTCTATCTTTTAATCTATCGTAGTCGGGTAATGGTGTGAGTTTTTATATTGTCATCCGAGTAGGCGGAATCTTTCTTTGATCCGATTTCAAAGGTGGTGCGACAAAGGTGGTGCGACCATTAGCTTCAAATTTGCTTGTTTTGTTAAAGTACGGGTACTTAATATCTTTTGAATTGGAATATTATTTGCTGACACATAAAAAGTATTTGCTATAAAATCGCGTAAAATTAGAAAACTGACATATTCTTCGCTGGTTCATCATCCTCGAGAATCTTGCTGCCTGCCAGACCCTGCCAACCGCCCGCCACCCTGCTCAGCCACCGCCTGCCACCCTGCTCAGCCGCCGCCTGCCACCCTGCTCAGCCGCCGCCTGCCAGACTCCGCCAGCCACCGCCAGCCCGCCTGCCGCCTGACATTGCGCAGCCACGACACTTCGAGAAAACATCTACAGAAATATGTGAGTGAGTATTGTCTTATTACGTGTTTTTTAAAATCTTTGTTCCATCCATACTCATTTTTTATTTTTTTTCTCAGGTCGGACTCTGAATACGAATCTGAAGCAATCGTGGCCACAGCACCGTCGGTGTTGTCGCAGCCTACCAAGAAGCCAAAAGCCTCAAAGCGCAAGATCACCCCCGTCGTTAACGCTGCTGCCCTTGCTAAGCGCGGTCATGCATCATATTCACCATCCTTCACACCACCCGATTTGCAAGAGCCGGAATTTTCGTGGTACGTATATATATATATATATATATATATTATATCTGATAGGTTATCGTTTTTATCGCTTGGTGGTAACTACTACTAGGTACCGATGCAGGGCCCCAACCGTACTATAATTAACGTACCGTACTATAATTAACGTATATACGATAATTTAGGCCTCCGTATTATGTACGCAAATACACGATAAATTCCATACACCACAAAGTTTGAGAATTACGCTCATATTCAATAAAAAATTGAGATACTATTGTTTATTGGTAACAGCGCCAGCTTATTTCTTAATTTCAAAACGTTGGTACGCTTATAAAATCTGTGTACTGTGGTCTGTCTTCTCAGCCCGTCTGCCTGTATGGAGTTAAATATACATTGATTCTGTTCTGTATACACAAACAAAGTGTAATAAAAATTATCGTTTTATATGATTTTTTAATGTATTTTAAGCCATTATACTGAGTGTACGATAATTTTGCTCCAAAAACGTCAAAATACGATAATTTCACGGCCCTGGTACTTTCCTCGCTTCAGGTTGGGATCCCTGTACCGATGATGATAATAATTATTTAACAATAATGTATATTGTATGGAGTGAGCAACGTTAAATGATTATTTAACTCTGAATCTAATTATGATGATAAAAGTTCCTAAATATTATCATAACAGTATTTCATCATATTTTATTTTCTTTGTTTTACAGGTCTAAAAAACGCAAGTCAGACATCTTTTCGATTCTGAAAGGGGAAGAAAGCGTTGCTGCATCTAACGCATCACAAAGCGCCGGAGGCAACGTATCGACTTCTTCCTTCACGACGAGGGTTTCCGGAGGGCAGAGCCGACGCACCGCAACAGTCTCCGAAGGCGACTTTTACGTTGAGGTGAAGCTTTACAACGTCGTCGACGTTCAAAATACGCCTCCTCAAGAACGCTATAAAAAAGCGTTGACGAGTGTAAAGCTGCGTCTCAACGAACAAACTAAGGAGTGGGAAATTTTACAAGAGTTTCTCATTACGGTGTTTAAATTATTTAAAGATTCTAAACCAACAAAATATAGTGATAAGATTAATTTTAAATAAACAAAACGTGTGCATAGGTTTATTATGGTTTTTATTTTATTAAATTAAGTTAGGTTCATAAAGGTAGATAGAATTATTATAGTATGTTTTGATATATGTAGTGTAGGTAGTCTATATTAAACTCTCAAAGTAATTTTTTTAATTAATTTGAAATAAAAAAGAAAATTAAAAGCGTATAATATTATAATACTGACTTTAAAAAATAGGTAACTTTCTATGTAGGTAGGTACTTAAATTAATAATTATATCTAGTAGGTAAACAAGCAAGTAGCTTCTACAATGCCATTCTGTTCAGTTTGTAACACATCTATAAGCGGTAGGCGCTGGACAGGTCATTTGCGAAGTAATACACATAAACAAAACGTTTTAACTGTACCGCATATCGATGTGGAAGGCGTAGATATTGTAGCGACAGCATTTCAGAACCGAATAATATCTTACAGGATTGCTGCGCAATACGCAAATGAACATTCTATTGATGTATTTTTAGATTCAATACGAAACAAAGTCAAACTCATTTTAGATGAATGCATAAAAAAACATATTTGTGTCAAAGTCAACTTCGAAATATTCTCAAAGTTTTTACTTTTCAAAAATAATGAACAAGAAACTAAATCGTTTATGACAAAAAATATCCCTGTTTATGGAAATTATAATTTTGAGCATTTATATTTAAATGTAATCAATACAATACGCACAAAAATTGACCAATTCGAAGAGCAAGATTCGGGTTGGACTTTTCTTAATTGTATGCATATTGAGGTTAATGTTAATAAATATCAACCACTTCGCGGCTCCACGTATATTGAACTACCAATATTCATCAAGAAAAAGAAAGCATGTTTAAATATTCAAAACAACGATAAACACTGTTTTCTGTGGAGCGTACTTGCAGCCCTCTATCCAGCTAAAAACCATCCTGAAAGGGTTTCGTCATATGTACATTTTCGCAATGTACTAAACACTGAAAACATTTCGTTTCCCATGACATTATCTGATGTTAAAATATTCGAAGAAAACAATCCAAACCTAAGTTTTATCATTTTTGGCTTAAAAAATAACAAGACTGTTGTAGGCCCGCTTTATAAATCAGAAAGCCATGAAAATAAAAAAACGATTCACCTTCTTTGGATAGAAAACAACACAACATCTCACTATTGTCTCATAAAGAATTTATCGAGACTGGTGAGAAGTCAAATAACGAAGCATAAAGGACAGATCTATTTTTGTGACACTTGTTTGTTGTTTTTTAAAACGGTTGAGGATGTAGAAAGTCATACCTGTAACGGAATTGTCACTGTCCTACCGGAAAAGGGGTCAGTAATTAAATTCAAGAATTTCGAACGCAAACAAGACATTCCTTTTGTAATTTATGCTGACTTTGAAACTATGCTAGAAGATGTAAGCAAAAGTGAATCAGATCCTCAAAGTTCTTATACGCGCACTACACAAAAGCATACACCTATCGCATTTGCTTACAATGTGATTAATTCTGTTGACCCTTCTTACAATAAATTCGTAATCTTTAGAGGTCCTCATTGTGTAGAAAAATTTGTTAGCTCTCTTTACAAAGATGTTCGGGATATCCATGCAGTGTTATCACAAAACGTTCCCATAATTTTTAATGCAAACGATGCAGTTGATTTTAGGAATGCAGTTCGATGTCATATTTGTGAGAGTTTTCTATTCGGAGATAAGGTCAGAGACCATTGTCACCTTACTGGACAGTATCGGGGTGCAGCTCATAGCTTATGTAATTTACAGTACAAAGTTCCAAAGTTTGTGCCAATTTTTTTCCACAATTTAGCAGGGTATGATTGTCACTTGTTTATAAAAACACTTGGTGAAGCGCCTGGACCAATAAAAATAATTCCTAAAACGAAAGAAAATTATATCTCTTTCACAAAATTCATTCCAATATCAAGAGACGAGTTCGTTCAGTTAAGATTTGTAGATTCGTTCAAATTTTTAGGAACCAGTCTAGAAAAATTGGTTAAAACCATGAAAACTCATGAGTTTACTCATTTAAGGAATATTTACCCAAATGAAAATGAGTTTTCCCTTCTAACTCGTAAAGGCGTTTACCCTTACGAGTACATGAACGCATGGGAACGTTACAACGAGCCATTTCTGCCAAGCAAAGAAAGTTTTTATAGCTCTCTCAACAATGAGCACATATCAAATAAAGATTATGAGCACGCACAGTCAGTTTGGACCCAATTTGAAATTCGGAACCTAGGCGAATATACCGATTTGTATTTAAAAAGTGATGTGTTGTTGTTAACAGATATATTTGAAAACTTTAGAAAAACTTGCAAACATTACTACAACTTGGACCCTGCATTCTATGTTACAGCACCGAGTTTATCATTCGATGCTATGCTTTATAAAACAGGCATTGAGTTAGAACTAATAGATGACTTTGCTATAGTAGATATGTTACAGACAGGCATACGAGGAGGTGTGGTAATGGCAGCACATAGGCATGCCAAAGCAAACAACGAATTTATTTTCGACCATGATCCTTTGATGCCAGAATCATTCATAGTCTATATAGACTGCAATAATCTTTATGGATACAGCATGTGTCAAACATTGCCCTTGTCAAACTTTAGGTTTCTTGATCAATCAGAAGTTAATAAACTGGATGTGAATAATGTATCTGATGATGCAGAGTTCGGCTTCATTCTAGAAGTCGATCTCATTTATCCAAAAAAATTACATTGGGAACATAATGATTTACCGTTTTGCCCCGAAAAAGATATTCCACCGGGTGGAAAAAATGAAAAGTTAATTCCAAATCTTTATGACAAATTTAATTATGTTATACATTATGTACATTTAAAAACCTGTTTAAGACATGGTTTGATCTTGAGACAAGTACATCGTGCTATAACGTTTCGACAGAGTGCATATTTAAAACAATACATCGATCTTAATACAAATTTGCGTCAAAAAGCAACGTCAACTTTTGAGCAAGACTTTTTCAAATTGCTCAATAACAGTGTTTTTGGTAAAACGTTAGAAAACAACCGCAAGAAGCTCCATGTTGAGTTGATAAATCAATGGAATGATCAAAACAATAGAACTAAAAAAAGAAATAACGCAGAAAAATTAATCGCGAGTCCAAACTTTCACAGTGCTTCAGTTTTTACGGAAAGTTTGGTTGCGATTCAATTAAAGCCTAATCGTATAGTATTGGATAAGCCACTGTATATCGGATTTACAGTTTTGGAATTATCAAAATCACATATGTATGATTTTCACTATTCTATATTTAAACCATTTTACAGGGACCGCTTGACGATGTGTTATACTGATACAGACAGCTTTATTTATCACATCCAAACCAAAATTTTTTATCAAGATGTGAAAAATACGTTTTTGGAGTATTTTGATACCAGTAACTTTTCTGTTGATAATTATCACAAATTACCAATAATTAACAAAAAAGTACCAGGACTTTTCAAAGATGAAATGGGTGGAAAAATAATCACTGAATATGTAGGATTACGCTCTAAATTATATTGTATAAAAAATACTGACACTGAAATTAAAAAGGCTAAGGGAGTAAAATCATGTGTTGTTCGAGATCTTAGTATCTTAGATTATACAAACACATTGCTTACATCAAATACACTACGCAAGAAAAACATATTGTTTAAAAGTATAAAACATGAAATATTTACACGTTCTGTAAACAAAATTGCGCTTTCTAGTAGCGACGATAAACGATTTATTTCGCAAGATAAAAAATCAAGCAGAGCTTGGGGTCATATTTCAATTCTTGGGGTCTAATCTAATGTAAGTAGCTTAAGATTATCTGTAAGATGAAATAAATATGTAATATAATAATAATAATAATAATGTTATAATAATAATGTAAAGTGAACCTTAAGTAAGAATATAGTGAATAAACGAATTTCATTTAGAATACTTGTTGTTTTTATTTTATTTTACGAGCCTTAACATCTAGCTTAAGTTAATAATGCAAAATCAATTTAATGTTTGTGAAAAATTTTGTGTAAGCTATTCCTGTAATCTACGTAGATACTTCAAATTCACTAACGCAGCATAAACTTTTAACACCGACGCAGGTGCACTGACATGTCACTACATGATTTTGCACATTCGACAAACATTGAATAAAATTCATCATGCCCTGCTCATTATACCCTGTTCGAGCGTCGCAGTTAACACACATATTCACATACTTTCAAGTCGACTTAAGACGTAAGTTTTGAACTTTTATTCGTTTATTTCTATTTACTCGATATTATCCATAAAAATGACCCTAATAGTTTTCTATTTTGTTTCAGATTATGACAGACATTGTAATAAATAATAACAGTGAGACTCAAGATGGACTTTTTGGAATTAATACCCAAGACCTTCTTTTCCACTGTGCGCAGAATCCATTAGAAGGCTTTGACGAAATTTTTCCAATCACTAATCAGAAGAAATCGTCTCCAAAACGTCCAAAACGGAAAACAAAGAAGACACCTGGTGAAACTAAGAATCTTCGCAATAGTATGCGGCGATCATCATTTGTTTTAAACCGTGAAGCATACAAAGGGAGACGTTTGATTCAGATCAAAATAATAGACATTAGTGGTGATAACAGTGACACTGAAAGTGATGTTGTAATATCGGCTCAATATATAGTAAAAGATTTTACGGACAGAATATTAGATCAAACCGAAAGAGTGATTAAAAATATATCTGAAAATATAATAAGTGATTCTGACTGATGAGACGCATAATTGAATAAAATTATTTTTAAATAGATCAGTTAAATTAAATTAGAAGTGATTCTTAAGATGTTTAATCAAATCAGTAAGTAGTATCTCCCTGAATGCATTGTACTATTTAATTCATTAAATTTAAGATATGTTTTAATTTTCGATATTATATTAAAAACCTATTCAAATATCTGCTGTATTTTAATTCCTAAATACTCACCACTTTAATTCGTTAAAATATAATTTGGTAGAATAAAACAACAACCAGTTTAGACAATAATTATTTTATTTTATTTAAAACATTAAATTAAATTCTTAGCTTACATTGAATAAATGTATATTATTATTATCATACCACTTTTTTAAGCACAATACATTTTTTAATGCACACATTTTCGTGTGTTGTACACAATTTAAATTTATATTAGGTTTTTCATAGTCGTGATATAATTTTAAAAAATTAGGACATCCTTTTTCTCCCACATCTATTATTTCACAGTTCTCACAAAGGCCTTTGATCCACATAACTTTCTCAGTTCCTTTTGTTAACACTTTTTTCTTATTCAAATATGGTATTATAATTCTTTTGAATTCCCTGTAGTCAATGTGGCCTTCACTCCAGAAATATCCTCGATTTGCTTCTATCCACCGCACTTGTTTCTTTTCTTCGATCGATAAGTTTTTAAATGGATAGGGGGGCTTGACAAGAAAGGTTTGGGTATTTTCTTCGTTTAAAATAGACAATTCTTTTATAATAAAATTATTTTGTGTATCTTTGAATCCTTGTACATCCACGAATATATATTTTATTCTGCAAGGATTCATATTTTAAGATATTTTTTTTACTATATTACTCAACGGTCTGTACTCGATGATGGAATCGTTTAAAATAAGACAATATGCAGCTGTCTGATCAGGTATTTCTGAATGACATTCAAGTTCCACACGTACGCTAACTACAGGACCTGACTTAAGGTTTTCGCTTTGTCTAGAGCAATCGATTACAAACAGCGGTGCTTTTTCTTTGAATTCAGAAGTACTTAGCAGTGGTTCACTTCTGCGTCCATAATAAGATGTCTGAAACCTGACATATTGCTCATACAATAATGAATATTTATGATCATCAAGACTAATATTCAAGTTTTCATATGGAAAATAGTTAGAGTTAAGATATACTTTGACATCTCTTAAATTACAAGGGTCGAATTTTGATATATCGCGATCAGCTAAATTTTTTCTATTTGTTTGTAAGCCTATGATTACATATCTTGGCTTTTCAATCTGTGAGGACGTTTTAATTGACCAAGTATGCTTAGTTGTTTTAGGTAATAAGGGATACTCATATAAATCCCAATTTCTAAAAGCCAAATATAGAGAACGATCCTTTTCCAATAACTTTAGTAAATTAACTTTTTCTTTATCTGATACCTTGACGTGTGGAACGCGCCAAACTAACTTATTTATTATTATATCTTCAAGAACCTCACCAGATGGAACTTTCAAAGAATTCAAATTTGTATTACTGCGTAATAATATCAGTTCATGTTTACAATTCATAATTATTTTCTTATAATCTTCAGCAAAGCCCAAAATATTACTAAGAGGTATTGAGGCAGAAAAACTATTTCCATGGGTTGTTTTTGTTCCATTTATATCCCAACCCCAAGCTTTTGCTATCTTAGCTTCATTTTCATTAAATGATACTAAACTCTTCATTGTTGTAGTCATTCCAGCATTTTTGATTCTATCTATTTCAACTCCATTTAGTTCATAACGAATATCTTGAAAAAGAAACAGTAATGGATTGTTTGTGAATTCCACAGCAGTAACTTTTAGTTTTGTATCCTTCTTTATGATGTTTACTGTTCCTTCTAAATAAAGGGTACTTGCTGATGGTAGTATGTATAAATCCTGCTGATTGATAGGTATGCGGATTTCATCATTCCTGTTAAAACTTGTTACGTAAGGTTTATATGAATGATATTCGATACCGTCTATGGTGTTATCGTATGCTGGTGAACTTGTTATATCCAAAATGTTCATTTTAATAGACCAATTAATTTCAGGAACTTTTTATTTTCCCTGGTCAATTTAATTTTTTTCTTAGTTGTTCCTTTTCGGATTGTTCGATGAGTACTGATGTGTTTCATTATTGAATTACTACTTTTATTGAAGTCGATCATCTTTTCCTGATATGCAAATATAATTGAACTTCTTCACCGCGTAGATTTATTAAATTATTATTAATATCTAATAATCTAATATTAATAGTGCTGACGTCAATTTGATTGACAGGAAAATAAATTATATTCTTTGGCACTTCTATTATTCGGTATCCTGGAGGCACGTTAGGAGCAAATTCATAAAGAATATGGCTTGGTTTTCCATTAATATATGATCCGCTCACTATATCACATTCGACTCTTACCACTGTTGTCGATAAAATGTTAACTGGGAGTTGCGACTCGTGTATTATATTGGCTTTAAGAGTTTTATTACCAAATCCTAGTAAAGTTCCTGGAGAATTAGCTTTTTCAAAATGGATATCTTTAGAGCAGAAGATAAACGATTTCAACGTGTTATTATTGCAAAATAAATTAAAAGCGACTCCTTTTTTTACGTTTGACTTTAGATAATCAGAAATATCTTGCAGTTCGTAAGTGCCTTCTGGTATGTCTACGACTTCGTTATTGTCATAATAATATTTATTGTTTCTGTTATCAATGTTAGGTATTGAATTGAATGTTGAGAAATATAACAGAGCACACTCGTATTCATCATCAAATTGTAAAGCTGGATAATAGGTAGTGGATAAAATAGAGGTGTTGCCTGTTATTGACAGCGTGAAAGACATTTTAGAAATGATGGTAATAAAAACACGTTTATAAATATATAGTCACAATACTTTATTAGAACATTTTATACAAATAGTATTAGCATAACATTTTTTCCAAAATTCACTTAGGAACTTTAAACATAAATGACCACAATTAGATGTATTAAAACGTTGATATCTACAATAATTGTATGTTATATTAAATTTTAAATATCTTATTAACTCAATTGGTGGCTTTAAATCACCAAAGCTATCAAAATACTCGCAATAGTTAAAATGTTTTACATAGGCTACCCAATGGGTTCCTTCATTCTCTGAGCTATCTAAATTAACAATCGCACACTCAATGTCCTTAGGCTTTGGCGGCAATTCATTTCTCATGAAAACACCTCTAAAGTAAGGTATGTGTTTAGTAGCATACTCTAATATGTCTATATCAGTGAGAGCACGCTTGGGTAACCTTTCTATTAGTTTTTTGAACTATTTACAAAAAGACCATTGCCTTTTTTATATGGTTTTATATATAAGCCTTTTCCTAAGGCGATACTTTCCATCGTTTTATTATGACGTTGGGCTTCTTCCAAATTCTTTTTAGCTGCTTTATGATCATTTACAGCTTTAGTAATACCTGCTGCACCTCCAACCAATGCACCTAGAGCAGACAGTCCTGCGAATATTGGTATAAGTGGTAAAATACCACCTGTTTTTGGTAACGGTATTACACGAGGCAGACACACTCCTTTTTTATTTTTTATCAGTTTTTTCGCAGCTGAATATGCAGCTTTAATAGCTCTAGAATTGCTTTTTGGTTTTAATTTTTTCAGTCGTTTATGTATTGTAGAGACGATCGATTTAAATGTTCTCACGCCAGCACCATGCTTCATTTTGGTTTTCATCACTTTGCTCACAAGCCACGAAGACAGTTTTTCTCCTCTTCCTGCATTTTTCGATTTCATCCGTTGCTTTGCCATATTTAATAATTCTAAATCAGCTCTGTGTCGATCTTCCAATTTATTTGAATTATCGTATGCTATATCGTGTCTCATGCAAGCATTATCAAGCTCATTAACTCCTTGATCACCTCTCAATAATCGTTTTCTTAATCTGGTACCAGGTCCACAGTAATTGTACCCAGGTAAATGCAATTCAAATGGTAAGTTATTTATGATGCTGTTAACGAGTCCACCACCATGCATAGCTGAGTTATAAATGAGATAAAATATCTAAATAGACTTAATTTTATATACTTAGGTATGTAACTCTATAGAAAAGATAATCATACAATTGCTCGTTTTTCAATTCAACTGTTTTCAGTACTAGGTAGACCTAACCACTTTACGAATAATTTATTACCTTTTTTTCTTATAACCTTTTCAATTAGATACACATTAGGACACTTAGTTTTTTGAAGTTCTTGTTCATAAAAACTTCCTAAAATTGGTTGATAGTGTAGATCTTCTATGGAATAAGTGATAGGTTTAGAACCATGAACTTTTTTAATCAAAAACAATTCCGTAGACCAGTTTGGGGTGTATCCTTTTTCAAAGTTACCTTTATATTTACTTATACGAACATGGTCACCAACTTCTAATTTTCTGGTCTTTGACAGACAATTAATTTCCTGTGATTTGATTATATTTCTCAATACTTCACTTTGGTTTGATTGGTTAACATCGTTTGGTTTATATTTTATTGTTCGATGTATTGTGTTATTGTATGTTGCCATAACACTTTCTAAAAGCTTTCCAATCCATTTATAACTACCATTCAAACTAAAATTTTTATACAACTTGTTCTTGAGAGTTTTGATTAGTCTTTCTACTATAGAAGCCTTTTTTATGGAATATGTAGAGTAATGATTAATTTTATTTTTTAGCATAACTTTTTTAAATTCATCGTTATAAAATTCTGTGCCCATGTCAGTTTGTAAGTTAACTGGCTTTCGATAATTTTTAAATAATAGCGAACTAAATGCATTTGCTATTTCGGATTTAGTCTTCGTTTTAACAGGGATAGCCCAGGAAAATTTAGAAAAACAATCTATTACAACAAAAATATACCTATATCCATTATTACAACTTTTTATATTTTGAAAATCCATAAGATCAGCTTGCCATAAATCATCAATTCCTCTTAATATTACAGATCGTCGAACAAAGTTTTTACGAGCTGTTTTATGAATTTCATTTACTATTTGTAGCTTACTCATTTCTTTGATTTAATGATTTGGTCTAATTCAGCCTTTGTATAATAATCTGCTTTTAAATTCTCAATGCCTTTTTTAACATCTGCTTTTAAATCGTTGAATATTATATCGACTTCTTGTTTTTTTACAAACAATTGAGATTGGCTGTCTACGTATTCCTTGTTCACAGCATCGGTATTTTTCAATGGAATTGTAATCCCAGTCAACCTTGTATTTTGTAAATCGAACTCTCCGGTTTCAGTTCGCATCAAGACTTTATCAAAATTTTCTAAAAAGTCTGGTAAACGCAATCGTTTATGAATATGATGTCCAAACTTATCCATTATTGTGAACTGATGGGTGTTGTTGACAAAGATCAAATGATACTATTTTTAGAAATGTATGCTATTTATTAAGGTATAATGTTGCTTTCGCGCAGTTCTTCTATAATAGATATTATTTCATTATCTAACCCAGTGTTACCAGCATCTTTTGAAGCAATCAATAGTTTTAATCTTTCAACCAGTTCATTAGGATTGTCCCAGTAAACGTAGTCAACATTTTTCTTCCACTGTTTCAACAGAGGTAGTCCTTTTCCTTGATGAAGTAAATCAGGTTGACTACTGTCAGTGCTCGCTGAAACTTTACGCAACTTAAATAGCGGTTTTATTATATTCAAGTATTTTCGACCTCTGTTACTTCTGATTGGTTTATTTGGATCGAATTCTCTTCGGTGCACATTTGTTTCTAGTAACATTATTTTATAATGTCTCAAATCTTCATCAGTTATTGCAGATATATTAGGTACTTTTTTAAACAGAAGTTCCTTTATACCAGGAGTATATTTGTACTTGTTTGCACCAACTTGAATATAATCATCAAAAAGAGTTACACGCGAAGATCCCATCATGTGTTTACCTCGTTCATTTCTCACGCCAAACGGAACATCTTGTAAAGTTTTGGAAGACATGGACCACGAAGAAATTTCTTGATCACTTGAACCTGATTGCACTGATTTAAATGATTCCTCATTTTCTTCATTATCAGATTTTTCTGAATTCTCATAGCTTTCATCTGAATCATTAGAGTCTCTTGGACTAAATACGTCGAACTCGATGTTAGAATCTCTCTTAAGAGTTTTGTCCTTGTCTAATGGACTTGAAGTTTCAAATTGTACTCCTTTAGTTTGGGAACACGTTTTAAATTTTTCCACCATTTCATTAAGAGGACTTGTAATTGGTTTGAAAACAGATTCCAAAATACTATTGTTTTCCATTTCAATATCTCGCATCTTTTTAACCTTATTTTTAACAGCTGCCGCAGCCTTTACAATTTGTCTCTTTAGATTTTTTTCCATATCTTTAAATTGAATTTCAATTGATTGAACTATTGTCAGTGTTCTCACGAAAGTGATAACATATGTTTTTACTTCAGCTATTTATAGTAGGCTAGCAATAGAGTATAATCAGAAATACAATCGTGTTATATTGGCGAATACTCGCCTACAAATTGGACACTTATTACCAATGGAAAAAGCACACTTTGCACAAGCCGCAGCATGACCACAAGGTAAAAAACAAGTGTTAAGCTCTTCTTCTAAACAAATTTTACAGATTATTGAAGATGATGTATTTACTATCAAAGGTAGATCATCCAGTGGAGTCTGTTGGCAATTTTTTTTAATTTCTTCGTATACATAATTTTTCATGCTCTTAACGTAGTCTTTTCCTTTCATTACTAAAACATACGGACATGACTGGAACCAGCGCGCGTGCTCTACCCATGGTTGATCTTCGGAGTTCCAGTCTTTAAGCCTTCCATCGCAGTAAAAACAAATAACTCTGTCGTCACAGCCTGCATAAAAAAATCCTGCTTCAGCCATTTCTTGTGGTTTTTGTGTTAATCCTCGAGGCCAGGTATCGAAACTTCTTAAACGTTTGTATACAGTGGAGTATATACGGTTCACAGGATTATTAAACATGATTTCTATATTTAATTATTAAGTTTACTGCTATTAGCTGTTTACTTTTCAACACCTCGACAAGCATTGACATATTTACGACATACATACTAATGAAACACAACAAACGTATCGAATTTCTTTCGGTAACATCCTTTGTTTTTTCACAATCCTTGTTAATCACTACATAACTGTAGGGTTCTTTCCATATATTTGCACACATTTCTCTAAATTCCTGCCACGTCATATCTGTATTGACGTGTTCATCATAAATATGTCTCATATTTATATCATCTTGCTTAAAGAGAACAATTAAATTTGCATTATCTCTCACTAACTGTTTTGGTATTTTGCTATAAGTCTGATTTAGATAAAAACAGTCTATATATTTATGTCTTCCCATTGCAAAATAGTCGCGCATATTATTTTGATTCTCACACGCTACGTCATCGAATATAATTATTGAGTTACATTTTGCTGCCTCTGGAGTAAGAACTTCTTCATTTTCATGATACTTAGAAAAAGTAACACCAGGAACCATTCGTAATACCTGTTCCAAATACATGTATCTCGGTTGATAAAGAGTTTTTGAATAAACATAAACATTTTTAAATTGCAAACCATTTTCATGTAAGATGAGTCCGATAGCCAAATTAGTTTTTCCACAGTTCGACGGGCCACATATTATACATCGTATTGTATTTGGTAAAAGCTTTCCATGACGAAAACTGCGTTTTTCAGAATTAATATTTATATTTTCGAATTTTAATGATATTGGCTGCTTAACGAACTTCATTGCAAGAGCGCTTTTCGCAGAATGATAAGTAATGTTTAGTAACCACATTAATAAACATTATAATTTTCACCGGAGGCTTTGAGAGTTCTAAAACATGTTGATCAAAATTATTACACCGGAAGCTTTGAGAGTTCTAAAACACAAGTGGCGAGAGATAATCAATTTTTAGTTATTGGGTGTTCTACTCCAGCCACATCTGTTGATTAAACGATATACCCAACTGCAACAAGTGAGCGCAGCAAGCGGAGCGAACGCAGTTGGGTATATCGTTTAATCAACAGATGTGGTTGGAGTAGAACACCCAATAACCACCTACTGTCTATAGTTCTTCGGTTCCGTGGTACTACCGGACTTGTGGAGCAGGAAGGTGACACCGGTTGTCATGAATGTTGGCAAAGAACCAACCTCGAGGGCTTGTTGGAATTGCGCTGCTAAGCGGTCGTGTGAGCATCGAATCCACTTTATCCAAAAGTTGTGTAATCCGTCCGGTCCTGGACTTTTCCAGTTCTGGGCCGTACGGATCGCACAACTAACGTCTTCGGGGCTAATAGTGATAGCCCCCATGGATTCGACAGGTTCACACGCGCGCTCATTAATTATTATTATTAAATTATTAGGTAATTATTGTTTAACTTTATTGTTTAACTTTTCTGTCTTACTATTATTATTTTTTTCTTTTATTGTATGTTCGAAATGAACAAACTGTTGAGACATATTTCATATTTTAACACCTTTTGTACACAGTTTCACAATAAATATATTGTATTCTATTCATAATTTTTAACCGACTTCAAAAAAAGGAGGAGGTTTCTCAATTCGATATTTGTATGTTTGTTCGCTGATAACTTCGTCGTTTATGAAACGATTTTGACTATTCTTTTTTTGTTGGAAAGTAGATATCCCAAGTACCATTGTAATTTTATTGAGGTCTGATAATTATCTCCAGAGATATGGAGATAAATACCTCAAAATTGGTACTGAAAATTAATAGCGGGCCCTTGAAGTCGGTTCTTTTTTAGTTTTTTAAACGATATTATACAACGTGTAACATATTGAACGCAAGATCTGAAAGCATTTTGTTTAGAATCGACTACTGAATCCGATTTGGTGGTTTTTATTAGTTTTTAATTTTCACCTAATACATTTTTAGTATATCTGAAATTATATTTATTTATAGGCTTACGATTCCATCGGTTGGTTGATCTAGAAAACTAAACCTTATTTCAGATACGTAAGACTCATTTCCACTTGTACTAAATTGTTCGTGTTAGTTTCAAAGTAACTGTGGTGTTAGCTTTAATAAAAAGTTTCACTAAGTTTTTCACGAATAGACAATAGAGGTGAGGCGTATTTACTAGAACAGATCCGAAGAATAGATATTTTACGAGACTAGGTGGCACCTATTCCTACTTTTGACAAACACCTATTTCACCTAGTATTCGACCTCGGACTGCTAACTAAGACGCGACGCGATGTTTCACTCGAATCTATGCCATATTTTCACTGGCATAGTACCGCCGTAAGCCGTAGACGCGGTGTAATATCAGTGCGAGTGAGAGGGTAGCATTATACTATACTACCCTCTCACTTGCACACTAGGTTGCACACCTATTCCACCTAGTATTTGGCCTCGAAACTAAATGCGATATTTCACGCAAATCTATACCGTATTTGCAGTGGCATAGTGCCGCCGTACGCCGTAGACGCGGTGCAATGAGAGTGCGAGTGTGAGGGCAGTATGATACTGTACTGCTCTCTCACTCGCACTCTAGTATGTGAGAGCGAAATGATGCAATACTGTTGAGTGTTGACTATTGTAATCTATACGCGATCAATACTAGGTGGAACAGATATTTGGATCACGTATTTCTAAGGACTAGGAATAGGTGCACCTAGTCCCAAATTTTCCTAGTATAACCCATCTCTAATAGACAACAACAAAATCTTCTGAGTGACGTGAGCGCTATGACACTGTCATACGATTATGACATGTTTTGGTATACAAGTTTTTATTCCTATTGCCACAGAATAATGAATAGTACAAGTACAGAAATTGCACTCCCTGAGAGCAAAAATGCGAGATTAAACCTAGTTACAACGTCGGTAACGTTCAAAATGCGCTTCATGCCTCGAGTGCGACCTTGAATTTGCGTCACAGTATCAACTAATAGTAACTATGAACCGCGTGTTGCGCACAGTGAAATGCACCGTAAGTCCGCACAGCGAGAGTCTGAATAACTCGGTCAACTCGCGGCCTCTCCTATAGGGTTGAATGTTATAAGATAACTTATTGAAGCCTTTAATTGGTAGCAGAATACTTTAAGGTAGAACAATGTAATGAGTATATTTAAAGTGCTACATTCATGTTTAATGTCGAGGTAGGATAAAAGTACTACAGTTATACTTTAATTAAGATAGTTTATGTGATAGTTTAATTAAGATAGTTAAAACTAAAACAACCGACTTCCATGCCGCGCGAGTCAGTTTCGGTTGCATGTTTGAGACGTTTATCGTCATATCTCTGGAGACCCTCATCAGATCTCGACGAAATTACAATGGTACCACCTCGGCAACGAACTCTACCGATTAAAAAAAACATTCAAATCGGTTCACAATTGACGGAGTAATCGCGTAACATACACACAAAGACGAATTAAGAACCTCCTTCTGTTTGGAAAGTCGGTAGAAAATAATGTTCTACGTTCAATTGAAAATGAGTATGTAAAAACGTATAAGTATGTATAAACGTATGCTACGCAATGCTTTGTAGCCCTTCGTTTAGACATACTGAATAATATTTTTGTATGTTAATATCGTAAGCAAGGAATATAATAATGAGGTAGGTACAAGTAAGGCGCGCGGCCGATCGAGAGCGCGCGTGACACTTAACTGACTGAACATGGACCCGAGAGGGTGCGCGGAAGTACTTGTAGTTTCATAGCTACAGCGCGGAGTGCGACAGGCCTGCTATTGCGGCCTCCAGACTCCCGCAAGATTCACGGCGTGAAGTCGTGCCGTGAATCTTGCGCGAAATCTCGCGCGTACGACGTCGGCTACACATTCACGCTAGGTTCACAGTATAGTTCGCGCACTCGACCACGATGGACCCCGCAAATTGCTGCTGCGGGACTTCTTTGCGCATTAGCTATTTATAACTACGCTTCTATCAAGCACAAGCTAGTTAAAAAGAAGCGCAGAAGAAGTAGATGGTGGATGTTAACTATGATATACGACGATGCACGACTGAGCGGCCTGCGAATATGTAGCCAAGACAAGTTCGCGGCAAGTTCGCGGCCCGCTCGCCCTTTGTCGCGGGACAAAATACCGACAATTTTTGGGGAAACGAGGCGCGAACCCGCGAAGAATATGCGAATTCAATCTACACTCATAGTTCGCGGGAAGTTCGCGGCTTGTGTTCGCGGAATGTGGATAGGGCTTATATTAAATGGCGAAATTGTGGTGGCACTATCACAGAAGCCAAAACAAAGAAATAATTCCTATATTAAATTCAGTTGTAAATAAAGATAATTATTCAGTCACAGCAAATTAGCAAACAATCAGCTAATGAATAAGTTTTCTCCCGTAATCGCGAAACCCCAATTATCCGTGCTAGTGAACATTTTTGTTATTGTTTGCGCGCGAAATGAGATACGAGAGTGACAGAAAAGTTATACTTACTACGTAACTTGTTAGTGCGTCCAAAGGTGCGTCCATTATAATGTGGTAAATTGGCATATAAAATATCTTTAAAAAAAAATTACATGTCTGGAAATGAGTTTACGCATTTGCTATATTAGAATTTGATATTCTAATTGGGGTGTCCGAGGTCTTGCGCTTATTATGTTACACGTTGTATAGTTACCTGTACAACAGGCTACATACATACAACCTAATATGTAATATTTGTTGATAATGTTTCAGACGTTGAATCTGTCCCACAACTTGATATCGACAGTGTTCTTCGATTGGAGAAACATTCTTCCTCCTGAGAGCCTCACGAAGCTCGACTTGCAATACAACGCCTTCTCACTACTCTCGGTTCGTTTGTTTTCTTTTCTTTTTAATGACAGACAACATTTGGTCACTATCACTTCCCATACACCTAGCACACCTAGCCTAGTCACTTCCTATACAGGCCTAGCGTGATACCATCCTCGACTCGTCACATCCTATACAGGCCTCGCGTGCTACCATCCTCGACTCGTCACATCCTATACAGGCCTTGCGTGCTACCATCCTCGACTCGTCACATCCTATACAGGCCTAGCGTGCTACCATCCTCGACTCGTCACATCCTATACAGGCCTCGCGTGCTACCATCCTCGACTCGTCACATCCTATACAGGCCTTGCATGCTACCATCCTCGACTCGTCACATCCTATACAGGCCTTGCGTGCTACCATCCTTGACTCGTCACATCCTATACAGGCCTCGCGTGCTACCATCCTCGACTCGTCACGTCCTATACAGGCCTTGCGTGCTACCATCCTTGACTCGTCACATCCTATACAGGCCTTGCGTGCTACCATTCTCGACTCGTCACATCCTATACAGGCCTTGCGTGCTACCATCCTCGACTCGTCACGTCCTATACAGGCCTTGCGTGCTACCATCTTCGACTCGTCACATCCTATACAGGCCTTGCGTGCTACCATCCTCGACTCGTCACATCCTATACAGGCCTTGCGTGCTACCATCCTCGACTCGTCACATCCTATACAGGCCTTGCGTGCTACCATCCTCGACTCGTCACGTCCTATACAGGCCTTGCGTGCTACCATCCTCGACTCGTCACATCCTATACAGGCCTTGCGTGCTACCATCCTCGACTCGTCACGTCCTATACAGGCCTTGCGTGCTACCATCCTCGACTCGTCACATCCTATACAGGCCTTGCGTGCTACCATCCTCGACTCGTCACGTCCTATACAGGCCTTGCGTGCTACCATCCTCGACTCGTCACATCCTATACAGGCCTTGCGTGCTACCATCCTCGACTCGTCACATCCTATACAGGCCTTGCGTGCTACCATCCTCGACTCGTCACGTCCTATACAGGCCTTGCGTGCTACCATCCTCGACTCGTCACATCCTATACAGGCCTTGCGTGCTACCATCCTCGACTCGTCACATCCTATACAGGCCTTGCGTGCTACCATCCTCGACTCGTCACATCCTATACAGGCCTTGCGTGCTACCATCCTCGACTCGTCACATCCTATACAGGCCTTGCGTGCTACCATCCTCGACTCGTCACTTCCTATACAGGCCTTGCGTGCTACCATCCTCGACTCGTCACATCCTATACAGGCCTTGCGTGCTACCATCCTCGACTCGTCACGTCCTATACAGGCCTTGCGTGCTACCATCCTCGACTCGTCACGTCCTATACAGGCCTTGCGTGCTACCATCCTCGACTCGTCACATCCTATACAGGCCTTGCGTGCTACCATCCTCGACTCGTCACATCCTATACAGGCCTTGCGTGCTACCATCCTCGACTCGTCACGTCCTATACAGGCCTTGCATGCTACCATCCTCGACTCGTCACGTCCTATACAGGCCTTGCGTGCTACCATCCTCGACTCGTCACGTCCTATACAGGCCTTGCGTGCTACCATCCTCGACTCGTCACGTCCTATACAGGCCTTGCGTGCTACCATCCTCGACTCGTCACGTCCTATACAGGCCTTGCGTGCTACCATCCTCGACTCGTCACGTCCTATACAGGCCTTGCGTGCTACCATCCTCGACTCGTCACGTCCTATACAGGCCTTGCGTGCTACCATCCTCGACTCGTCACGTCCTATACAGGCCTTGCGTGCTACCATCCTCGACTCGTCACGTCCTATACAGGCCTTGCGTGCTACCATCCTCGGCTCGTCACATCCTATACAGGCCTTGCGTGCTACCATCCTCGACTCGTCACGTCCTATACAGGCCTTGCGTGCTACCATCCTCGACTCGTCACGTCCTATACAGGCCTTGCGTGCTACCATCCTCGACTCGTCACGTCCTATACAGGCCTTGCGTGCTACCATCCTCGACTCGTCACGTCCTATACAGGCCTTGCGTGCTACCATCCTCGACTCGTCACATCCTATACAGGCCTTGCGTGCTACCATCCTCGACTCGTCACGTCCTATACAGGCCTTGCGTGCTACCATCCTCGACTCGTCACGTCCTATACAGGCCTTGCGTGCTACCATCCTCGACTCGTCACGTCCTTTACAGGCCTAGCGTGCTACCATCCTCGACTCGTCACGTCCTATACAGGCCTTGCGTGCTACCATCCTCGACTCGTCACGTCCTATACAGGCCTTGCGTGCTACCATCCTCGACTCGTCACGTCCTATACAGGCCTTGCGTGCTACCATCCTCGACTCGTCACGTCCTATACAGGCCTTGCGTGCTACCATCCTCGACTCGTCACGTCCTATACAGGCCTTGCGTGCTACCATCCTCGACTCGTCACGTCCTATACAGGCCTTGCGTGCTACCATCCTCGACTCGTCACATCCTATACAGGCCTTGCGTGCTACCATCCTCGACTCGTCACGTCCTATACAGGCCTTGCGTGCTACCATCCTCGACTCGTCACGTCCTATACAGGCCTTGCGTGCTACCATCCTCGACTCGTCACGTCCTTTACAGGCCTAGCGTGCTACCATCCTCGACTCGTCACGTCCTATACAGGCCTTGCGTGCTACCATCCTCGACTCGTCACGTCCTATACAGGCCTTGCGTGCTACCATCCTCGACTCGTCACGTCCTATACAGGCCTTGCGTGCTACCATCCTCGACTCGTCACGTCCTATACAGGCCTTGCGTGCTACCATCCTCGACTCGTCACGTCCTATACAGGCCTTGCGTGCTACCATCCTCGACTCGTCACGTCCTATACAGGCCTTGCGTGCTACCATCCTCGACTCGTCACGTCCTATACAGGCCTAGCGTGCTAACACAGTTTTATAAGTGCTACCATCCTCGACGCGTTACTTACCGAGATAAATGAAAAAACATATGTGTGTGTGTGTGTACTTACGTACGCACACCAGAAGAAAATTTATATAACGTATACAAATTCAATAAATTATTTTTTATTTTATTTTAATTAAACATTTATGTGCACTTTTCACAGTGTCCCTCCGATGACGTAAAAACATCGTTGAGAAACCCCCAACCCCTGCATGGTGGTAGGACACTATCTACATAGTATCCACCTGGCCAGCTACCACCCTCAAGTTCGAAAATCTGTGTGCCAAATATCTAATATGTTCCGGCAGCTATCCTTGAGAGCCATTTCCTATTCTAGGCCTAGCGTGCATAGACCGCATCATGACTTACCAACAGGTGAGATCAGGTGAGATAGTGGTCAAACGCTAACCTATATGTTATAAAAAAATAATAGTATCAATAATTATCATAAAGTGTCCAATCTGATGCCAAACAACATATAGAGCTGAGCTTAAAATAAAAAAAACTTTTTTAGTTTTTTAATACTGACTAAGATGAAAACGAGTATGAAAAGACGGTACTGTGACGAGGCTAATTAACAATGCAATACGATACATATAATTCAAGTACAAATCGGCGGTCTTTTCACTTGAAGCGAGCTCTTCCAGACAACCTTCGGATGGATAGGAGTAGTTTAAACAATGGATGGTGGTGCACAATAAAAAATACTCACGCCTACTAAACAATTTATATGAATTTAATATTAGGTATGAATTCGGCAGTGATGTGTCCACGACTGTACTAATTGTATCTATTTTTTTGTTTTCAGTATGCAGACGTACATTTCCTTGGTCCACGTAACAATACCACAACACTAACTGTTGATTTCAGACACAACAACATAGCTGAAGTAATTACCTATAACGTCAATTATACCAACCCTGAAGTAATTGCCGATAGTGAAAATAATCAGATTGATCCTAATGTGATACTGATGTTAGAAAGTAGTTCGTACAACTGTAGTTGTAATATGTATAATTTAAGAGTCCGAGCTCAGCGAAATAACATCACTTACCAATTAGGAGAGTCCTCGTGTAAACTACCCGCCAACCTTTCTAAACAAAAAGTCGTAAATATATCCCTGGAAGAATTCACATGCGAAGGTGCAGTGAACGGCGTTTGCCGCTGTATACAACGACCACATTTACACAGAACGGAATGTGACTGTGACTACTACAACGGCAGCACTGTGCTGCCCGACTTAAATTCGATACCTGATATTCGGTGGGTACCCTATAAAGGGTACGCACCGAATATGACGTTGCGCATGCATAATACGCCGCTCGTAAGTTTGAGTTCCACGCCATCTTTCGTCAAAGAGCTGAACTTGACTGGTTTGAATCTAACCGACGTTCCGATGACATCGAGCTACGTGGAGTCGCTCGACTTGACTGACAATCGTCTCAGTTTAATTCCCGAATGGTTGCTGGACAACAACATCAGCTTGAGATTGTCCGGCAACCCCATACTGTGCGAGTGTGCCACTACGAGCCGGATACACAAGTTGAAGAAATACGGACGTATCGAGGATCTAGAGCGGGTCTATTGTTACCAGAGAGGTTTGTTAGACGAGACCGACCCCGCCGCTCTGTGCGACACGTACTACTCTATGCTGTACAGCATCATCACCTGTATTGTTTTATTAGCCATCTGCGCGGCTGGAGCTCTGCTGTACCGCTACCGCATATCTCTGGAGATATGGATGTTCAGTCGCGGCTGGCTGTGCTGCACCCGCCGAGAGAAGCATGATCCGGGTAAAACGAAAGATATCTTCATCTCTTACATTCCCAAAGACGACCTAATAGTAAATAAAGAGCTGTTACCGATGCTTACGTTCGGGGCGGGCCACGTGCCGTTCTCGTACAAGTTGTTCCTGTCAGACAAGGACTTCGTGCCGGGGCGCACGCTGGCACCGCAGATCAATGCGGCCGTGGAGCTCTCCAGACGTGTGTTGATAGTCGGCACGCGCGAATACTTCCTCTGGGCCTCGGGCAGAGAGACGCTGCGCGCGGCGCACGAGCGAGCCAAGCTGGACCGCCGGCTGCGAGCTGTCGTGCTCTTAATCAACATCACCACCAAACAGCTAGACGACGAGACTAGAACCCACCTCTCGCTCGCTGAAGTCATTCCCTACGATAGCACCAAGTGGGACCAAATATTGTACTACTTACCTCGAAGAAAACTCGATCTGTACTCGCGCATATCAAATAGCAAAAGTGAAAACACGGAGTCGCAGAAAAACAATAGCCTTGTTTTCAATAATAGTTTATATGACGCTGAAAAATAGACATCTGTAAAAGGTTACACCCGTGTTTACTGCCACTAAACCATTAGGTATAACAGTGGTCGCGAACGCATTAGGTCATTCAAATCCACAGACCTCGGATTCACAGCGTTATGGAATCCGAGATCTGTGTTGATACCAGATAACATTGACAACACTTGAGTGAAGTCTAGCGCTGCGCGTTTGTATCGCTTGAATACGTCAGTCAATATAAATAAACTTAGTTTTTTTAACTTAAAAATCAAATTCTTAAAATAAAATACATGACAAACCTTGTTGTGTTGCCTGCGCAAACACCACCCAAAGTTTTTAAATTTCCCATCTTTATAATATAGCAAACAAAAATGTAGACATATATGGATTTACGAAATATTTAAAACACAATTGTTTAATTGGCTAAAACAATTAACATACGAGCAAGCAGAACAACTGCTGAATACTCGTGAGTAACCTGCACGAACAAATACACCCTCATGTAAAATACACACACCCACGCACACGCACACACACACACACACACACACACACACACACACACACACACACACACATTATTTCTCTTTTTCATCAGTAATGATTACTACTAAAATATTTAATTTAGATATCCCTACGCACCTTTTATTCACAATATATCCAAACCGATTTGGAGGAATCACGTTGTTTTCGGAAATACAGACTCTTTAGATCTAGTTCCGGAAACAACAGTTCAGAACTGTACACCACTGTAATTAGCCCTAGTTTTAATATAAAAATCGTTTGTAAATATTTACACAATATTTACAAGTAAGGCTTAAAAGAAATAAAGAATTATCTATCTATCTATCTAATGTTTTTAAATCAGAAGGTCGGCGGTAGCGAGGTGTTCGGAACAGAAGTGAACAGTAATTCTGAAGTGCATGGTCTGCATGGTGGTGGGACAGTGAGACAGTGGTACTGTTTGCCTGGCCAGCTACCACCCTCAAGTTGGAACATCTGTCGACAAACATGTTATGTGTTCCGACATCTATCCTTGAGAGACAGTTCACATTCAAGGCCTAGCGTGCCACCATCCTCGACCGCATCATCACTTACCAACAGGTGATATAAGCCCGTAGCACGCCTCCGTCGCAAAACACGATTAGCGAAACGCTGGATGAATTCCGCTGCGATCAAGTGTAGTTTGAATAGCAGAACCAGTTCCCAGGCCCAGGCGTTTTGTCGATTTTAACAAAAAGCGCAAAATACCGCACTATACAATGGCGGAGGTGTGGCTGGCGTCGGAGCAGATCGATGAAACCACGCGAGGAAAAGTAGTTGTCAGTTTTAATGGACTCCTTTTGGCGGAGAATAGACACGCCTGGGTGTTAGCAGCATTGAACTTTACCAATTTTTTTTTTCTTTTTATTTATTTATTTATTTATTATTTTTTTTATTTTTTTCAAATTGGCATCACCCCAACCGAAGACAGCCTTTAGCCTTTAGGGACAAGTTAATGAGCTAGACCATTGCCTCCCTAAGACATTGGATTGTAGTAATATCAATAATGTATTGGTTTCAATGTCACTGCTATGTGAGACGTCTTGTTTGTGAATACGGAGGTAACACTATTACAAACTGTAAATAATTTGTAATCGTTATTATTGTTATAAATAATAAATAAATAAAATTAGTTTATTTCAAGTTACTTATTATTGCCCGTTTGCACTAAACTTAAGAACTTCCCAAGTTCTTGCCTAACTAATTTAGGCAACTCCTAGTAAAAAATTCGCTTGCACTAACCTTAGGTCATTCCTAAATGAACTTAGGAGGGTCCTAAAGTTATGAGCCCGATTAGGAAGAGACTAGAGCTTAGGAACAGCTTAAGTCGTATTTTTGGTTATCTGCGGGTCATTTTGTTCTGACAATGTCAAAACAAATGTCATTACAAAAATGTAACGTAATGTATGTTTGTAACAAAATAATGAGAGAAAAATATATAAATTTAATCAAAAATAATTTAATATATATAAAAACCAATCGGAAAAACGCTCACAGACACTACAGACGCCGTTTGAAGACCAGGCATATACCCAAGCCCCTTAGATAATGACGACGAGTTTATAATTAATGCCAAAGAAGCCAAGCCCTTATGAATATCATCATGATATATGTATTGCAGTATCGTATTGTATACATATATCGCAGATGCAGTAACGTTTGCTGTGTTTGGAAGTCTACGGAAACGCTTCACCATCAATTTAATAATGAAGATGAAGCTGCTTTGTGACGTTATTACTTTAATAACCTAACTAACTGAGCTACCGAAAGCTAGCGCGGCCGCTTGTGTACCAAGAAACCTCACCAAAAGATGCACATGGGATCATTAAAGCTTACACTGAAGTTGATACGTGGACCGCACATTTGGAGAGGATTGGTCAGTCTAGCCATCTTATTAAGGCTGTGAGTCAATGGGAAGAACCTATAATAGAAGAACAGAAGTACCTACGTAATAGAAACGAAATTTTGTCACTGTCGTCTATTATGAAACGAGTATGAGATATAATAACTGTCAGAGCAGAGGTTTCCAGATAAATAAAAACGTGTTAGCATGGTGTATTTGTGTGCGAAACAACGTCAATGATGTATCTGTATGTATCTTTAGGTTTATATAGACAGTATATATTATTTTCAACCGAATTCCAAAAAGAAGGAGGTTCTCAATTAGTCTGTTTTTTTAATGTGTGTATGTTACGCGATTATTCCGTCAATTGTGAACCGATTCGAATTGAAAGGATTCTTTTTGTAATTGGTAGAGTACGTTTACGAGGTGGTCCCATTGCAATTTAATCGAGATGTGATAAGTATCTCCAGAGATATAACGATAAACGTCTCAAACTTGCTACTGAAATTGACTCGCGGGGCATTGAAGTCGGTTGTTTTAGTTTTTATTATATAAATAAATATTCTTTATCAAACTACGGATCAATGTGTTTCACTCTGCCTGCATCGTCGTGGTTGTAGCAGGCGAAGCAGGTCGCCTGCAACAACCACACCATCACGTTCACTAATAGAAAATGATCATGAATGTATATATGTATGAAATCTAATATAATACCTAAATATAGCTTACATATTTAGGTATTATATTAGATTTCATATGTTAGGAATTAAAGATGATGTTAATGGCTCTAGCAGGTAAAAAAACGACAGTAAACACAGTTAAAGACATTTATTTTACTTATAATAATCAACAGAACTTTCCTTAACAAAGTTATTCAGATTTTAATACGTACACAAATTTTGTCGCCACTTTTGCTGTGTGCGTCTGGAACAAATTGTTTTAATTTTTAACAAAATTGTTTAATTTTCCGTTTCGGAAGAAGGTCCGTTTAGAAGTCAAACGGCGGTTTGTAGCTCTTGCAATGAGGTCTCTGGATCCAACTGGAAACTGCACTGCCTGCTTGTTAGATTATTGTAGCTGCTGCGTATTCCTCCATATTTGTACTATGGATTGATACAAACCCTGTATCCTACTAGCTTACTAAACCAGGGTATTCATACTGATTTTACAAGCTTTTATTTAACTTGCAATGTATATATGTTTGTTCGGGTGGAATCTTGGAAGCTAAATTAGACCCACTTCCCGATGTCTGATTGGACTCAAATTTGGTGTACTTATGTATCTTCGGCGACAATACAATGATATGGTACCATGGAGCTGGTCTGATGATGGATACGAAAGGTGGCCACGGCATCTCTGTGATAAAACAACATAACACCACCGAGTTTGGGCTCAATTGATTTGTCTTGAAGAGAACTTTACGCCTAGATGATATCCAGGGTCTGATGATGAAGCTGGAAGGTGGCCACGGCATCTCTGTGATAAATCAACATAACCCTACCGAGTTTGGGCTCGATTGATTCGTCTTGAAGATAAATTTTCACTTAGGTGATATCCAGGGTCTGATGAAACTGGAAGGTGGCCACGGCATCTCTGTGATAAATCAAAGTAACTCTACTGAGTTCTTCAGTTAAGACTAATCAATCGAGCCTAAATAGGCTCGATTGATTAGTCTTAACGAGAACTTTACACCTAGATTATATTTAGCGACTGATGATGAAGCTGGAAGGTGGCCACCACGGCATCTCTGTGATAACGTAACGCTAGCGAATTTGGGCTTAAATGATTCGTCTTGAGGAGCACTTTACACTTAAACGATATCCAGGATCTGATGATGGAGATGTAAGGTGGCCATGGCATTTTTGTTATAAAGCAACATAGCCCCACCGAGTCGATTGATTTTCCTTGAAGAGCACTTTACCCATAATCACATCAAATACCAGTGGAATATTTTAAAACATCACGCCTTCTCTGAAGAACTTAGGTAGTAGGTCGGTATCTATACCTACATACTAAAAAGTTAAAAATAAATTATAAGTAAAACATATTTTTTTAAACTGCTTTTATCTGGGACAATGAACTAAAATGTTAAAAAAACAAAATGTAAAATGGCACTGAAGTATAGTAATTACCTTGCCTGAAAAACAGGTAGTGCTTCAAGCTTTTAAGAATATAGGTAAGTACCTACACGCCAAATACTTACTAGAATTTATTTTTAATTAAAATTAGTTCATTGTCCCAGATAAAAGCTTGTTTTTAAAAATATTTTATAGTTATAATTTATTTGTTTATGTATGTTCCTTTTCTTAGTTGCCTTGCGCGCAAGTATTAATTTTTCCTCCGTCGTGTAGCTGAGGGTTCTTTTTCATTCAAAATTTTCTATTTTAAAATTCCAATTCAATTTAGTTCGATTTGCTTTTAAGGTAATAGTTGTTTACATATTGTAAAATTCCGTTTAACATTGGATTGGATTTTTTTTCTAGTTTCACTATGGCTCCACACGATTAGTGTATTTAACCAGTGTCAAGTATTAAAATTCTTCAAGTTTTTGTGAGTTCAAGTCATAAAGATGGGTCAAAGTAACATTTTAGGTCAACTTGAAGTCATAGTCTAGTCCAAGTCATACCCTATTATATATTTATTATATTCCCATACAATATTATTATTGAACCTCCATAGACGGCACTATAAACGAACATTAATAAGCCAAAAATTAAAATATCACTTTCCCGCCAATGCGCGTAAAGGCGAAAATCAAAGAGGTTTATTACTTATTTGTGTTACATTTATAGATATCTGTGGTTTCATTCGTTCAAACGTTCACCTAACTAGGCAATGCCTAAATTACGACACGGTTATGGAAGGACTGTTAGTGCAAACCAATGCAAAACTTATTTCCAGATAGGCTGTTCTTACGATAAGTTGTGACTTTACTAGGATGATCTTATCTGCAGTTTAGTGCAAACGGGCAAGACTCATAAACATATACACAATCAGCAAATTAAAATTAAATATTTTTTTTAAAAATAAATTTGTTATATACCGGCTGTAATTCTTTAGTCGAATTTTCTCGAGCTAGGTTTCGAGCGAGTCAGTCGCTCTTCCTCGGGAGTGAGGTCACGCGGTGAGATCGCGATGTTCACTGAATTTTCACGATAATTTTAAAATCAAAATTTGTAATCGTTTTAAAAACTAAAAGAACCGACTTCAAATGAAAATTAAATGGCCTGATGGTAAGCGAAGACGTCTACCTTTAACAGATACCTACATCAGTATACAAAATTCTGGACTACCAAAATGTTGCATGTCACTGCACTGCGCCTGTTACCTCGAGACATAAACATGTTAAGTCTCACATGCCCTGTAATTTCACTGGACACCTTGCCATTTTAACTGTAAAACATTCCTACTTCACGGCTGAAAATTAATTGGCAAAGTGGCGGTACTGCCCCAGGCGGACTAACAGAAGTCCTACCACTACAAAAATCTAAATCTTCGAGTAATCGGGGAACATATATAAAAAATAAAAGAAAAAAATTGAGATGCTGCCTCCTGCTTCTTTGAAGTCGGTAAAAAATGGTTAATAACATTTGGGACCTCCGGGAAAACTCCCGGGAAATCCCAATTACTTTTATGTGTGCCAACCCTATCTACTGTTACTTAAATACTGAGACAGGAATGGGATGGCACTTGCGGTTCCGGCGTTTTACGACTGAGGCGTAAGAGCCGGGGAAGAACAGAGAAGGGTCCTCTTCTAGATTAATAGGAAGGTCTAGGTACTTATCTTTTATATCGACGGTCCCAGGAAGATATTATTCCGACGCGACCGTCAAGTGCTCTAGGATTTGTATGTGATAGATTTTTGTAATAATTAATTCATCTTCTTTGTTTTCATAATTTATTTCTGTATATTCACAAGAATTGGTGAATCAGTGCTCACATGGACGGTTTACTGAACAACCCAGTCTCATGTGACTAATCCTTTTTAATAGGAAAATAAATAATGGTTTTTTAATCAACCAAACATTGCAAGAGAAAAATCTATATTCTAACTTGTCAAAATAACATATCGAAACCTTGGCAACCAATTCTACCATCGACATATGAAATTCAAATATATCGGATGAGAAAATTAAGCTGGCAACAAAGAGTTCGAACATCATAAAATAAGGCGAGGTCGCCACAAACATTTGTAAGGTTACTTTTACAATGTAATTATAAACATTTTCTCAACATTTGAATTTCATTGTCAATGAGCCATCATAAAAATTACGTTAAACAATAATTTATTGTTTATTTAGTTTTTCTTGTGTGTTGTTTCGTTGGTTAAGTTTTCTAAAATAACTTAAGCAATTTTATTAAAAGAATAGTTGGTTGTTGATAGAATAGTGTGTAATTATTGTACAATCTATGTTCATCACTATTATATGATTCATGCGATCGTGGTATGTATTTAAATGTTACAGAATATTCTTGTTGTTTAATTTTATATATCTTCCCCATTGATCTAAAGTGTTTGTGTAGCGGCAATTACAACAGTTGTAATTGCCGCTATACAAACACTTTTGAGGAGGGAAGGTATATAAAATTAAACAACAAGAATATTCTGTAATATTTTAATACAACAACTTACCTTTAAGCCTCAAGATTTTGGACGGAAATACATGTAAGACATCTTTAATCATAACAGTGTTAAGGAATATTTCAATATGATGTAGACTTGTATATAGTCAACACTAGCTGTGCCCGCGACTTCGTCCGCGTGGAATAGTGTCTTTAGGTAGCATTTTTAAATATTTAGGCTAATTATTTTACAAATAAGACACATGCGTGTCCCACCTACACCGCACCGTACCACGCCGTTCAAATCCCCCTCCCCTCTCCCTCACCCCTCTCCCTCTCTCTTCCCTCTACCCCTTTTCCCCTCACTTCCCTCTCCTCCTCCCCTTTCCCCCCTCTCCTTCCCTCCCCTGCCCTAACTCTTTCCCCCGCTTCCCCTCCCTCTCTCTTCCCCCGCTTCCCCTCCCCCTCTCTTCCCCCCACTTCCCTTCCATCACTTCCCTCTCTCCACACTCTCCCCCTCCCTTCTCCCTCCCCCTTCCCCCTCACAAACTTTGAATGACATATTAATTTATATCGAATCAACAGCCTAAAAAATAAGTTTCAAATGACGATACTTCCATACAACTTTTCATCCCCCTTTTAACCCCCTTACAACCCTCTTTTCGCAATAAAAAGTAACCTATGTCTTTTCTCAGGCTCTAGACTATCTGTGTACCAAATTGCATTTAAATCAGTTCAGTGGTTTTGGCGTGAAAGTGACACAGACAGACAGACAGAATTACTTTGGCGTTTATAATATTAATAAGTTAGGATTATATTGAAATATTCCTTAAGGCTGTAATGCGTTTTAGATATAAGCTAGGATTTTAGGGATGTTTTAAACGTATTTCCGTCCAAAATCTTGAGGCCCCTTGTTATACATTTTAAATGTTTAAATATATATAAAGTAGCAAATTAATTTAGTAATTAAGTACATTATATTATTGTAATGTAAGTTAATTTATAAACTTTTATATTGCACGCTCAAAATGGGCAAACTATTGGAACTAATTAAAATAAGTTATACCATCTCGTTAACACAGTTATGCAATAAATATTTTCTGATTCTGATTTTGTTTTTGAATAACATGTAATTAGTAGGGTTTAGACGCATTATAACCTATATATATGAACACTCTAACGTTAAGTCATTAGAATTAAAATACTTAGTACGCATATAATAATTGTTGAATACCACATGGCGATGAGTCTGCTTCTGTAAAATAAATGAAAACTCGTTACAACCAGATTATCACTACATACTATAAAACAAGTCCCGCGTTTGTCTGTTTTTTCGCGATAAATCAAAAACTACTAAACGGATTTTCATGCGGTTTTCATCAATAGATTCATAAGGAAGGTTTTTATATATAAATTGTTTAGGTTTTGTGCAAATCGGTTGAAATGTTGTGATAATTGTTGGAAGTGTCAGATGAAATCAAGCTACCTGGGAGCTTTCTTCGAAAACGCTGGCTAATGAATCCCTTTGAGATAAAACAATGCATAGTGAGATATTCCTCTTTGAATAGAATAGAATAGAATAGAAAGTTCTTTATTCAGAATAGCTTATGTGATGGTACATAGTTTATAATATGCAACTTAATGATAAGAAGACAATGGTTGTACCTTTGGTGACCGCTGTACCCTGCACTAGGTCTAATAAGCCTGTATTGCAGGTTACAGTGTTCCTCCTCTGGTCGGTGCCATTCATCACTACCATTTTTATCGATGCATAGTATTATACTTCATAACTTTTATTATGATCTAAAGGATAAAAGCCAATACAATGGTTGTACCTTTGTTGACCGCTGTACCCTGCACTAGGTCTAAAAAGCCTGTATTGAGAGTTACAGTGACCATCTCTGGTCAGTTCCATACTTTAATTATGCTATTTTGAGTGAGTGGTGTTTACATAATTTTAATTCATATCCCACTCTTGACTTAATATATAAACATATACTAATAGGTGCCTTAGTCTTACAATATTAAATTAGTTTATACCATTTTATATTTTTTTAATAGATCTACTAGCGACCCGGTTTTGCACGAATAGAGCATTTATATGCCTGCATTTTTGCATCAGTTTGTTGCGTCAAGTATGAATGAACGACTTAACCAATCATCGTCATATTTCAACCAATTTACATAAAACCTTGACAAAATACGTTAATTTCTCATGAATCACTGGTGAAAACCGCACAAAAATCCGTTCAGTGGTTTTTGCGTTTATCGCGAATATAACGAAAAATAGACAGAAGCGGCGGGGAACTTAGTTTTATACTGCGTTTCCTACCTACCTACCTACGTCATCCTACCTCTGTAATAGAATACAGATGGTTGAGCTCAATAGCGTCAGGTCATCTGGATCCCTCATTAAAATGGGAGTTCCGCAAGGATCGATCTTAGGACCATTTTTATATCTTGTTTATTTTTTTTTTTTTTTTTTTATACGTTATAGGCTAGCGTTTGACCACTATCTCACCTGTTGGTAAGTGATGATGCGGTCGAAGATCGTAAGCACGCTAGGCCTAGAATGGGAACTGGCTCTCAAGGATAGCTGCCGGAACACATTAGATGTTTCGTGACAGATTTTTCTAACTTGAGGGTGGTAGCTGGCCAGGCGGACACCAGATAGTGTCCTACCACCATGCGGGGGTTGTTGGTTTTTTAACGATGTTTTTCCTTCACCGGAGGGCCACTGTGAAGAGCGCACATAAATTTTTCGATGGAAAAATCCATTGGTGCACGGCGGTTTGAACTCGGTACCTCTGGCATCAAAGGCAAGCGTTCTCCCGATTGCGCCACCGGGCCCTTATATTAATGACTTACCGTCTTTTGTGCAAAACTTATGTGACATCGTTTTGTTCGGGGATGATACATCCCTATTGTTCGAAATAGATAGAATTGCGTCAAATTTGACGATGTTAACAAATCAATCACACAGGTTTTGAATTGGTTTCCAATAACTTATTGCTGAACGCCAAAAAAAACTAAATGTATTATATTCTTGCTGACAAATGTAAGAAAGGGTATCGTTATTAGCAGGATATTAATAAATGATGTACAACTAGAACTTTTTGAATTCACTACATTCTTGGGCATCACCCTGGATTCAAAGCTACAATGGGGTTCTCAGATATCTAGCAGGTAGATTGAGCTCCGCTGCATACGCAGTACGTAAAATTAGAAATTAGACTGATAAATCCATTGCAAGGTTTGTTTACTTTAACTACTTCCACAGTGTAATGTTCTGTGGCATTTTACTTTGAGAGAAAAACTGTGGAAATCCAGTCTATATCTTTTTTGCACAAAAGAGCTTTTCAATCAATATACGAGTATACCATGAAGTCGCGAGACTCATTTCGTGGAATATTTAAGCACATTAACATTCTCAAGTGGAACGTCAATATATTTATTAAATTAAATGTAACTTAAGAAAACATTAAATGTTATTCTAAGACCCATATTATAAATACCTTACAGACTAACATACATATAAATATAATACATACTACGAGTTTCAGGGATTTTTGCCGGTCTAGTATCCCTGTATTTACGGTATACAACCCCTGCAGGCCAGAACTCGGCTTGTGCTCGGCTGGAACCTGCAGCACGTATGACTTGAAGTCTGTCAGCCGCTTCTGCTCTAGCTCTTTCAAACACATGCGCATGCTGTCCTCCCGTTGTAGCCTCCCGCAGATATATCGCTGGACATCGTCGGTCTTCGTGTCGTTGTCGAGATGGAAATTTTGGAATTTATGAAAATATTACGTATTTACTCAAAAAATTTAATGATTATGATAAGAGATCCGATGTACATAATTTCAATACAACACACAAAAATAGATTAATTTTACCTCAATGCAGGTTGTGAAAAGTGGTTCTTTTTTGGGGAACTGTATACGATTTTATAATAAACTTCCTAAAGACTGTCTATGAGCCGATTAAAACCTTTGTAAAAACTAATTTAATGAAGAAATTGTACTATACAATAAATGACTATATTAATGACAATAACGCATGGTATTGTAACAAATTGTACTATACAATAAATGACTATATGAATGACAATAACGCATGGTATTGCCTGAATGCCCCAAGCTCCAAGATATAATATAAATTTTACTATACAATAAATGACTATATGAATGACAATAACGCATGGTATTGTAACAAATTGTACTATACAATAAATGACTATATGAATGACAATAACGCATGGTATTGCCTGAATGCCCCAAGCTCCAAGATATAATATAAATTTTACTATACAATAAATGACTATATGAATGACAATAACGCATGGTATTGTAACAAATTGTACTATACAATAAATGACTATATGAATGACAATAACGCATGGTATTGCCTGAATGCCCCAAGCTCCAAGATATAATATAAATTTTACTATACAATAAATGACTATATGAATGACAATAACGCATGGTATTGCCTGAATGCCCCAAGCTCCAAGATATAATATAAATTGTACTATACAATAAATGACTATATGAATGACAATAACGCATGCTATTGCCTGAATGCCCCAAGCTCCAAGATATAATATAAATTGTACTATACAATAAATGACTATATGAATGACAATAACGCATGGTATTGCCTGAATGCCCCAAGCTCCAAGATATAATATAAATTGTACTATACAATAAATGACTATATAAATGACAATAACGCATGGTATTGCCTGAATGCCCCAAGCTCCAAGATATAATATAAATTGCAGATAATGTAATAATTTGTTGTAAATTTAAATAATATTATTTTAAAAAAAAATTAAAACAAGTGACAAACCCCATAGAGTTGCTTGGTATTTCTTCTCTGATGGGAGTACTTTCGAAACACCAGTAGATTCAACAGTCATTCAGTTTTCCTCTTTTGCTTACAGATCTAGGGTTGCCGGTTAATAAAGGGTTCTATAACACCCACGCCCCGAATTAAATAATCGTAAAAACGTTATTTACCTGTTTTTAACCGGTAAAAACAATCGGTTTGAAGCCCTGTTGTCTATTACGGTGGTAGTATGCAGCTGATAGACGGACAATCGGTAATAATAATAATCTGACTGTAGTGCTTTTGTTAGGCCTTAGTAGAATTTTCCGATAACTTCATCACTTGAGCTTTTAAGATTATAAGCGCTTGTCTAGTTGATGACACTATGAGAACAACTTTCATAGGTGTGAATGTGTGATCAATTCTACATTCTGTATTCTCCTATCCTACTTATACTATTTTTATTTTATGTTTTGATTGTTTTTCATTATTTCACTATTTGGATAAAAATTGTCTGAAGTACTGAAACATGCATTGAGGATGCACGTAATAGTATGTCTGGCAACCCTACATTAATCAGGAGAATTAAACATTTTTTTAAATGTGATTTTCGACGTTTAGATGAAAGCTGAATGGTTCATTACTTTTGTTATTTTTTTTTAAATTCAAAGCAATAAGTTATCTTTTGTTATATTTAGAATAATAATAATTGGTATGATCTATTAATGTTATTTGACATGAGTAAGTGCAGATTTTTAATTTCCCATGTACTGAATAAATTAATTGTCTTTTGACTTTTTGACAATCTGTCTTATTATATGTTGAATTCAAGAAAAACCCACTGAACACTGTGCTTTCTTTTCGACAATCTGTCTTGTTGTATGTTGAATTCAAGAAAAAATCACTAAACACTGTGCTTTCTTTTTGACAATGTCTTGTTGTATGTTGAATTCAAGAAAAACCCACTAAACACTGTGCTTTCTTTTTGACAATCTGTCTTGTTGTATGTTGAATTTAAGAAAAACCCATTAAACACTGTGCTTTCTTTTTGACAATCTGTCTTGTTGTATGTTGAATTCAAGAAAAACCCACTAAACACTGTACTTTCTTTTTGACAATCTGTCTTGTTGTATGTTGAATTCAAGAAAACCCACTAAACACTGTGCTTTCTTTTTGACAATCTGTCTTGTTGTATGTTGAATTTAAGAAAAACCCATTAAACACTGTGCTTTCTTTTTCTTTCTTTTGATATTGCATTGATTTTCATCCAACTTCCAAAAAGAAGGAGGTTCTCAATTCGTCTGTATATTTTTTTGTATGTATGTTACGCGATTACTCCGACAATTGTGAACCGATTCGTAGGTAGTCCCATTCTAATTTCGTAGAGATCTGATAAGTATCTCCAGATATATGATGATAAACTTTTTTTTAAATAATATATATAGAGAAGCATGCGGCCCACCTGATGGCAAGTGATTACCGCCGCCTATTAATGCCTGCAATACCAGGGGCAACGCGCCAGTAGGGCTATTCTGTAATGCGATTGTAATATAAAATCTCACCGCTTGCGAGATGCGTAAACTAGCTTACAGAATAGCCATACAGGCGTTGCCTGCTCTTATGAAAGAAGAATCTGTTAACTCACCTTTTGAAGCCACTCAGATCAACCTTCTGTGGGAAAACATCGGACGGAAGGTTATTCCTCATCTCGCACATACGCGGCAAGAACAAACGCTTAAAACGTGTTGTGTGGAAGCGGGGGGACCACGTGTCTATAATATTATGAGGGTGAGCCCTCTCACGAATACGCGAGTTCCTGTGGTAACATCGAGAGGGTGGGATACGGCCATTTCAGAATGTTTGATTGCCATAATCATTAAAGCATTTTTTTGTTACTTCCGCCAATACTAAACATCCAATACACTCATCAGTAATTTGAAAACCTGTTCCTCGCAATTTATTCGCTGTATCTACGGTTTGCGTCACGCAGAAAGTCATAGATTCACAATCTTCTAAACGAATCTATAGTAAATGCCGGAGTAAACTGATTTTACGATTAAATCTCAAATCATCGTACAGTGATTTTAGACGTTGCCACACACCATACACTGGTTTTTCATTTTTGATATGGACATACAGCGACGGTCATTATCAACTTTGCTTTCGCTTTCTGCGAATCACAATCGGGAGCTATTGAAGCACCCGCTGCTGAAACTGTTGGTTTTGATTTCTCGTCGATGTCCATGCATCCCTTCTAGTATGAGGAAAAGTTCCACAACAAACGACCACTCTTCGTTCGTCCTCCTCGTTCGTTCTTCTCACGACCCTTGAGCTTCGGAACGTTGACAATCTAACTGCCGGCCATGTTCAAAAACTTGATGCCACACACGCAGTTTTCTGCAGCACACACAGTTCTTAAGGTACGGCCACACCGCGACGTCCTGCGATCTCAGTACATTTCAATTGTTTTCTGATCGCGTTTGGTGTGAACCAGTCGATACAAATACTACTGCGCTATCTGATTGCCGCCTAGATTGCGCACGCAGGAAGCTGCGGTGTGTCCGTACCTTTAGTCTGAATAAGTTCAGTCCGACTTTACACACTCCACTCTCGAGTAATTACTGAGAGTCAATATTTCAGTTCTAAAATTATTAAAAATGGTTTTAAACGCGAATCAAAAGGCTGATCTCATAACCTATTGAAAAACGACGTGTTACTTTCACACAATTATTTATTTATTTATAGACAATTAATTAGTTCTTACCTTAACACACATAGTTTCGAAAAGCTGCACAAGTTATGAGATTGGTATTTTAATACTATTACCAATAAAAAGTTCCTGAAATATTTCCTAAAAAAAAGACGAGACGAATGGTCGCGCGAGCGCAGCGAGCGAATTTTTTTATCACTTTTTTTTATGACCCTGACAGTTTTATGACCTAATAATCAAGTCACTATAGATGACTCTAAGGTCTAACTCGATATCTTTGTTGTTAAAGTCATTGATAATTACAGGTAGGTATACAAAGTTATGCTGTTTAAATGGTTGACTCAGTCTGATGCATGAGGCTGTTAAACCACAAAAGTTTCTGAAATATTTCCTAAAAAGAAGATAAGGCGAATGGTTGCGTTCTATTAAAAAAAAACTCGACATCCAGAATCGACAGCCAGAAAAAGTATCCTATTTTCTATTCTGCCATATAAGCTGTCCTTATACAACATTTCAGCTAAATCGGTCAAGCCATTTATCTGATAAGACGTCACACATTTAAAAATTCAATAAAAAAATCTGGACATCCAGACTCGACTCGACTGCCAGAAATAAAGTATCTTACGTAGGCTGGATGATAAGTAACTAGCATCTGCTATTTAAAAAGTTAAAATAAAATATATATATAAAATTCTCGTGTCACAGTTTTCGTTGCCATACTCCTCCGAAACGGCTTGACCGATTTTGATGAATTTTTTTGTGCTTATCCGGTATCTATGAGAATCGGCCAACATCTATTTTTCATCCCCCTAAATGTTAGGGGTAGTCCACCCCTAAATTTATTTTTTTATTTTTTAGACAAAATTTTTAATTTCTATTTTTTTATGATACAACATACAAAAATACATACAATCCTCAATTTTCACCCTTCTACGATCAACCCTTATTTTTTAATAGCCATTTTAGTAATTTAATCATTTTTCCTCCATACAAACTTACAATAAGTAAGCTATTTTTTGTCTACACTAGAAATTACTACGAAATTATTTATATGGCAAAACAACGTTTGCCGGGTCAGCTAGTAATAATATATATATATATATGTTATTTTTAAATTCGTATTTCTGGCCACCTGTGTTCTAAATTTGAATTTGGTGGCGTTAAATTTTATTGATTTTTTGTCATTTAAAAATATATTTCGTCAACTGTTTTCAAAATGTATAAAATTGAACAAATAGCGGTTTACATTTAAAAATCAACGAATTGAAGTATGATTTGCTGCCCCACACACCTTATTCGCCTGATCTAGCGCCATCAGACTTCCACTTATTCCCTATGCTCAAAACTTTTTTGGGCGGATAGAAATTTGCCACAAATGATGAAGTCATAGCCGCTGTAGGAGTATTTTGCAGGCCTCGAAAGAAATCATTTTTTGGAAGGCATTACTGATTTAGAACGAAGATGGAATAAGTGCGTAGAGGTTCACGGAGACTATGTCGAAAAATAAAATTAATTTTATCACGGAAAATTAAGTGTTGTCTTATTAGGCTAGTTACTTATAATCCCGCCCTCGTATGTGCTTCTATGTCCTATTAGCTGTCCTTATACACATTTAAGCTAATTCGGTCAAGCCGTTTGACCGTGAAGAAATCCTAAACAAATAAATAATCTGCCGTCGGTCGTGATATACATACGATACGATTTCTAACATTACCTCACTCTGCGGGACAGTCGTACAGAGCCGCGCCTTCCGTGGATCCCCCCCACGAGAAACTGAAGTACTTGAGTCTCCTCAGTTCAGTGCTGGTGTGTGTCATCAATGGAGGCTCTCCTCTCCTTCCCACCTCCAGTGTGTCTGAAATAATAATAACATCAATGAGGGTCACATTGTAAATGGATTATTATTTGGAGGTCATTGTTACCTGCCTGCGTCCGTACACCTAAATGAACCCTACACGTGATCCCTGGGCGGTGCTACATGGGTGACCACTGGTGATAGACTCCGCCCGTGGCTCCAACCACCCATTGAGCTAAGACATGTCACCAATCATGTTCACTGAGTTCGGACATGTTGTTTGTTGCCGGACTGTGTGGGGTTATTCCACAAATCCCCATTGTCGTCTCATGGAGCTCTTCACTTACCATCAGGTGAAATTGTAGTCAAGTATCTGCCCGACATTAAAGAGATTGAAAGAAAGAAAATTGAAAGAATTTGTCCCGTCACCACATCTAATAATAAATTTAGTTTTATTTATATTTCATTTGACATTTGTTTGAGTAAATAGTAATTTCCTGCTTATAACAAATAGAGTGGCACGAGAGTGCGTGTGGTCCTGTGTCCTTCACAATGATAACAATGATCACTTACCGCTGGATATAGTCACGTAGTAGTAAATGTACTTCTCTACAGAGATGATGTTGCTTGTGTAGATATGATGGATTCTTTTCCAAGAAATGTCGGTCGGCAGCTGTTCACACATGAAGATGTTACCACCTCTGTGGACATCAAACCCTATTAGAAGTAAACAGTCAGGTTTAGTTGCAAGATACATGAAATGTTTTACGAACTTAAAGTTAATCATCATCATTATCAGCCAATTTCCGTCCACTGCTGGACATAGGCCTCTCTTATGGCACGCCACTGAGCTCGATCTTCAGCGATTCGTTTCCATATCGTTTTACTTAAAGAAATAAAACTGGCCAAGTGCTAGTCAGAGTCGCGTCTCGCATCGCACACTAAAGGAGGGTTCCGTACTACAGTAAAATACGAAACATAACAGAGTTTCAACCTCATATTCGATTAATTGATATTACGAAGAACCCTTTGTTTGGTATATGAGTTCACGGAGAATCTCGTCACGATCTAGAAAGACGGGGCTCGTTTACTTGCGCCATCTATGTCATTTTGTCGAGACTAATTAGAAAGTTTGTTAGCTTAACAAACACGAAGGAGTTGCTAACACCCAGATGACACCTAGACCTTCATATAGATGGCATTATACTAAAAAACACGTTTTCTGTATGGGGAATTAATTTATTACTTTATTTTATATTTAGTATTTGTTGTACTAGCCGCAACATCTGTGAAAATTTAAACTATCTAACTATCACGGTTAATGAGATACAGCCTGGAGACAGACGGACAGACAGACAGACAGACGGACATCGGAGTCTTAGTAACAGGGTCCCGTTTTACCCTTTGGGTGCGGAACCCTAAAACAAACAAATACTTTGTAAGAAACCATACTGCCGCGGGAGTAAAAACATTTATTGCGTACAATTTCCTACTGTTTGTGAACTCATTAAGGTTGATATTCAATTAAGCACCAACGTAATCAAATGTACAGTCCGGCAAGTATAACTTGGCGTGCCTGTGCGCGACTGTGCTTTTACTTTGTACTTTGATAACAGTTTCTCTTAAAGCACTTTTAATTACTTTTGGCATTATTGAACTATTTTAATGTAGCAGATTTATCAACAATAATGTCGCGGTAATCTCTCAAACGTCAAACTCACAGTTTCAATTAAAATAATTAGTTCTAAAAACCACCACCGCCAAGTTATACTTGTAGCACTGTATCACAGTACAGTCCGTGCCTCAGAAGACGGAGTGCGTAGAGCAGCATGCTATCTCTCTCATGTCATGCTAGCTCTGTTCCGACACACAGCGTCGCTCCTCGGCACAGATTACGGGACAGCCACAGATTATATAAAACAGAATATATAATTGTTACTACGCACAACTACCACGATTGGACTATATAGCTACGAGTATATTCAAGTAATAACTGATACCCGCGACTTGGTTCACGTACACCAAGAATTAAGTACCTAGCCTATGTTCATCCTCATGCTATAAAGTATCTCGTTAAATTTCAGTAAGATCGGATCGTCCGTTAAGGCGCGATTAGGTAACAAACAGACAAGAGTGACAGAATTACAAAAGTTTCAATAATATTTTTCTGGATTTCCGAATAGTATCGTATTTATCGTGTCTATATTGTAACGAATAAAGTAACTAGTAGTTAACATACCGATTTCATAATATAGATCACTCCAGTTCATTGGTGACGTCGGTGACAGTAACAGCTGTACACTCTGTCCTCTCACGGCAAAGTACATGGTGTACTCCTGCAGGCCGGCGCTGGTCATGTTTACCACTGTGTGGCGCCCCTTCGCGCACATCTCTGTGTACACTGTATACTTGCCGTAATATACGACAGCTACAGTGCAGCACTCCTCTTGCTGACTGGGGTCACACTCGCTGGGAGCTGTAAACACAAAATATACCACCTGAACAATGTAAATACTGAATGTTATACGACGAGTGTTTTACTTACAATGAGCAATTTTGACTATTTTTATAAACAACAAAATTAAAAATACCGACGCAAAATGGGGTGTTATCAGTTTGACCACTATGTGCGTGTGCGTGTGCGTGTGTATGCGTGAGCGAGTGCGTGTGTGTGTGTGCGTTTGCGTGTGTGTGTGTGTGTGTGTGTGTGAGCGCGTGTGTTAGTGTGTGGGTATATGTGGGTAATGATGAATGCCACTGTATTTGATATTCCACCCCTAGGAGGGTGCAATGGGGTAACACAGCCTGAAAATTAATATGGTTTTTCGAGTTTTATAAAAATCAATCCCTATTTCCCTTAGCAACACGATAACTTGAAAACAGGTGGACCAATTTGGTTAATTTTTTTAATGTGTTTTTATGGTAGAATGTTTTTTACGAAACAACACTTTAAAACAAATGAAAGAAGTTTTAACGCAGGCGAAGCCACGGGACACTTCGGGTTTAGACATAAATGTACAATTCACCTGGTTTATTGACTTCCGTAGTAGTAATAATGTCCGAGACATTACAAACAAGTTCTGTTGCCGAATTCAAAAGACTATTTAGCTTAGATGTATTGTTGTCAATAGTCGGCACAACGAGGTTAGTCAGGTTCTGAATTGTTTCATTCATCTCTTGTAATCTAGCAGACAAATTGAGAGTTTTTATATTGATATCGTTTATTTTAGTTGTTGTGTCTTTTACAAATGCGACGGTTTCTGAGCTTGCTTGGCAACACACGTTGTTACAATTTTCAGTGTCACTCGCGTTCAGTGAGTGTGTTATTGTTGTTTTCAAACTGTTCATCTTACTGTCGATGTCTGGAGTGTACTCTTTGTCATCTATTACCGGTTTCATTCAATTTGCTGTCCAATTTTTTATCCCAGTCATCGAATTTTCTCTCTATGAAATGCTGCATTTTTTCAAGAAGATTCTTGAAAAAATAAATGAAGAAAAAGAAGAAGAAGACAAATCCAAGTTCTATGTAATCTTTCAGATGAGTTGTTATACATTGCACGGTACCGTCCGAATCATTCAGTTGTTTTTGAGACATTTGTCGTTAATATTGTCGCAGGAACTTTCTTCGGTACCTCTGCCCTCTATTAGCTCTATTTCCGAGTGGATCTACCTGAAACTGTATAAATACAATATAAGATATTAAGTATGACCTAAGGAGTCATTTTAGTCTAACAAGAACATGCATCAGAATGAGTCATACATTTAAACATTACAATATTGCTTACCAAACCATAACTATTATAGACTTTAACAACAGAGGATATCGAGTTTGTCCTAAGGGTCATCTGTAGTAACTTATTAGTTATTATTAGGTTAAACTGGCAGGTTATAAAAGTTATAAAACATTTTAATGCTCTCTTCACTCACTCGCGCAATGATAGCGCTCGCGTGAGTACTTGCTTTATATATTGTACAGGAAATATTTCACAAATATTCAAGCATTGAAGTAAATACATTTGAACAGAATAGTTGTGCATATTCATTATGTTTGAGCTTTGGTTCTGCGTAGCGGTCGATCGTCTTAATGTTGGCTGCGGTGTTGAGTTCTTCATATGTTGCTTCGGTGTAAGTTGTGGCCGTGGTCTTGAGTTGTTTCCTCTAGGCTGGTCCTGCTGTGAACGTGTGGTGTCCTCCACCGCTCGAAAAAGCTGAATGCTGTTTTTGTCTAGGAATGTATTCGTATGCTTCAACAATAAAAAAAATTAAAATCACATATATAAAAATACTGGGGTGGACGTCTCTACATTGATATGGAAGTCTCTACATTGATATGGAAGTCTCTACATTGATATGGAAGTCTCTACATTGATATGGAAGTCTCTACATTGATAGCGATGCGTCCTGTCATCGCAAACGTTTAACCCTTCAGGGAGTTAGACATTTGTATATTTGCATCTCTTTTCTTAACGACGATCGTAGGTCGAAATTCATCGCTATGCATGTAGAGACTGCCGTCTGCCGGCCCTGGGAATGTTTCCCATGAGATGTGGGTTGGAATCCCGTCGGTACCGTGAAATTTTGAATTGTGTGTGTATTAACAATGCTGAACATAATATGTGTCACCATATATTTGGGTGTCGTTTAGTGAAGTGGGAATGAGTTGTTGGATGTTGATGATGTTGGGATCCTGAAAACCCGTATTTTTGCTATCTCTTCTCAATTCTCTGATGATCGGATATTCTTGCAGATCAAAGTGACTGCTTTAGCGATAAAGCTGTCGCAGGGTGAGTGAGTACATTAGCTTCCTCGTATAAAGCATTCGCTGAAAATCTGAAAGGCTTGTGCAACATCACCATAAATACGGCTCTCTGAGCTCGTTCCAGTTCTATCAGGGTAGTCTTTGTTGCTCTACCCCATGCCATATTGTAGTATATTAAAATCGAAGAGGGAAAATTAAATAGAGAGAATATTAGCGTATGTGAATGAAATAGCTATATGGATATAACCCGACTTTAATGATGAACACTTTAATACATATTCCAGCTATAAGATAAAATGAATAACGTAATTTGGTCGGGCTATACATGACAGCGGGTGAGAGCCAATGGGTGCACTAGGACTGGGAGCCAGAGCTAGCTCCAAACAATAAAATCGCATATGCAGAGAAGTATCAAAAATTGTTGTCCATCTCGCTCTCTCATACTAGTGATTGTATAGTTTTATCCTTCTCACATTATTATTGTTATTTCAATGCCAGATCCATTTAATACTCCATCCACGGTTAAAATCTACTGACAAAAGGGCAATAAAAATCATTCTGAGAGTTTGTTTATCACACGAAGATCTTAGAGATTTGTTAAGTATATAATTTTATGAACTCGTGCATACAGAGACTTTATGTGAATTTTTATGGTAAGCATTGCATCCGTCTGAATACATAAAATACTTTACATGGTCAACTAAGTAGTTCAATGAAATAACAGTTGCATGCTTCAGAGAGCGGACACACAAGTGTGGATATTAAGAAGGCGGTGGCCTTTAGATACGCGACTTTCTTCTTCTTCTTATGGCTTTTCAACAATTTATTTTTATTTTTTATAATAGCGTAGTATTTTGTTTTAGTTTCATACTAATTAATTTTTTTTTTTTTTTTAAATATTTGTTCATTTCACAATTTTTGCAACACCTTTGATATTATTTTTTTCTATTCCACTCCATACCCGGTTGTCTGGAAGAAATCGCTTTTAGCGATAAGACCGCCATTTGTACTCATTCTCATAATTTGTTTTTGTTCTATTTGTTGTCTTGGTGTGGAAATAAAGAGTTATTGTATTGTATTTTATTAAAAAAAATAATCTCAAAACTATGGCCTGTGTTCAGTTTATTTACAAGAAATAAAACCGGCTAATTTAAGAAGAAAAGTCCCAAGAAGATTATACACAATGGAGGTTGCTATTGCATATACTTTTGAAGATTAAATAAAGACCGGCAAAGTCGAGTTGGACTCGCCCACCGAGGCTGCCGTAGTTCCGTACCAACGTTGGTTAGTACCAATTAAGCTAGACCTCTAAATTGTATGAGCGCTCATATAACTCAGAGGCACAGAATAATGAATAGTACAAGTAGAGGCCTATCGCAATGTGCGAAACTATGTATGTATGGGGACACCCCTTAATTTTCAACTTTTTATTTTTTGGATTTTTTCCTTTATTTGTGCTGTAAGACCTTGCTTCATGCCTAATTTCATGATTCTAGATCAACGGGAAGTACCCTAGGTAGGTTTTCGACCCAAAGCCTATAGGGTACTTGCGGTTGACCTAGAATTGTCAATTTTGGTCAAAAGCAAGGTCAGCTTACAGCACAAGTAAAGGAAAAAATTCTAAAAAAAAGTTGAAAATTAAGGTAAATTTCGGTACTTACAAGTTTTCGCGAAAATCTAAATTTGCCCATACCTTTTTATCGTGTTGACTCAGGACCTTGATTTTTAGACAGGACAGACGGACAGACGGACAGACGGACAGACGGACAGACGGACAGACGGACAGACGGACAGACGGACAGACGGACAGACGGACAGATGGACAGACGGACAGACGGACAGACGGACAGGCGGACAGACAGACGGATAGACGGACAAGAAAGTGATCTTATAAGAGTTCCTTTTTTACCTTTTGAGGTAAAAAACCCGACAAAAGAAAAAATAATAAATTAATATAAACTTATATGATTGCTTAAATTATTACATTTGTTTTGCATTTAGAATAGAAATGTATAAGTGAATATAACCTTGTACTATTAATTATTCTGTAATATTACTAGATTGTGTAATGTTACAAATTTGGTCTTGTTTTGACGGAGTTCTAAGGTAACAAACAAAAAAAAAACAAACAAATAGTAAATAAAAATACAGTCGAATTGAGAACCTCCTCCTTTTTGTGAAGTCGTTCAAAAATACTTGATAATATTTGCATATTATTTTGTTAGAAGTTGGGCGGCCGAGCTTTGCTTTGTTATTTATTTGTAATCCATCGCGTTTCTACAAAATAATCAACTTTAAAGGCACTTAACATTCAAATCACTGGATACAACATTGACACTACAGCCGCCTCCGATTATATCCACTCGTCCAGATACGACGTACTGATATATGGCTTATCTTTGCTTCAATTTATATTCATTAAGACAAATATTAACATGCATAAGAATAAAAACTCAATAATAAATAAATAAATAGTCTTATCATAGGTCTTATCATTAGGTATCAAACGCGATATAAATAAAATAATTACGATATTAGCAAAATTTAAAAAATTAAATATGTTTACCTTTTCTGTACCATATTACGGTTTATTCCCGTCCTATCCCAACATAATAATTGATGAAAAACGTATTGTTTTTTATTTCAAAGTACCAGGGTATCATGGCTTACCTATAGACTTCTGCACATAGCCGAGGATGGTAGGAATTTGATTTCATTATAGATACTAATGACGCCTTGCATAGCAGAATTTTAAAAATTATATAAATCTTACCTTTAGACACAAAAAGCAGAATTAAATTAATTGTCGAACGGACCAAACCAAATAATAATCCTATATTACTTGTAGCAAAAAAAAACTTGAATCAGAATAGAAACACGTGTAAACACGAAGAAGACTGAGCACTGAATGATTATTAAAATGGGGCCTGGGGCGGTTGCTTTTATGACGGGAATTTATTATCGTGGACTTATTGGGAACTGTATTGTGTTATCATATATTTATAAGTCGCGGTAATAATGTTATTATTCAGTATTCTGACTCCAAACAAACTCGAGTCATATATTTAATACAAGCAGTGACCCGCGGCTTCACCCACGTTAATAACTTCATTCATTTATTTAATTTTTTTCGTAAAAACACATGAAAAACAGAATTAGCCATATCGGTCTACCCGTTTTCAAGTTATGGCGTGACCAAGGGACAGAGGGACTCATTTTAAAAAACCCAAAAAGATTTTGAGACCTTGTTACCCCATTCCACTCACTTAAAGGTGGAGTTTCGAAAAAGCCCGAAACACATATTTACTTACTTATTTACAGAAGTACTTGTGTGAAGTTTCTAATAAAAAAGACTATGTTGTTTTTCTATACAAACTTTGAACTCCCGTTTCATCCCTTCAGGGGTTGAATTTTGAAAATCAAATTAACCAATGTGTTATTTTAAAACCTACACTATCTACGTTTCAAATTTCATTGAAATCGGTTAATTAGTTATGGAAATACGTCGAAACAAACATGACTGGATTTTCTAAGATTTTTCCAAGCAAAATTCACTTTACACATCCCCTAGGGGTAATTATGGAAAATAAAAAATACGTGTCTCATTATTTGTTTTATAGATTAATTTGTACCGAGGTTTGAGTGAATCGGACAAAGAAATACGTGAAAAGAAATATAACTGAATTTTATATAATTTTTACAAAGAAAATTTATTTTTCAAGCCCCCTAGGGGTAGCTTTGAAAAAATTAAATACACTAACATAATTATTTGTTTTAGGGTTTATTTGTACCAAGTTTTAAGTAAATCGGCTCAAGGAATAAAATTTTCCATAGAAACTGTATCACCCTATTTTAGGTAATGATTTTCAAAAAGAAGATTATTAGCCTGTGTCTTAAGATAGAACCTTCACTATCTACGTTTTAAATTTCATTAAAATTGGTTTAGTGGTTATCGAGATACGTGGTAACAAACATTCACACACACACACACACACACACACACACATATACACACTTACTTTCGCATTTATAATATCACAGTTTTACAATCATATCGACGGGTTCCGGGCTAATTGTATTAAGCGACACTCTGGGCGATATAGACTTTTATACGTGTTTGGAATCAGCAAATTTTTCAGCGTCGTTTGAGCTGGGTTTGGTGAGGATCGGAGCACTTTTTTGTGGCTTAAAACAACCGCTTTATTGGGCCTATTTTGGACTTTTTTTTTACTTTTTTTTTTGGACATGTATGAAGTGACATAAAATATTGACAAATTTAGGAACTGTGTACTTAAGCTCACTGCCAAATACCAGACAGTCGTATAAACTATTTTTCCTGGAGCAACAACTTACAGGCAATGTACGTTAAAGCATTTAGCCTGACCTTATAAATATATAAATTGTCGCTTCATACAATTAGCCTCATTGTTAAATTATTATCCAGTGTCACTTAACACAATTAGCTTTACCTTATAAATATGAAAGAATTCATTTAAAAAAACCAGTAGCACAAACTAATTAGCCATACATTAATAAGTTTAAGATATGGTATTTAAATCAATTAGCTTAGGTTTGAAAAATGACCAACTTTTTTATTAAAGAACTTAGCTTAGAGCTATTATTTGCATGCCTAGGCGGTTAAGTCATTTAGCTTTGAACAATAAATAATAATCATAGGTGGTTAAGTCTTTTAGCTGGTTGGTTTTATGGTTGGTTTTAATGGTTGGTTATATATTATGGTTGGTTTTTATGGTTGGTTTTAACCTACTTTTACTTTAATTTTTTTTCAAATATTCTGAAGTAAACGATTGGATGACAGCTGAATGGTTCATTACTTTTTTTTTCTAATTCTAAGCGTTAAATTCTGCTTTTGCTATGTTTACTTGATAATTGGTTATTATTTATTTTATGATTTATGATTTTGACGTGTATATGTGCGTATATTTATACTGCCTACATACTGAATAAATGCTTTGATTCTTTGATTCTTTAGCCTGGAATAAGAAACAATAATCATAGGTGGTTCAGTCATTTAGCCTGGAACAAAAAAAAGTAAAATATTGGTCATTTTGTATTAAGCGACATTTATCTTCGTTAAAAATAGGAATACAAAATATCCAATTATGGGGAATATGTTATAAAAACAGTAATATCCTTCTTTTTAAAAATATAATGCGATTTGCTAATGTTATATTTTTTTTCTAAAAATCGAAACTTTAAACTGCTCTGGTGTAAAGTTTCAAAAATTTCGGTTAATACAAATAGCCCGGTACCCGTCGATATGTAAAACTGTGATATTATGTAGGATAGGGTAGCAAGAACGATATCTACGTGCCTCGAGTTGTAACGATGGTTTTAAAAAGTATGCGTGCAATTTACGAATATTTGATTGAATTCTTAGTTATGGCTTAATATTGTGGGGAAATTCTGTGGACTGTGATAAAGCCTTCAAAGTACAGAAAAGATGTGTTCGCGTTTTAAATAAAGCTTGGGTTTTAGACACTTGTAAGCCTTTGTTTAAGAAATGATATATCCTTCCACTTCCCTGCATGTATATTAAGGACATTTGTATTTTTGTTCGAGACCATCCTGATTACTTTAGAAAACGTAACGAATACGTAAATAATTTTAAGACAAAAAAGAACAAAATTTCAAAATCTTTTGTTTCAACCATCATGTCATAGAAAGTTTTTTAAAAAAAAGTGTATAATTATTTATAATAAGTTACCTGACAGCATTAAATTGTTACAGAATAATAAATTTAAAATTCATTTGCATCAATGGTTGTTGGAAAATTGTTTTTATCATATTAAAGACTATCGGAGTTTTTGATAACTAAGAAAATTAACAGTAAATGCTTTTAATTAATGTAAATTTATTTTAAATTTATTTTTTTATTTTAAATATTTAATTTAATTCATATTTATTTTATTATTATTTGACATCTTACCATAAATATTTGCACGCCTGCCTGCAGGCTGGATACACTGACCAACATGTTAATAAATAAGATCATTTTGTACTGTATTCTAGCAAATAAAATATTTGATTGATTGATTGATTAATTGATTGATTGATTGATTGATTGAAATTAGTACAAGTACCTACTTAATATGGCAAAAAGCAATTAAAGACTACTGGAAGTTCACCGCAGCTTTGCCCGCGTTAACAATCTCTTTTATTTACTTTTTCTTTCGTTTCGATCTATCGATTTTGTATTTGGTACAAAATTATCCAACACCCAAGTTCAACAACTATTACTGCTAAAGTAATAAAGTTATCTTAACCGCCATAATTTTCCTTTAAAGTTCATGAAATGCACTATTATCACGATTTGTTCTAGATTTTTCAAGCTAGCAGTTTATGGAACAAAAATTTGCACTTTAAAGTGAATATTTCGTAAATGGAGCATTCAATCGAAAAATAGTATTAGCAACCCTCAAGTAATTTCAAAAGACCTATTCAACGATACCCCACACGATGGGGTAGACGACGAAAAAAAATTAATCCCCACTTCTCATGTAGCGGAGCTACCCTAAAAAACATAGTTTTCAAAATTTTATTTCACCACTTTGTCGGCGTAATTTATATACATAACCCTACTAAATTACAGCTTTCTAGTATTAACGGTCTCTTCGCAAAACTTCGGACAGACAGACAGACAGACAGACGGACATGACGAAACTATAAGGGTTCCTTGTCAGGACTACGGAACCCTAAAAGTGAGTGAAGCTACACTAACTTTAAAGTTTTGTTAAGTATCTGCAGGAATTGGAGGCATCGCGAACGAAGTCGCGAGTACAGCTAGTATATTGTATACGTGAGTGGTGAGTACCTGTATATTGAATACGTGAGTGGTGAGTACCTGTATTCTATTGCAATGATTACTTCAATACATAACAGTCAAACAATTGCCACTGACTCTATACATATATCTAATAGCGCGATAATGATTACCACAGAAATATGATTATTTATATTTGTGGTTATTACCAACAGGAAATCATGAGGCCGTGCTATTTATAATTGTGACGGATAAACTGTCTGACAAGGGTTTGAAAACAAATGACTCAGTATCCATGGTGTGCGAGTCCATTAACAAAACGCTATAGGTATAAACAATTCATTCATTTCGTAGGTTTAATCCTCCATTGCAACACCTTAATGCACCCCTGGCAAAAAAAATGATGACTGAATTTTTTGAAACAACAATTTTCATCGCTTTAGTTCAATAATTAAGATAGTAAACTGAAACAACAGACTACCATGCCCCGCGAGTCAATTTCAGTAGCAAGTTTGAGACGTTTATCGTTATATCTCTGGAGATACTCATAAAATCTCGATGAAATTACAATGGGACCACCTCGGAAATAAACCCTACCGATTAAAAAAATAATCATTGAAATCGGTTCACAATTGACGGAGTAATCGCGTATGTTACGCAATTACTCCGTCAATTGTGAACCGATACGAATTGAGTACCTCCTTCTTTTTGGGAAGTCAGTTGAAAACCAAAGAACTTTCATACAAACATTTCCCCCCCATTTAACTCTCTTCGGGGTGGAATTTCCAAAAATCCGCTCTTAGTACGTTCTTAATACACCCCTACGTACTAAAACAATTGTCTTTCAAGTCTCTACGACCAGCGGCTTAAGAGGCCCATTCACGGTACGATTCGTTGTTTCGATCAATCTGACGGAAATCGTAACCATCGATTGTTTCACTTATGCCACTCAAACACGAGACGATTGGTCGCAACGATCGATCATTTACTTGTTTTGAAACGGAAGGATAAAGACGTGCTGAAATTATTCAATACGTGTCCTATAAAATGGAAAACGAACTACTTTTCCTTACCTACGTGGCATTAACTTTGATTCGGCTAAAAAATAAAAGAAGAAAACCTAAAAATATTTGGGTTAAGAAATGGCTATTAAAAGTGGCCATGAGACAAATCTAATCGTTGATCACAAAGAGCCATAACTCTGTCGATTCATCGTTCAGTTCATTCATGATTGCATGGGTTTTTGTTGCGATCTCCGATACCGTCTTCGATTAAGTAAATCATTAACGATCTTGACATACACTATCGATCCGTCGTTTCGGTCGGTCTGAAAAGACGGATCTTAAAGATCGATCGTACCGTGAATGGCCCCCTTTAGGCTGTGAGTTAGTTAAAGTCAGTCAGTCAGTCAGTGAGTATTAGATAGGTTCAGCGCCAGAATAAATATGGTTCAGTGTATATATTTGGTTGGTTAAGACGCTTGTGTTTGTTAAAATCATTAATAAAACTGGAAACAGTTAGACGTATAAACATAGTAAATAATGCGTTGATTACATGAATAAGATCGTTTCTCGATCGACTTCAAATGCCGCGCTATTAATTTACAATACCAAGTTTTTCTCCATATCTCTGGAGCTACCAATCAGATCGCAATGAAATGACTCCATAGTAATTTCATTGCGATTGCGATGGTACCATTACCATCGTGGGGATATTTCCTATCCAACAATAGAAGAATAATCAAAATTGGTTCATAAACGACGAAGATATCTAGCTACATATACACATATACACGTATATATATATATATATATATATATATATATATATATATATGTGTATATATATACGGTCAAATTGAGTAACCTCCTTTTTTGGAAGTCGATTAAAAAAAACAATTATGGCCGGTTTCTGAGTAAATTTATTGAGAGTTTATCTATTCAATAACGGTACATTTGAATAGATAAACTCTTGTTAAGAGTTTAATGTACCTCAGAAACAGACCATTTAACAGTAAACAGTTGGCAAAACCCACTAATCATTTGTGAGGTTAGAGCTTATATCAGAATTAACCCAGCGTAAAAACATAAAGCATGTATTTGTGTTAACTATATTATAACAAATATTACGATACACACAAATACACTTAAATAAAAATTACAATAATTATATTTAACTCTGTTTATTAATATTTTAAGAAGGCCATTATCCTGAAGGTACACAAACACAAAATGCCAATTGGCACTTTACAAATTAGCATTGGTTTCCTTTATCCAGCTTTATGTGACCTTTACTCATGTGCCTAAACGCTATGCTGCCTTTGCCTTCTTATATTTTACAAGCTTTTATTTAACTTGCAATGTATGTATGTATGTCACTATGTTTGTTCGGGTGGAATCTTGGAAGCTAAATTAGACCCACTTTCCGATGTCCGATTGGACTCAAATTTGGTGTACTTATGTATCTTCGGTGACAATACAATGATATGGTACCATGGAGCTGGTCTGATGATGGAGACGGAAGGTGGCCACGGCATCTCTGTGATAAAACAATGTAACTCTACCGAGTTTGGGCTCGATTGATTCGTCTTGAAGAGAACTTTACACCTAGATAATATCCAGGGTCTGATGATGAGGCTGGAAGGTGGTCACGGCATCTCTGTGATAAATCAACATAACCCTACCGAGTTTGGGCTCGATTGATTCGTCTTGAAGAGAACTTTTCATCTCGATAATATCCAAGGTCTGATGATGAGGCTGGAAGGTAGCCACGGCATCTCTGTGATAAATCAACGTAACTCTACCGAGTTTGGGCTCGATTGATTCGTCTTGAAGAGAACTTTACACCTAGATAATATCCAGGGTCTGATGATGAGGCTGGAAGGTGGTCACGGCATCTCTGTGATAAATCAACATAACCCTACCGAATTTGGGCTCTATTGATTCGTCTTGAAGAGAATTTTTCATCTCGATAATATCCAAGGTCTGATGATGAGGCTGGAAGGTAGCCACGGCATCTCTGTGATAAATCAGCGTAACTCTACCGAGTTTGGGCTCGATTGATTCGTCTGAAGAGAACTTTACACCTAGATGATATTTAGCGACTGGTGATGAAGCTGGAAGGTGGCCACGGCATCTCTGTGATAAAATAGCGTAACCCCAGTGAATTTGGGCTCAAATGATTCGTCTTGAGGAGCACTTTACACTTAAATGATAGCCAGGATCTGATGATGAAGCTGTAAGATGGCCATGGCATTTCTGTTATAAAGCAACATAGCCCCACCGAGTCGATTGATTTTCCTAGAAGAGCACTTTACCCATAATCACAATAAATATCCGTGGAATATTTTAAAACATTATGCCTTCTCTTAAATACTTAGGTAGTAGGTAGGTAGTCGGTATCTATACCTACCTACTAAAAAGTTAAAAAATAAATTATAAGTAAAAAATATTTTTAAAAACAAGCTTTTATCTGGGACAATTAACTAAAATGTTAAAAATAAATTCTAGTAAGTATTTGGCGTGTAGGTACTTACCTATATTTTTAAAAGCTTGAGGCACTGAAGTATAGTAATTACCTAGCCTGAAAAATGGGTAGTGCTTCAAGCTTTTAAGAATATAGGTAAGTACCTACACGCCAAATACTTACTAGAATTTATTTTTAACATTTTAGTTCATTGTCCCAGATAAAAGCTTGTTTTTAAAATTTTTTTTTACTTATAATTTATTTAGAATGTCATTGTTTTTGTACCTATTGAGGAAAATAAAATAACACAAGTCAACACGATTTTTTTGTCTGAGTCTGAGTTCTGTATGTCTGATTTTGATGAATTATGTGTAACTAATGAAAGAAAAAATACTTTTATCTAGTAAAGTTTGCTTTTCAACAGACTTCCAAAAAGAAGGAGGTTCTTAATTCGTCTGTATGTTTTTTTTCTTTTTTGTTTTGTGTATATGTTACGCGATTACTCCGTCAATTGTGAACTGATTCGAATGACTCTTTTTGTAATCGGTAGGGTACATTTCCGAGGTGGTCCCATTGTAATTTCATCGAGATCTGATAAGTATCGTCATTTCTCTAGAGAAATGACGATAAACGACAAAAATCTTGTAAGCAAAGGGCTTCAGAGCCTAGAGCATCGCCGCAAAGTCGCCAGTTTATCGGTCTTTTACCGGATACATTTCGGGGAGTATGCCTTCCAACTGCACGAATTAATTCCACCGTCCCCCTTTTACAATCGTACTACCAGACGCACGGATCTACGCCATCGATACTTGGTTGATATTCCATTCTGTCGCACAAAGCGCTTTGCATCAACATTTATCATACGCACAGCAAAGGAATGGAATTCCCTGCCAGAGTGTGTGTATCCTGTGAAGTACAATCCGGGGGTCTTCTAGGCAAGCGTGCTACATCGTCGATCACATCTTCACTTAACATCAGGTGAGATAGTGGTCATACGCTTGCTTATCTACAATAAAAAAATAACGTCTCCAACTTGCTACTGACTCGCGAGGCATTGAAGTCGGTTGTTTTAGTTTTTAAATCTTAATTATGTAGTTAGCAGAACAAAATTTCAAAATTTAAGAAAATCTCTATTTTCAACCGACTTCCCAAAAAGAAGGAGGTTCTCAATTCGTCTGTGTTTTAACTCAAAAACGACTGAACGGATTTTCATATGGATTTCACCAATAGACAAAGTGTTTTATGAGAAAGGTTTATGTGTATAAATTGTCAAGGTATTGAGTACATTAGTTGAAATAATATGACTATGATTAATGAAGATAGTAACTCATACCTACCTGACGCAATTTAACAAACTGATGCAAGAATTGTTGGCGTGTATATGATCTATCCGTACGAAGCCGGGGCGGGTCGCTAGTTTAAAATAATCAACAATTAAATGGTCCGAGGCCATGTTATATCATCGTCAATATATTATTTTTGTACATCTGTTATCGTGGAATATGTTGAAGGTGACCGGAAAAACGAATAAGTGATAACGTCACTGTGAATAACACAATTATAATTATCTAAATAATTGAAGGTTATGATTGTGGTTTCAACATGATGGATACCCTGCTCATTATACCCGTCCAGTGCAGGAATATCTATACCAAGTGGACTGGAGTATGCAGATCTATTGTTTGGGAGTCTCAGTTTAATTTAATATTAAATCTTTTACTGGGGTTGCTTGAAGGAGAGGTTACATTCCAATCCTATATCAAATGTTCAAGAACTACGTCAAAAATCTCGGAAGCAGTTGAACTACAGAATAATTTGTTATTATGTATATAGGACTTATAAAATAAAAATCTCCGACCATCATAAATAAGGCAGACGGAGCCGTGCCTAACACCCGTGTAAGCGCAAGTTCAGTAATACTAAATGCTTGAGTAATAAGTTTCTACGCTCAGTCCGGCATAGTCAATACGGCATGATTACTACGTAAGCAACGCTGCGAAGTAATACTGCACGGAAGCGTCCGACCCTGCTGCCGCTTGGTAGCAAACTGACCGCGAAAGCGTATTACTCAAGCATTTAGTATTACTGAACTTGCGTTCACACGGGTGTTAGGCACGGCTCCGTCTGCCTTTTTATGGTAGTTTGAAATAAAAAATATAAGTACATAGATAGGACAACTGTGTACCTAAACAAACTTGTTTGTTTGTTTTACTTTACTTGCCACAAGCTGATCACAGTAGGTACAACATAATGTACTGTGAGCTGATGGTATCAAATGTAGGTCACAATGAGAAGAACCTTATTAAACGCTCCCCAACGGCGCAGAACTTTGGCGCCAAAACTGGCGCCAATATGGCGGCGCGATGGTTTGGCGGGAGACGATCTATTTTAAATATGCGCAGAATGTGTCACTGAAGTGAAAAGATATGTACATATCTTTTCCTTGCTTTGAAGTATATCCTTCTTCTAGTCCAGTAGTTCAATTAGTTCAGTTGGCCACAAAGGCTCCATGAAAGAATGATTTTTTTGGCGTTTAATTATGAGATTATCTTTCTTCGGCTAGTTCGCATAACTAACATGCTGAATGGTAGGTAACGAAGTTGAATGGAAATTGCGTCATGCGTTATGGCGCGCTTTGGTCGCGCGCCATATTACTATAAACAATGAAATGTCTTACAGCTATTTAACATTTGCCTTATTTTTTACGCTTAAAACAAATTTATTTAATATTTATTATTAAGGTACTAAGATAATACCATTACCAGTTTTAGTTACACGAAATTTTACGAGAGGACATAGATTTAACCAAAAAAAAATTTTGGTTGCCAGAGAAGGATTGATTTTACGTTCGGCAATGATCGGCTCAAATCGGCGCGGCGCCTCGGGCTCCTCGGCTCATTCGCATTCATAGTAGCAATAAGCCGTCGGGAGTATCTCTCTATGCAATTGCCTTCTCTCTCTACGCAATAAGCAGATGGATGAACTAAATGGACTACTGGACTACATATTGTAAAAGTGAACTACTGAATGAATGACAAGAAGCAATTGAAGTACTTCAATTTTGTCATTCATTCGTGAACTGCACACGACTAATCTATTTTGTTGTAACAGGTCAGGTCACTGGGATAAGTGAGACGTCATAATACCCCTTATTGTGCCATTTGTGACGGATAGACGGTACAAAGAGGAAATAAGTACAAAGAATGTTGCAGTTATAACAATGGGTTTATTAGAGTATACTGAACGTGATTCCAGCACAGGAAATAAGTGTACTATCCTGGCTAGTGATGCGCAGCACGTAGGTGATGAGCAGGCTACAGGGAGTAGGCAGCGGCAGGAACGTTTGGTCCTCTTGCAGAGGCAGGTCTTCTCAATAACCGTCCCGGTAGTCGGGCAGTTTTTTTTTTTTAGAGAAAAAGTTTACTCGCAATGTGAGTTGCACATTACTAGTATTCTTGTTAACCCCTCCAACTAAGCTAAATATGTTTGTGTCTGGAGTGGGTTCACGTCAATAGTGCAATGGGTGGGGTGGGATCGAACTCACGACCTCTAACCTCTTGATCGCCAGTCCGACACCCTATCCATTGGGCTATTGCCGTCTTAGTGCTGTGTGCTGATATAGCACGGCACAAGAACTGTGACTGTAACTTTCAATGGTATCAGGATAGAATACTACTTATCTACTGAAAGTCGCTTGTTTATCGGTTTTCTATCGGTTACATTTTGAAGAGTGTGCTATGGAACTGCATTATTTGATTCCACCTTCCCCATTTTTGTATCGGACATCCAGAGACACTAACCACCGAATGTTGGGTATACCACGCCTAAACGTACGATCCGAACCTACTGTTTAGAAAAGTTTTTTTTTAAAGTAAACGTTTGAACACAATCTCTCCTGATGTTAAGTGACGATAGATACTTTATTGCAAAGGTTGAACATAGGCTACTTAATTGCTGGGTGTACCTGGAAGAAGTCGCGGCTATCAACTAGTAAACTATATGGAATCCCGTTTCAATGATAGGTATATTCGCGGAGCTAGTGTGTATAAATTGCGTGCTCCACCTTCGGCTACATCGTCACAGGTGAGATTTTTTTTGGTATCAGGTGTAGCCAAAAGTTTGCTTAGTCGTTAACAAATTAAAAAAAATATCACTCGTGCGGAGCCGAAAAAATATAGATATTTTATACAAACTCGCAAGAGCCCTTAGACCTCCTTAATCCGCCCTGACGCAAAATCTGTACTTAGCAAACGTTTACAACTACCTCTGTGCCAATTTTCAAGTTTGTAACAAAAAATGAAGGACTTTTGTACAAACTCACGAGAGCATTTAGAACTCTTTAATCCGACCCTGTCGCAAAATTCATTCTTAGTGAACGTTAACATATCACCTCTAGCCAAATTTCAAGTTCGTAACAAAAAAATAAAGATCTTTTATACAAACTCGCATGAGCCCTAACACCTCCTTAATCCAGCCCTGTCGGAAAATCCGTTACTTAGCGAATAATTACTTAATACTTTTGGCCAAATTTCAAATTTGTGGCAAAAACATGAAGGACTTCCATAAAAAAATTTGCGAGTGCCCTTAGACCCCTTAATCCGGCCCTGTAGCAAAATCCGTCCTTAGCAAACGTTAACTAACTATAAACTACCTCCCTGCCAATTTTCATCTTTGTACCTCCAGCGGTTTTCGAGATTACGTGACGAGTAAACCTTTCGCTTTTATATGTATTTATAGATTACTAGCTGATACCCGCGGCTTCGCCCGCGTTATTTGAGTCTTTATGACCTTTGAGGTCAAGATCGATGATTTCTTAGGCCAAGTCACCATAGATGACCCTAATGTCGAACTCAATATCCTCTATTGTTAAAGTCATTAATCATTTTGGTTAGGTGTACGAAGTTGTGCTGTTTAAATGTTTGACTCAACACAAAAGTTCCTGAAACATTTCTTGCAAAGAAAATAAGATGAATAGCTGCGCGAGTGCAATCATTGCGCGAGCGAACATTTTTTATGACCTTTTTATGACCCTGACAAATTTACGACCTAATAATCAACTCACTATAGATAACTCTTAGGTCGAACTCGACATCGTCTATTGTTAAAGTCATTAATCATTACTTTCAAAATTAAAAAATGTTACGACTTTTTATGAGACTGACAGTTTTTATGACCTACGTAGTCAACACCGACGACACTCAGTTTAAACTTTAAAATCCACTTATTTTAAGGTTAATAATCGTTATGATTATTGAAGGTTGTACTGTTTTAATTTATATGACTCGTATTGATACATGTGCCTATTAACATACAAAAGTTGCTGAAATATTACTTACTAAGTAGACACAACAAATGCTAGCGCGAGCGCAGCGAGCGCTATCACTGCGCGAGCGAAGCGAGCGCGAAAAATTTTTACGACTTATGACCCTGACAGTTTTTATAACCTACTAAGTCAACACCGATGAGACGCAGATTAAACTTAAAAATCCACTTATTTCAAGTTAATAATCATTTTGATTATTGAAAGTTGGACTGTTTTATTTTATGACTCGTTTTGATGTATGTGGCTATTAATACACAAAAGTTGCTGAAATATTTATTATCTACAAAGTAGATAAAATAAATGCTTGCGCGAGCACAGCGAGCGCGAAAATTTTTTACGACTTTTTATGACCCTGACAGTTTTTATGACCTACTAAGTCAACAACGATGACACTCATGTTAAACTTCATATCCAGTTATCTTAAGGTTAGTAATCATCATGATTATTGAAGGTTGAACTGTTTTGATTTATGACTCGTTTTGATGCATGTGGCTATTAAAATACAAAAGTTCCGTGCACCAATAGATTTCCCTATAGAAAAATGTATGTGCGCTTCTCACAGTGGCCTTACGGTGAAGGAAAACATCGTAAAGAAACCAACAATCCCCGCATGGTGGTAGGACACTATCTAGTGTCCGCCTGGCCAGCTACCACCCTCAAGTTAGAAAAATCTGTCACCAAACATCTAATGTGTTCCGGCGGCTATCCTTGAGAGCCAGTTCCCATTCTAGGCCTAGCGTGCTTACCATCTTCCATCACTTTCCAATAGGTGAGATAGTGGTCAAACGGTAGCCTATAAGATATTAAAAAAAAGAATAATAGTTGCTGAAATATTACTTACAAAGTAGATAAAACAAATTTTGCGCGAGCGTAGCGAGCGCGAAAATTTTTGACGGTTTTTTAATGACCCTGACAGTTTTTATAACCTACTAAGTCAACATCGATGATACTAAAGTTAAACATAAATAATTAATAATTATTTAATATTTGTTATATGTATGAATGTATGTATATTTCTTTGGCATGCCCTCGAGCCTGAATGGCTTATCGTATTTTTATGTGAGTGGTGTATGACCTCTATATATATATATATCTCCTTTCCAACAAAAAAATATCTAAATCGGTTCATAAACGACGCGGTTATCCGCAAACAAACTTAAAATTTATATATATTTATATATATATATATATATACATATATATATATATGAGCTGTGCCTGCGACTTCGTCCGCGATGCCTCCTAAAATATAACTTACGAAGTAGACACAACAAATGCATGCGCGAGCGTAGCGAGCGCTATCACTGCGCGAGCGAAGCGAGCGCGAAAATTTTGTCGACTCTTATGACCCTGACAGTTTTTATGACCTACTAAGTCAACACCTATGATACTGAAGTTATACTTTATATTTACTTATTTTAAGGTTAATATTCATGATGATTATTGAAGGTTGTACTGTTTTTATTCATGAATCGTTTTGATGCATGTGGCTTTTTATATACAAAAGTTGCTGAAATGTTACCTATAAAGTAGATACAACAAATGCTTGCGTGAAACAGTTTTACGACTTTTTATGACCTACTAAGTCAACACCGATTACCCTAAGGTTAAATGTGGCTGTTAAAACAGGAAAGTTTCTAAAATACTTCACACAAAGTAGATAAAACACGTTGGGCAAGCAAAGCCAGCGCGTAAATTTTGATGACTTGTAATGAGCCTGACAGTTTTATGGCCTAATTAAGACACTTATTAATTATTATTTATTTAATTATTAATTTATTATAAATTTACCTTAGGTAGATGCACCTAAGGTCAAAATTTTATGATTAAGTATGAGCTCTATGTAAAGTTAACAAAAAATATAGGCACCCACACTTAACTGCCGATGGTAGGTATATACTAAAGTTGAACCAAATAGACTATCTTATGTTGTTTCTATATAGAAACTTTAAACTCCCGTTTCATCCCTTTAAGGAGTGATTTTTGGAAAATCCTTTCTTAGCGGAAACATGCGTCGTAACTTGGAAATTTCAATTTCAATTTATTTATTCTTCCATTTGGGTACATCGTACACTTATGAACGTCATTGAAATACAATACAATTAAGTACAAATAGTGACTTATACATTGTAAAGTCAAAGTCAAAGTCAAAGCATTTATTCAGTATATGGGCAAATTAAAAATTAGCACTTACACACGTCAAATAACATTAAATAGATCATATTCAACAAAAAATATAGATATAACAGAAACATAACGCTTTGAATTTACAAAAAAAAAACAAAGGTATTGAGCCATTCAGCTTTCATCTAGACGTCGAACGTCACACTTAAAACACATGTTTAATTCCCCTTATTAATGTAGGGTTGCCAACCGTACCATTACGTGCACCCGCAACCCAGTGCATGTTTCAGTACTTCAGACAATTTTTATCCAAAAAATTGTGAAATAACGAAACATAATAGATAAATAAAACGCAGACTAATTGCAGTACAAATCATGTTCCGAATGGAACTGATCGTAACACCAGTACTAACGTAAAATTACTAATTTATATACACTGAACACGACAATGCAATATACGTGTGAAGCCTATAAAAGAAAAATATCGTGCAAAAGTGAAGTAAAATAAAATGTTGGCATTAGTCATAAAAAGTTACAATAGTGTCAGAAAATAAAAATAAAAAAATGACTAAGCCTAAACTACGTCGAAGTAGTACATTATAAAATAACTAATAAAATGTCACATTTAAAACAAAATAAAATTATTATTATGTCAATACAAAATGTAAAAAACTCAAAATTAATAAATGTCAAGTATAAAATGAAATATAAATGCATAAAGCATGTCACAAACATTAATGTATTTAATTTTTCATGAAACATTTTCATGAAACAAACATTAATGTATTTGCTATGATTTCTCCAGATAAAATTACATATTCACTCCCCCTAGGGGTAAATTTGAAAGAAATAAAAATACATGTTTTATTATTTGTTTTTAGTTTTATTTGTAGCGAGTTTTGAGTGAACCAGACCAAGGCATAACATTTTTTATTAAATTTTATCACCCTATGTTATCCCTTCAGGGGTTGAATTTTTAAAATCAAATTAACCTATATGTTATTTCAAAACTTACACTATCTACGTTTCAAATGTCATTGAAATCGGTTAATTAGTTATGCAGATACGTCAAAACAAACATGACTGGATTATATATGATTTTTCCATAGAAAATTCATTTTTCAATCTACCCCTAGGGGTAGATTTGGAAAATAAAAAAAATCGTGTCTCGTTATTTGTTTTGTACATTAGGTTCATGTACCGATTTTTGAGTTAATCGGACCAAGGAATACGCAGAAACAAAAATTACTGAATTTTCTATTACTTTTCCAAACAAAATCATTTTACACCCTCCTTAGGGGTAGATTTGAAAAAATGAAATACACGTGTCTCATTATTTGTTTTAAGGTTTGTTTGTACCGAGTTTTGAGAGAATCGGACAAAGGAATATGTGAAAACAAATATTACTGAATTTTCTATGACTTTTCCAAACAAAATCATTTTACACCCCGCTTAGATTTGAAAAAATAAAAAACACGTGTCTCATTATTTGTGTTAAGGTTTGTTTGTACCGAGTTTAGAGTGTATCGGAGAAAGGAATATGTGAAAACAAATATTACTGAATTTTTTATAATTTTTACAAAGAAAATTCATTTTTTAAGCCCCCTAGGGGTGGTTTTAAAAAAATGAAAAACACGTGTCTCATTATTTGTTTTAAGGTTTATTTGTACCGAGTTTTGAGTAAATCGGCCCAAGGAATAAAATTTTCCATAGAAACTTTATCACCCTATTTAACCCCTTTAGGGGATGATTTTCAAAAATAATATTAGCCTATGTCTTAAGTTAGAACCTACACTACCTACGTTTTAAATTTCATTAAGATTGGTTTAGTGGTTATCGAGATACGTGGTAACAAACATTCACACACACACTTACTTTCGCATTTATAATATTATAGTAGGATAGTAGGAAGTAGGATATAATATGACAACAAACATATGCATAAGTACTATAATGCCATTAAAATTATGCGTTGACTGTTATAGTAAAGCACTACGTAGTTTTTTACGTAGAATTTACGAAAACTTAAACAATTTTAATACTTGACACTGGCTAAATACACTAATCGCGTGGAGCCATATTAAAACGTACTTACTTTGTAGATCTCCATAAATGATCTGTGGGATCAGGAGACACACTACATCCAAATATACAAATTATACCTAATTGTAAAATGAATGTCGATAATATACCCAGTTTATCGATATGTATCACTGCAGCAGAGGCGCAACACTAAATCAACGCAAAAACGGGATAGAACTATTAAACATCGCCCGTGACAAAAAGAGATAGTGATTAAAGACAACTGCCGACCGACAAATATAAGCTGAGCTTTGCCTAAAATGTATTTTTGAAGATTAGATACATTTATTGACTTACCGGTGAAATGTAATACCGTTTGCCTTAAAATTTGAGTTTGTACTGGTTTTTCCACACCATCTTACACTGCAAGGAGCCATCAGAACGACTTTTTAAGAAATTTAAGTATCTTAGCGCGGAGGTGTTTACAGGTCACCGTACTGGTAAACAAAACATCGCGTTTGTGGGCATGGATTTATATAAGCCCTATAAGTCCTATGATTTAGCCGAAAGAGCTCGTCTTTCAAGCGTGGTCTAATTGTTATGAAGTCGATGATACCGGCACACCGGGCAAACTCCTACGTCTACTCTATCCACGTGACATTGGCAAAATTGTGGTAACTCTGCAAAAGCCACCAAAGAAAAGTTGAAGTTGAGGTTTAACTCATAGGCTTAGCACTCTTTGCGTATTTAGCCAATGGCATAAAGTAATAACTACGTAGTATTATTATCTTTTCTATGGTAATACTTAGTAGATATTGCAGCCCATCGTTTTAAATTTAGTGTTTTTTTTATTTGTCTATTTTGCTTCATTTATTTTACACTAATTTCGTTTAATTACTAAAAATGTTTCCTTATTTATTGTTTTCCGCAAAATTGCAACGGCAGTGGTGGTAGTGGTGTTGCAATATATCTACGTGTGCATATTCCTTTCTCTATTATAGATATGTCAGCGCAACCACCTCTTGCTAATGCTGGCGAACATCTCTTTGCTGAGGTCACTCTGTCTCATGCTAAGCTTTTACTCGGCGTTTATTACTGTCCATCTTTTCGTATTGATTACTTCGCATCTTTTGAGACTCTTTTAGAAAACTTCGCTCCTTCATATGAACATACCATTCTCATGGGTGATTTCAATACGTGTCTTATCAAAAACGATTACCGTTCTCTTAAATTTAAATCTATCGCTAGAGCTAGCAATCTAAATATTCTTCCTTCTGATGCTACACACCACTTTCCAAATTCTTTGCCCTCACTTCTCGACGTAATTCTTGTCTCTTCTACAGACCGTGTCGCTAAACATGCTCAATGTGCGGTGGATGGTTTCTCTTACCATGACCTAATCTTTGTTTCCTACAAAATTAGGCCACCGAAAGCCAAGCCTACTATGCGTTTGCAGCGCAGTTTTGGTAATATGAATTTGGAACAGTTGAAAAAAGACGCCAATGACATAGATTGGACAGATGTAATTGATGCAAGCACAATAGATCTTAAGGTTGATATATTTAATAGTTGCCTGTTAAAACTTTTTGATGTTCACGCTCCATTACGTTCAATAAAAATTAAACATCTCCCTGCTCCTTGGCTTACAAATGAAATCAAAATTTTAATGCATAAAAAGACTATAGCCAAGACCAAATTTAAGTTACGACCTAATGACGTTAGTAAGAAAAAATATACAGACTCTCGTAATCACTGCAACAAGGTGTGTAGGAATGCTCAACGCCAGCACATTCACAACTCTGTCGATAATGATGATCCGTCCAATGTATGGACATTTCTTCGCTCGCTAGGAGTTGGAAAACAACGTCAAGATAATCAGGGCGAGCGAAGCGAGCCCTTACACTATCCCACAATCTGAGCACTTTTGTGGTGCACTTTACTGAAAAACTATCACGCCTATTGATTTGTGCTTTGACATAGTAATTTAAATTCACATGTAGATGTGTTATCAGTAATAAAAGAATAATTTTATTACCATAAAAAAAGGAGATTAACAGTTTTGTTTTTAAGATAGAATATTATTGTACTACTAACGCCATCCGTTAGAAGATCAACACCATCTGTTGAAAATCTAAAGATCTAAATTTGTCATCCAAATGACGTCTGGTATCAGTGTGACCATTTGTGGCATTTAGGCAGATTTGGGACCTACATTTTAACCTGGCAGATTAAGCTGACGATTCCAAAAAGTGGCAGATTTCAAGGATCTTTATAAATTTTGAAATACTGGGTGGGGCAAAAGTAATGACCCTATTGGAAAACGGTATATCTTTTGCAAATGGAGCCAAATGTCAAATCGGTTTTGACATTTGTGTTTTATTCTATGTAAACAAACACAGAATAAAATCGACAAGCCATGAATCAGTTTACTCCGCAAGAACGAGGAATAATTGTTTTCATATTTGTTTTTGGCGTGTTGGCGCAGCATGAATTTCGTCGCAGATTTCCTGGCCGTCCGACACCAACTGGACAAACACTGCGGCGTTTGGCCACTCGCTGATATTATTTTCTCATCTTAATGGAATAAATTCTAGTGGATTAAGTAAACAAATTTTACAAGCAAAACTAATATTTTTTCATTAAAAAAAATTACAGCAAAATTACTTTTGCCCCACCCTGTATAAAAAGAATTTTGTCAATTATCTGTTTCTTTTTTGAAGTATAACATTTTTATTGTGCATTTATTTCGTTGGAAATTTGTAAAAGTTTGAATGAGAAGGTAAATAACCTTTATTTTTATGCCATTTTTCAATCAATAAAATGATGGCAAATTTTATGCATTTGTTGGAGTCCTGGCGGTATGGCAGATTTTTTGCCAGTGTCGGGCAGATTCGCCATTTAATATTATAAAAAAACTACCTTAAAATAATTTCCAGGCAGAAAAACTACGCGAGCCCTCATAAAGCTCAGCTTTTAGCTAGTTTACCTATAAACTTAAACATTAATTTGCTTAATCAGCATTTTTCCACTTCGAATAATTTAGACACTTCTATTTGGACAATCTTTTTTCTATTCCAACTCCTAGCTATACTCCTTTTGTTTTTCGTGAATTTACTGTCAGTGATGTTAAGAGAAGCTTTACCTCCATTGTGTCAAATGCAGTCGGCAGTGATAACATTAGTCGCAATATGATCATTCTCGACGAAATCCTTCCTATCCTAGCGCATATCCTTAATGAGTCCATCAAAGCTTTCCAGCTTTGTGGAAAGATGCGCAAATCATCCCTCTTCCTAAAAAGTCCAACCCATCATGCTTTTCCGACCTTCGACCCATATCTATCTTACCTTTCCTTTCCAAAGTCCTCGAGCGTCTGGTCCATCAGCAGCTCTCTTTTTTCCTTAACACTAACAACCTCCTTAATCCCTTTCAATCAGGTTTTCGTCCCGGTCACAGTACAGTGTCTGCTCTGGTCAAAATTACCGATGATATCAGACATGGAATGGATAATGGTCTTGTGACTGTGTTATCACTGCTAGATTTCAGTAACGCATTTAACAACGTTGATTTTGACCTTCTCCTAGGTATCCTTCGCTCTCTTAACATATCTCCTGTAGTAATTTCCTGGTTTCGTAGTTACCTGTTCGGTCGTCGGCAGCGTATCCGTGTTGATGATTCCTTTTCTACATGGTGTACTACGTCTGCAGGCGTACCTCAGGGCGGCGTTCTATCTCCTCTTCTTTTTGCTATTTTCATAAATTCTATTTCATGTCATCTTTCTTCTTCCTACCACCTCTATGCCGATGACTTACAAAGTTATAGACAATCACCACTCTCCGAACTAAATGAATCTATTGTGCACACCAACACAGACTTATATTGTTTTTATTTTTCTTTTATCTTTATTTAGTATTTTACTTACAATAATAAATATTTTATTGTAGTTTCTAGATAACATAAATAATCGCCATCGCCAAACTCCCTTGGTTTTTGTTACTACTCCACACTTGGTTGTCTGGAAGAGATCGCTCTATGCGATAAGACCGCCGATTGTATCACCGAATTAGGTTGTTATGTCTAGATATTAAGGTTCTTTCTTGTAATACAATAAAGAGATTATCTATCTATCTATCTAAGGTAATGTACAATGGAAAACGAAAAACAATTGTTAGGAAGAAAGGGGTTCGAACCCGATCCCTGTCGCGCCTAATCTAATAGTTCTCACCAATCGGCTATATTAATCAATTTCAAAGTGACAAAATTAGTAAATACTTTCGTAAACGTCAAATACACTATTAAATAATCTGTGATACAAAAATACTTTCGCGAGTGTGCGTGATCAGTCCTGACGCCACGATTGTGCATAAATAAAAGTATATAGAGTGTATATATACTTCAGATTTAGCTGGATAAATTAAAACTTATACGCTTTACTCGAGAATTCCATTTTTTAAAGTGACCAACCACTATTTCAGTCATTAAAAAATAAAATACGTCAAATTAATGTATCAGCGCCATCTATTGGCACTGTTGTGGGTAGCTCACGACGAGCAATCACCTTGAAAAGATGGTACATTAATTTATCACGGCTATGCATTTGTGCTGTTTGATCTCTGATTCCCGGTCTATGGGATGAGGTACGGTCCATTATGCCTCATTTCAAAATAATAAGGCGGGTGGTGACTTACTATCCACTGAATGGTCCCCCATAAAGATCTTTCACAATCTTGTAAATAAAAGAGAAGCGGCTGAGTTTTACAGTATTATACTATACTAGCTGTTACCCGCGGCTTCGCCCGCTGTATTTGAGTCTTTATGACCTTTGAGGTCAAGATCGATGATTTCTTAGGCCAAGTCACCATAGATGACCCTAAAGTCGAACTCAATATCCTCTATTGTTAAAGTCATTAATCATTTTGGTTAGGTGTACGAAGTTGTGCTGTTTAAATGTTTGACTCAACACAAAAGTTCCTGAAACATTTCTTGCAAAGAAAATAAGATGAATAGCTGCGCGAGCGCAGCGAGTGCAATCATTGCGCATACGAACATTTTTTATGACCTTTTTATGACCCTGACAAATTTACGACCTAATAATCGACTCACTATAGATAACTCTTAGGTCGAACTCGACATCGTCTATTGTTAAAGTCATTAATCATTACTTTCAAAATTAAAAAATGTTACGACTTTTTATGAGACTGACAGTTTTTATGACCTACGTAGTCAACACCGACGACACTCAGTTTAAACTTAAAAATCCACTTATTTTAAGGTTAATAATCGTTATGATTATTGAAGGTCGTACTGTTTTAATTTATATGACTCGTATTGATACATGTGCCTATTAACATACAAAAGTTGCTGAAATATTACTTACTAAGTAGACACAACAAATGCTAGCGCGAGCGCAGCGAGCGCTATCACTGCGCGAGCGAAGCGAGCGCGAAAAATTGTTACGACTTATGACCCTGACAGTTTTTATAACCTACTAAGTCAACACCGATGACACGCAGATTAAACTTAAAAATCCACTTATTTCAAGTTAATAATCATTTTGATTATTGAAATTTGGACTGTTTTATTTTATGACTCGTTTTGATGTATGTGGCTATTAATACACAAAAGTTGCTGAAATATTTATTACCTACAAAGTAGATAAAATAAATGCTTGTGCGAGCATAGCGAGCGCGAAAATTTTTTACGACTTTTTATGACCCTGACAGTTTTTATGACCTACTAAGTCAACAACGATGACACTCATGTTAAACTTGATATCCAGTTATCTTAAGCTTAGTAATCATCATGATTATTGAAGGTTGTACTGTTTTAATTTATGACTCGTTTTGATGCATGTGGCTATTAAAATACAAAAGTTCCGTGCACCAATAGATTTTCCTATAGAAAAATGTATGTGCGCTTCTCACAGTGGCCTTACGGTGAAGGAAAACATCGTTAAGAAACCAACAATCCCCGCATGGTGGTAGGACACTATCTAGTGTCCGCCTGGCCAGCTACCACCCTCAAGTTAGAAAAATCTGTCACCAAACATCTAATGTGTTCCGGCGGCTATCCTTGAGAGCCAGTTCCCATTCTAGGCCTAGCGTGCTTACCATCTTCCATCACTTTCCAACAGGTGAGATAGTGGTCAAACGGTAGCCTATAAGATATTAAAAAAAAGAATAATAGTTTCTGAAATATTACTTACAAAGTAGATAAAACAAATTTTGCGCGAGCGCAGCGAGCGCTATCACTGCGCGAGCGTAGCGAGCGCGAAAATTTTACGGTTTTTTAATGACCCTGACAGTTTTTATGACCTACTAAGTCAACATCGATGATACTAAAGTTAAACATAAATAATTAATAATAATAATAATTTATATTAAATAATTAATAATTATTTAATATAAAGTTAAACTTAAAAAATTTACGTAAAAAATTATTATGATTATTGAAGGTTGTACTGTTTTAATTTATGACTCGTTTTGATGCATGTGGCTATTAATATACAAAAGTTGCTAAAATATAACTTACGAAGTAGACACAACAAATGCATGCGCGAGCGTAGCGAGCGCTATCACTGCGCGAGCGAAGCGAGCGCGAAAATTTTGTCGACTCTTATGACCCTGACAGTTTTTATGACCTACTAAGTCAACACCTATGATACTAAAGTTAAACTTTATATTTACTTATTTTAAGGTTAATATTCATGATGATTATTGAAGGTTGTACTGTTTTTATTAATGAATCGTTTTGATGCATGTGGCTTTTTATATACAAAAGTTGCTGAAATGTTACCTACAAAGTAGATACAACAAATGCTTGCGTGAAACAGTTTTACGACTTTTTATGACCTACTAAGTCAACACCGATTACCCTAAGGTTAAATGTGGCTGTTAAAACAGGAAAGTTTTTAAAATACTTCACACAAAGCAGATAAAACACGTTGGGCAAGCAAAGCCAGCGCGTAAATTTTGATGACTTGTAATGAGCCTGACAGTTTTATGGCCTAATTTATGGCCTACACTTATTAATTATTATTTATTTAATTATTAATTTATTATAAATTTTGACCTTAGGTTCATCTACCTAAGGTCAAAATTTTATGATTATGTTAGCTCTATGTAAAGTTAACAAAAAATATAGGCACCCACACTTAACTGCCGATGGTAGGTATATACTAAAGTTGAACCAAATAGACTTGAAATCTTATGTTGTTTCTATATAGAAACTTTAAACTCCCGTTTCATCCCTTTAAGGAGTGATTTTTGGAAAATCCTTTCGTAGCGGAAACATGCGTCGTAACTTGGAAACAAACATTAATGTATTTGCTATGATTTCTCCAGATAAAATTACATATTCACTCCCCCTAGGGGTAAATTTGAAAGAAATAAAAATACATGTTTTATTATTTGTTTTTAGTTTTATTTGTACCGAGTTTTGAGTGAACCAGACCAAGGAATAACATTTTTTATTAAATTTTATCACCCTATGTTATCCCTTCAGGGGTTGAATTCTGAAAATCAAATTAATCTATATGTTATTTCAAAACTTACACTATCTACGTTTCAAATGTCATTGAAATCGGTTAATTAGTTATGCAGATACGTCAAAACAAACATGACTGGATTATATATTATTTTTCCATAGAAAATTCATTTTTCAATCTACCCCTAGGGGTAGATTTGGAAAATAAAAAAAATCGTGTCTCGTTATTTGTTTTATACATTACATGTACCGACTTTTGAGTTAATCGGACCAAGGAATACGCAGAAACAAAAATTACTCAATTTTCTATTACTTTTCCAAACAAAATCATTTTACACCCTCCTTAGGGGTAGATTTGAAAAAATAAAAAACACGTGACTCATTTTTTGTTTTAAGGTTTGTTTGTACCGAGTTTTGAGTGAATCGGACAAAGGAATATGTGAAAACAAATATTCCTGAATTTTTTATAATTTTTACAAAGAAAATCATTTTTCAAGACCCCTAAGTAGTAGTAGGGTAGTTTTGAAAAAATGAAATACACGTGTATAATTATTTGTTTTATAGATTACATGTACCGGGTTTTGAGTGTACCGGGCCAAGGAATACGTGGAAACAAACATTACTGAATTATCTATGACTTTTCCAAACAAAATCATTTTACACCCCGCTTAGGGGTAGATTTGAAAAAATAAAAAACACGTGTCTCATTATTGGTGTTAAGGTTTGTTTGTACCGAGTTTAGAGTGTATCGGAGAAAGGAATATGTAAAAACAAATATTACTGATTTTTTTATAATTTTTACAAAGAAAATTCATTTTTAAGCCCCCTAGGGGTGGTTTTGAAAAAATGAAAAACACGTCTCATTATTTGTTTTAAGGTTTATTTGTACCGAGTTTTGAGTAAATCGGCCAAAGGAATAAAATTTTCCATAGAAACTTTATCACCCTATTTAGCCCCTTTAGGGGATGATTTTCAAAAATAATATTAGTAGGATTTATTAGAAACGAAAAACAGTAATTACAATAAAAAATATTATATTGAAATTAATTATTAATTATTTGCTGAATACCGCAATGCGATGAGTCCGCTCCTGTGAAATAAAACAATTGTCGTTACTGTAACTAGATAACATAATATATATCAGGCGGCGATGAATGCGGACTGACTCGTACAGTTCGAGTGTAACTTTACGTGAACACTTCTAGGGCGCGTCGTCCACTGAGATTGTGCTCAACAAACCAATTACAAGAGGGAGAGCAACACGTGGCATTGTGTTATGATGTTAACGGGTCAAAGAAGACGCTCGCCTGATGTAAATCGATGACGCCTGTCTATAAATGACACGCAACACTCTGCATTGTCAGAATGTGTGTAATACTGCGCAGCGTGCGTTACCCTGACACATCTTGATGTTCACTCTCACACGTTCTGTTATTTACTTTGACATTTTGTATTGTATAATATTACGTCTAAATAAGTGTCATCGAAGTGGTACTGCCCCAGGTGGAGTAGCAGAAGTCCTACAAGCAGAGATATAAGAGAGAGATATCTATATATTTACAATATGAAGTAACATGACAAACAAGACGCTCGCCTGATGGTAAGCGATGACATCAACTGTGTCACGCAGAACTTTGTTTATACAGAATGTAGCACGTGACTGCACTGCGTCCGTTACCTCGACACTGTTATATGTTGAGTCTCACATGCCTGTACTTACACTGGACGCTTTGTGCTTCACACGGAAAACATTTCTGTTTATTTTCTGTGGTGGTACCGCCCCAGGCGGACTAGCAGTCCTACCACTTAACTATCCACAGTTGATGATCCCCCGTGTGCTGTGTTATACACACGATGTGTTACATTACCTCACTCCGCGGGACAGTCGTACAGAGCCTCGCCTGCCGTGAAGATGCTGTAACCCCACCGCGTGAAACTGAAGTACCGGAGTCTCCTCAGCTCAGTGCTGGTGTGTGTCATCAATGGAGGCTCTCCTCTCCTTCCCAGCTCCAGTGTGTCTGACATTATAATAACATCAATGAGCGTCACATTATATCTACATTATTATTTGCAGGTCATTGTTACCTGCCTGCGTCCGTAATGAACCCTACACGTGATCCCTGGGTGGTGCTACATGGGTGACCACTGGTGGTAGACTCCGCCCGTGGCTCGACCGCTCAATGGGTATTGAACGAAGACATGTCACCAATCGGATCGCCAAGTTCAGACATAATGTTTGGTGCCGGCCTGTGTGAGGTTGTAAAAAAGTGCACAAATCCCCAGTGGTGGGGAATATTAATGGGGATTTGTGGAATAACCTGTGTGGAAGATAGGTTGTAATAGTTATTTTTTATCTCGTTATCTCATCTGATGTTAAGTAGACAGCAGAGAGCCGAGGCGCTGGATGTTTCATCTCGAGAGATGTAAAAGTTTGCGCGTTACAGTATCTGTTATAGGCTGACATCATCACTTGCCATTTACATTTTAGAATGTATTTATGACATCATTACATACCAGCCAGCAAACGTCTTGCTTGTCCCGTCACCACATCTAATAATACATTTAGTTTTATTTATATTTCATTTGACATTTGTTTGAGTAAATAATAATATCCTGCTTATAACAAATAGAGCGGCACGAGAGTGCGTGTGGTGACCTAGTCACCCCGGCCCTGTAATGTCACTGGCTCCTGTGTCCTTCATAATGATAACAATGATCACTTACCGCCGGATACAGTCACGTAGTAGTAGATGTACTTCTCTGCAGAGATGATGTTGCTTGTGTAGATGTCATGGACAGGTCTCACAGAGACGGTCGACAGATGTTCATCCATGTAGATGCGACCACCTCTCTCGTGGCTAAACACTGTTAAAGTAAACAGTCAGCTCTAGCTTACAATATATATGAAATGTATAATTTACTTACACTCAGTACTCGACTGTCTGAATACTAACTTATTTTGAAGTCGTTACTGCTGGACTGATTTTGATGCAGTTTTAAGTAATTGCAATCTGATGGATATTCTCGCATTGTTGTGACACACATAAAACGTGTGACTCCACATGTCACGTGAGTCATTTTCAGTAGCATTTTGAGGTGATTTTTGGTAGCAAGTCAGGAGGAACATCGATATAATGCTCCTACCACCTGTAGTACGTTGGTAAACATTATAAAACAATCCTACTCGATCTGGGTAACCCCTGGGTCGTGCTTAATGGCTGACCACTGGTGGTACGCTTCGAGCGTGCCTTGAACCACCCACCGAACAAAGACATGTGTTCCGGCAGCTATCCTTGAGAGCCTCGACCGCATCATCACTTACCAACAGGTGAGATATACAAATAAAAAAATCCACATAGAGCAACTGTCATGACCTGACTTGGTGGACCAATTGGTGACATGTCTTTCTCAGTGGGTGGTGCTAGTAATGCCAAAGCCTACCACTAGTGGTCACTCTTTACCACCACCCAGGGATTACGTTTTTCCTTATCGTCTAGGTACTCTAGGTCTACGGATACGGATGACTGAGTTGTGCGTCAGTTGAATGTAAACCTTAACCAATTCAAATAGAGTCGTAAATAATTTGTAATATTAGAAACCATCCATACTGCCGCGAGAGTAAACACATTTATTGCGTACACTTTTCTACTCTATATGAACCGGATAAGGTTGATATTCAATCAACTTCCAATATAAATAAATGTGATCACAGTACAGTCCGTGCCTCAGGAGACGGGCGCGTAGAGCAGCATGCTATCTCTCTCTAGCATGTAGTCGTGCTCGCTCTGTTCCGACACATACCGTCGCTCCTCAGGCGCAGCTACCGCGGTCGGACTATAGCACAGCTACCGCGGTCGGACTATAGCACACAGTATGTTCTAGTGCTTCTGAATATTATCGTGTTTATATTATAACGAATATAGTAGTACATACCGATACGATAATACAGATCACTCCGAGGTGACGTAGATGACAGTAACAACGCCACCCCCTGTCCTCTGACCGCGAAGTACATGGTGTACTCCTGCAGGCCGGCGCTGGTCATGTTCACCACCGTGTGGCGCCCCCTCAAGGACATCTCTGTGTACTGTATATACTCCCAGTGACCTAGAACAGCTACAGTACAGCACTCCTCGTGCTGACTGAGGTCACACTCGCTGGGACCTGTGAACGAGAATGCATTCATTATTGTTTTACTTCCAATAAGCAATTGTGACAATATTTAGGGTTCCCTACTCAAAGGGTCAAACGGGACCCTATTACTAAGATTCCGCTGTCCGTCTGTCTGTCTGTCTGTCTATCTGTCTCTCCGTCTGTCACCAGGCTGTATCTCATGAACCGTGACAGTTGAAATTTTCACAGATGATGTATTTCTATTGCCACTATAACAACAAATACTAAAAAACAGAATAAAGTTGAAAATAATAGGGGGTCCCCATAAAAGAAACGTGTTTTTTTCGGCATCTCAATATAATTATATACATCTATGAAAGCTTAGGTAAACGTCCATAGATGGCGTTAAATTGAAATGTCGATCTCTAACACCTTTGTTAGACGTTAGATAGCGTTTCAAAAAATAAAATGTTTATTAATTATTATTTATTGCTTGATCTTATAAAATAATGTAGTGTGGTACGGAACCCTACGAGTGCGAGTCCGACTTGCACTTGGCCAGTTTATTATAAACAACAAAGTTAGAAGCATAAATATCCCTCTTTTATAACCCCCCGACGTTAAAAGAGGTGTTATCAGTTGGGCCACTGTGTACCTGTGTGTAACCCCAAAGAAATAAATATAAGTATTAGTCACCTGGAGCAGCAGTCGTCGTAGCAGTAGATCCACCAGGTTTGGGTACAAACGAGAAAGCAGGGGTGCAGTCTAACGCTGATTGTGCCGGTTGGGACGCTGGAGTTGATGTCTGCAACAATTACTTTAATTATTGCAACATTAGTAAATGGTAAAGAGCATGCCGAGCTTAGTATAGGGTTTCAAAAAGCGCCAGTTACACTGCATTGTCATCATTTATCATCATTGAGATACTTAGTGGTCATGTGGTAGGAACAATTATGTTCCGCCTGACTTGATACCAAAAAGTAGCTTACCGCCATCAAGGAGAATATCTGCCACTATAACCTATTCTGGCAGCACACAGCCCTTGAGAGTCAGAGTATTCTAGGCCTAGTGTGTTCACCATGTTCGACCACAACATCGCTTACCACCAGGTGGGATAGTATTCAAACGCTAGCCTACAAATTATTTAAAAAAAAACATACACTAAGTGCAGTAGGTTCAGAAGCACGGAATCCAGTAGCAGGTGTTGAGAAACTAAACCCAGGAGTAGCTGTTGTCGTAGCTGGTTTGAATGCAGACGCATTGTTTAGATCTCCAAATGCTGACCCTGGAATACATTGAAACATTATTGAGGATAATACCACAGAACAGATAAAGATACGACATAATTATACTTAAATTTAAAATGAACCCCGACGAGACCGATCCAATGAGCCCAAACTCGACATCTCTGCTGTATGTTGGTGAGGAGTTGAGTATTCTACAGATTCCAGGTCAAGTCCCAGCGTCAGGTCAATGCCGAGTACCATGTTCTTACAATATCGTTGAAGTAATAGAATACTGAATTTATGAAACCTATGAAAGTCGATTTCATAGTACCATCAACTAGATAAAAGCTAGTTTTAAAATGGCTGATCGGATTTTCATGAATTAAAACTAAGAACTCTCGATGAAGACATCTAACAAACAAAAAAATTTAATCGGTTCATACGTTTGGGCGTTACGATGCCACAGACAGACACACAGATAAGCTTATAACACCCTTTCTTTTTGCATCGGGGGTTAAATATTATGATGAGGCCTAGAATGGTCCAACTGCGAGCTGTGGTGCCGGAACACCGTAACATTATGTCAGCTGATTTTCGCCTTGATGGTAAGCGACTACCAACCTGCGGGTCTGAACCAAGGTAACTTTTCTATACCTCAAAGGGCCGTTGAATATCACTGCATATTATAAAACAAAGTCCCCCACTGCGTCTGTCTGTCTGTTCGCAATAAACTCAAAAGCTACTGAATGGATTTTCATGCGGTTTTGACCAATAGCCAGAGTGGTTTATGTTATGAGGAAGGTTTAGGTGTATAATTCATAAATTGGTTGAAATATGATGATGATTGTTGAAGATGCTATAGATCTATATATACCATGAAGTCGCGAGACTCACTTTGTGAAAAATTTAAGGAGATTAAAATTCTCACAGTGGTATGTCAATATATATATGAAAATATTATGTATGTACGCAAAAATTTGAATGATTATGATAAGAGGTCCGATGTACATAATTTCAATACAACACTCAAAAATAGATTAACTTTACCTCAATTCAGGTTGTGGAAAGTTAGTGGTTCTTTTTTGGGGAACTGTATACGATTTTATAATTTCCTAAAGATATTGATCAACTGTCTATGGGCAGATTTTAAACCTTTGTAAAATCCAATTTAATGAAGAAATCGTACTATACAATAAATGACTATATGAATGACAAAAATGCTTGGCCTGAATGCCCCAAGCTCCAAGATATAATACAAATCTCTAGTATCATATATTGGTAATATAATTTTAATAAAACAGAAGAACACACATGTATTCGTTGTAGAATCTTCTAAGTTCCGCTGTATTTAGTACAATCACAGGGCGAGCGGAGCTACTACTTAGACATACATGTACAATTTACCTGGTTTATTGACTTCCGTAGTAGTAATAATGTCCGAGACAATATGAACAGGTTCTGTTGTCGAATTCAAAAGACCATCTAGCTTAGAAATTTTCTCAATAGTGGGCACAATGAGGGTAGTCAGGTTCTTTATTGTTTCATTTATCTCATGTACTCTAGCAGATATATTCTGCGATCTCATATCATCATTGATTTTACTGTTGATAAGTGAATTATTCTCAGATATTTTTTCCTCTATTACCATGAGCATAGATGTTATCTGGGTTTTGTATTCATGAAATTTCGTGTCTATTTTTTTATCCAACTCATTGTATTTTCTCTCTATGAATTCGTCTAATTTCACAAGAAGTTTCTTGTAAAAATAGAAGAAGAAAAAGAAGATACATCCAAGTTTTATGAAATCTTCCAGATGGGGTGTCATACTTTGCATGGCACTGTCCAACTCAACCAGTTGTTTTTGAGACTGAGACATTTCTACTGTTTCTTCGGTACCTCCGTGGTCTATTAGCTCTAGTTTCGAGCGGATGGACCTGAAACTGTATAAATACAATATATAAAGTCACTATTATAATTATAGTATATAAAAATAGTTATAAACACAGAATCACTGCCTCACAGCTGTATGGCGTATCTGTTGGGTCTAGCATTATAAAAGCTTGTTCTAGGGGTAAACATTCTTGTCGGCTAATCTTCTAATAGTATAGGAATCTTTGTCCTGTCCTGACATACCTAATCACTAACTAACTCAGAGACAACAAAGAGCTTAGAGCATTGGTCGTAGAGACTTGAAATTTGGAGGGTACCTACATTTGTCCTAGTATAGTATGTAGTACGTAGGGGTGTAATAAGAATGGATTTTCGGAAATTCCACCTCGAAGATAGTTAAATGGGGTGAAAACGATGTTCTTTGTTTTTGAACATAACGATATGAAATTGGTATTTGAGTAATTTAATATAAATAAAACTGGCTAAGTCGAGTTGAACTCGCCCACCGAGGCTTCCGTACCAATGTTGGTAGGTACCAATTACTACTAGACCTCTAAATTGTATGAGCGCTCATATAACTTAGAGGCCGATCATAATTGGCGTAACTATGTATGTATGGGGTTCATCATTCAATTTTCAACTTTTTTTATTTTTTCGAATTTTTTCTTTATTTGTGCTGTAAGACCTTGCTTCTTGCCAAGTTTCATGATTCTAAGTCAACGGGAAGTATAGGATCAGTAGAGGGGAGGGGGAGGTTGGAGGAGGACCCCTCCCTTATGGGCGGAAAACAGCGGCAACATAGTTGTCGAACATTTTTAACCGACTTCAAAAAAAGGAGAAGGTTTCTCAATTCGACCGTATATTTTTGTATGGAAATAAATTAACTTTTACCTGTAAATAAGATAGATATTTTATAGATAAATTAAACGCCATAGCGTTGGCTCTAGTGAGGCGCGGCCGCTGCCGCGGCTCCCCTCGCTCCGCTCGTCGGCGCACGTCACGCGGTGGTCACTGTTCCCTAGTGTTGTGCCGTAGTGTTCGACTTTGACATGATTAAGTACAAGTACATTTCTGAAACGACACACACTAACTAGCATGCACTAACACACTACACGCAGACCTCTCAACTATTTAAGTCGACTCAACCCAGGAAAGATTCCCGGGTTGTAAAAAAATAACTTCGAGGGGTAGGTATAATTTTTAATACTTAACCTTAAAATTTTTATATATAATATATATTTATAACTTTTGAAGGGGGGGGGCAACTCCTCCGCAACTTTTCCTTCAAGGGGAGGGTTTTTCCCTCTCCCCCTCCACCCCTTCTCCCCCTCATATCGATGGTAGGTATACTAAAGTTAAGCCGAAAGTGATCTACGGGTTCCTTTTTTTACCTTTTGAGGTACGGAACCCTAAAAATTGGAAGGTATCTACTGTTTTACTTTAGAGAAAATCGGTGGTGACAGATGGACAGACGGACAAGAATGTGATCTAAGCCAAAGGTTCCTTTTTTTACCTTTTGAGGTACGGAACCCTAAAAATATTGCGAAATTAATTTTTAGTAGTAGCCAGTAATCAAGCAAATAAAAACGATTTTGTTCTGGTCTGGTACAAAACAGTCATCGACACAGAAACACACAATACAAGCACACACACAAGTCACTTGATTTGATCAAATCAAAGAGAATATAAATAATACATTAACATTAATATTAATACTATGTATTATTATCTTTTCTATGACGTTGGATTGGATTTGATGCATAGATTTTTAGTAGAGATGCTGATGCTACACAATACGCATATTTGATGACTCGATGATCGAACAACCTCTGTGAACGAAGAACTGGGTGGAACTGGGGGCCTACGCCCAAAGAGCACAGATTACTATATGAGACCAAAGAGCATAGAGAAAGTATATATATGTAGAGACAACATTAGCATATGCAAATGAAATAGCTATAGAGATATAACCTGACTAAAACGATGAACATGTGATACATATGCCCACTATAAGATAAAATGAACAACGTAATTTGGTCGGGTTATATATGACAGCGGGTAAGAGCCAATGGGGGCACTAGAAACTGGCTCCATACATTGTTGGATCCAGTTTAATCGCGTATGCAGGTAAAGGATAAGACATTTTTGTTTATCTCACTCTCTCATACCAGTGATTGTATAGTTTTATCCTTCTCATATTATTATTGTTATTTAAATGCCACATCTGCTTAATATTCCATCCATGATCCAAAGAGTAACATTATTATGTTCTACAACATAATATAACATAATATTAATATATAGTAACATTAATATATCCTACGCCTATCCACAGATTACTATATGAGCACAGACTACAAGAAGAAGTAGTAGAAGTAGAAGGAATTTACTTCGACAATATGAAACACTGTACACAACAACAGAAGAGAAGAATACACAGAAACAATACACTTGGTTAATATATAAGCTAATTAACAAAAAACTAAGATAAAATCATTACTAAAACTAACAGAGAGTGTAAAAAATTGGTTATAAACAAAAAACAAACAATAGATTTATTGAAAATAATAGAAAGGAAAAAAAAATTAGATCATTATTCATTGGAGCTTACTTTGCTGAAGTGTACAGTACTGTAGCCGAAATAGGTTCAGGCTCAGCTTAATGCTGCAGAGTACTACAGCACTGATTTTCAGCCCGTACCTTAGGTGACAGCAACAGGATAGCTCATGACCATGACCCATGACTTGAATTCACAAAAACTTCAAGAATTTTTACTTGACTTACTACTTGACACTGGCTAAATACACTTATTGTGTGGAGAAAAAAAAATAATATCAATAATTATAATTAACTTGAAAATTGAATTAAAATATATGTTTCTAAATAGTAATCATTACTAGTGACCCTTTAATCATGACGGCATGAGAGTGTCATCATACCGTTTGTCTTCACAGCAAACTACCTACTCGATCTTACTGCCAAAGCGCGCCAATAGATGTTTTACATCAAAAAGTGAAATAATTATATAATTAACCTCAATACACTTCAACATTACGAGGGCGGCACTAAAAGTATCGGGAATGGAATATTTCCACTGTTCCTGACATATTAAAATCTTTTTAATTGAAAACTCCTTGGTTTAAAAAATCAAATACCATTTATTTATTTTTAAAAAAGATTCTCGGTCTTGTCACATGGTTTTGTCAAACTTGTTTAGTCGTTGAAAAACTGGCCAAGTGCAAGTCGGCCTCGCACTCGTAGGGTTCCGTAACACAGTAGAGTATTCTATATATATGATTTTTCGCGACTACAAAAATAGCTTTGTTTTTCATAGTGTTTGTATGAAAAACAATACTTGCGGTCGCTATATCTCAACAACTGCTGAATGTATCTCGTTCAAACCAATTTTCGTTGAAAGTTTTTATTGAGATCTACAGAATATGTTTTTTCTAGATTTTTCACTCCCTTACTTTAGAAGTTAGAGGGGGGGGGACACACATTTTACCACTTTAGACGCGCCTATCTTTTAAATGATTGACTTTGAGAAAAAATGATTTTAGAAACCTCAATGTCATTTTTAAAGACCTATCCATAGACACCCCACACGTATAGATTTGAAGATTTTTTTTTTTTTCGTTTCAGTTCCATGTATGGGATGCCCCCCTTAAACTTTTATATTTTTTATTTTTGTACAAAAATCGAAAAGCGGTTAACAGAATACATCTACCTACCAAGTTTCAATTCTGTAGTCTTAATAGTTTCGGAATAAAATGGCTGTGACATACGGACGGACAGACAGACAGACAGACAGACAGACAGACAGACATGGCGAATCTATAAGGGTTCCGTTTTTTGCCATTCGGCTACGGAACCCTAAAAAATGGAATCGACTCGAGAAAATTCAAGAGTGATGATTTATTATAACTTTCGAAGTGGTTTAACACAAAAACAGTGTATTGACCGGATGATTTCTGCATTTGGTGATGAAGCCCCATCCAAAACCACAATTTATCGCTGATTTGCTGAATTTCAACGTGGACGTGTCAATCTCAGTGATGATCCCCATCAAGGTCGTCCAAAAACTGCAGTCACCCACGAAAACGTTGATGCTGTGCGTAAGCTGATTGAGCAAGATCGACATGTGAAATACCGCGAAATTCAGGCAACTTTAGACATTGGCATGAGTCAAATACAAATAATCTTGCATGAACAATTAGGTGTAAAAAAAATGTTTTCGCGATGGATACCGCATTCGTTCTGTGAAGAGCAAAAAGCGGCTCACTTGGTGCGTCAGAACTCTCGAAAGATTCCACGCGGGATCCTCAAATGCTGTATACAACATCGTATCAGGTGACAAATCCTGGATATACGCGTACGAACCCGAAACAAAAATCATTCATGAGTTTGGGTGTTCGAAAATGAGTTTAAGCCAACAAAAATTGTTCAAAACGGCCATTTTGGAGACCCCAACTTCCGAATGGAATGGTTGCTTCAATGATTGGTTCCATGGTATGGAAAAATGTGTCAAATTTCGCGGAGAATACTTCGAAAAGCAATAAATACATTTTTCAGTACTAATGTTGTGTCACTTCCTTGATTCCCAAAATTCAGTGCCGCCCTCGTACTACGTTACTATCAACGTTATTGTAACATAGAAGTAGAGGAGAGCACGTCGAAGCGTCATTATTGAGGTTATAAACATAAATATTTTTTAAATGCGAGCCGATTTTCAATGAAAGACACAATGCCATGCTTTTATTAGTCACTTAAGTATAGAACTATGTAAGATATGTGTGATAAAAACGATTATTTACCTTAAAAATCGCCAAAATTCACAAAAAATGCCGCTGACGAAACACACGCGCACACCTTTGACAAACTACTCTACAACATAGTGTTGCATATCGATAGTCCACTATCGATAGACTATCGATAGTCTATCGATATTAAATAGCGGTGGGCGCTTTTAATCAGAAATAGCTTTTTAAAACGTTATCCAAAACAAGCGCCAAAGCGCGCTTCCAAAATTAAGCCGTCTACGCTATAAGCCGTCTTCGCTTAAAAACATTTTTCGTACTACTATATTCGACCATAAAATGACCTTATTCCTACAGCTATACGGCACATTATAAACATTCTTTATTAAATTGATATAACAACCTTATTGCTATGCACATAAGACTCAATATCGGTGGGATCGGTTACAGTTTACAGTATTATACGACTAAAACAAATGCAGCTTGATTTCGTTGAGGCAGACTGACAATGAGTACAATGACCCGTTTTTGATTTGTTGGTATTATTTCAAATGAAACACAATCGGTATTATGCGACTAAAATAAAGTCTACTTGTTTGCGTTGTGGTAGACTGACAATTACCCGTTTTTTATTTGTTAGCATTTTCAAACCAAACGTGATAATCGGTATTATTCTAGTAAAATAAATTCTGCCTGTTTCCATTGTGGCTGACTGACAACGACCCGTTTTTGATTTGTTAGTATTTTTTTAAGGACAACGTAATGTTATGTTCTTAGTTTCATGGATTATTTTTGTTAGTACGTAATCTATTATTTTGATAAGACGAGCTCGTTTTATGCTCGTTAATTAGAATTTAGATCGTATGCGAACGAAGTAAAAATGCGTGTAGTCGATGTTTTGCTCATTAAATTGCGCAATGGTGCAATCAATTCTTCAATTATCGAACGATAATAATTGGACATTGTATATAATATAACTAAAACAAAGGTTAGGAAACTGTAAAGTGTAATTATAGTGATTGATGTGAACTGTTTTTTAAGATGTCGAGAACAAGAACTCTCTATCTGAGATAATGGTGTGGATATTCATTTCAGACAGTCCTAAGCCTGTTGATAAGTACGAAGGGAAGTTAATTGATTTATAGTAATTTGCATTGTATTAAGTAATTTTTTTTATATATCCTAACACTGTCCTAGTAAAGCCATAAAACATAAAAACATTAACTTACGTTACGTCATTACATTACTATTTCAAATAAGCCCCCGTTTTATTACGTTACGATACTTACGATCTTCACAACAATAGTGACTTGCACTGCTTATAGTTTTAAAAAGCCGTTAAGCGTAAAGCTTATTTTAAGCTGGTTTTAAAAAAAAAGCACAACGTTTAAGCGTGTTGTCAATTTAAAGCCGTTTATCACATCTCTAATATTGAAGAGAAAACCGATAGTAACTGAAATCTATCGATAGTATTACCATGTGCCAATACTTTCGATAGTATCGATAGCGCTTTTTAAGTAATCATATTGAATATACTAATACTATCGATATTATCGATAATTTTTCTGCAATAGTATTGATGGTATCGATAGTATGCATACTATCGATATTTAAATACTATTGATAGTCAGCAATAATGCAATAGTATTATAGTCTAATTTGATGCAATGTATCCTATGCAGAACAAACTACCAAGTTATGTCGAATAAGTAAGTTAATATGTCGTTAAACCATTTTCAACAATATCAATACTGGTAGTTGTCACATTACTTTATATTTTTCCGTATATACCATTATATTAACTGATCTCTATACATAGCTTTGAGATCACTTATGATACTATCGGAAAAATACCGACAATCGCTAGCATGAACTATCGATACTATCGATAGTATCGATTATTTAGGGTAAAGATTGTCACATTTTGCGATACTATCGATACTACCGATACTATTGTAAAAACACTATCGACACTATCGATAGTATTACCATATTTAATAGTATTTCTCAAAATTCACAATCGATACTATCGATGATATCGACACGTGGAAATACTATCGATAGTACTATCGATATTCTGAGTAGTTTTCAAGGTCAACTATCGATAGGCAAACTATCGATGGTTCTGCAACACTACTACAACAGACAGCAACGTAGTAATTAAGTTTTTTTTTTTGTGGACTTGGCCATAACACGGTCTGTGTATTGTGCCACTTTCTTGATATATGTTGCTTAGTTTATTATACTTATTTATTAAAAACGGGGAAACTTATTTACAAACGAAATAATAGCGAATATTATTCGGAATTTAAAAATGACCAGAAAAGCATGGTTCAATATATAAGATATGTACAAAATATTTACAATAAATACAGTAGGTTAATACAAAATATATTATTTACAGTTTAATATCATTCAATAAAATAAAGTCGGATATGGCTTTAAAAATAAGGCGATTATTTGAAGATACCAGGCATGAAGAATTAATCGGAAATTGAATGTTCAGTAACAAGAGAGTTTCTAAGAAGGAGGAACGGTCATACATAGGGCAAGATAATAGTATATGATTTACATCGGCTACGGGATGTCCACAATCACATTTAGGACTATCTCTAATACGGAGTTTGGCAAGATGGGCTGGGTTACAAACGTGCCCCAGTCGCAATCTTATAAGGACTGTTGTGGCCAACTTGCCAAGCTCCGCACTACAGAACCAAGGTTTCATTGTTACATTAGGGTGCAGTGAGTAGTAGTAAATTCCTTTAGACAAGGCACTTTTTGCCCAAGCTTTATTCCAGGATTCCTGGAGATGAAGTCTAGGCAAAGTAGCCAGGTCATGGCAGTAGTTAACGTAAGGATACGTATCACCAGAGTGTACAGCATCGTTGGCAAGGTAATCAGCTTTTTCATTGCCAATGATAGGTACGAGTGTGACTTGGAATCCAAATGAATGTAGTGGAATAACATTTCTGAAAGCATTTGAATAATTTATCTCGGGCGTGAATAATGACAGGCATGTGAACTTTTGCATTAAAAGGACAACGTGTTAGGGCTTGAATGGCGCTCTAGAGTCTGATATAATTAATGTGTTTTTTAGTTTTGTGAATAATATGTAGGTATTCCAACGCTTTTAGAATACCAAAACACTCACCTGTATATGTCGATGTTTCTGGAGGAAGTTTTATTTTTTGCACTATTTTATACTCTCGGCACAGAATAATGAATAGTACAAGTACAGAAATTGCACTCCCTGAGAGCAAAAATGCGAGATTAAACCTAGTTACAACGATGGTAACGTTCAAAATAAGCTTCACGCCTCGGGTGCGACCTTGAATTTGCGTCACAGTATCAACTAATAGTAACTATGAAACGCGTGTTGCGCACAGTAAAATGCACCGTAAGTCCGCACAGCGAGAGTTTGAATAACTCGGTCAACTCGCGGCCTCTCCTATAGGGTTGAATATTATGAGAAAACTTGTTGAAGACTTGGTAGAAGAATACTCTAAGGTAGAACAATGTAATGAGTACATTACTGATAATAAGTGCTACATTAATGTTTAATGTCGAGGTAGGATAAAAGTACTACAGTTATACTTAAAATACGTGACGTTCAATTAAAATTGAGTAAAGTTTTAGACTGCGTAAGTTAAATAACGCGAAAAAATAGTACTCACATGCCTAGAATCGTTGGTTGTTTGACTTGTAACATTATAATAGTCTAGGAGCTGACTCACTTTTTCGACCAAAAACAATTATGTATTTTATTCATTGTAGGAAAACTTTATTTTGTAATAGTTAAATATCTAAATAAAAAAAAATCCTATATTTTATTTTACCATTTTGTCGGCATTATTGATATACACATACCTACACAATTTCAGCTTTCTAGTACTAACGGTCTCATAGCAAAACCTTGGACAGACAGACACACAGACAGACGGACATGACGAAAATATAAGGGTTCCTTATCAGGACTACCGAACCCTAAAAAATAATTTTCAATTTCTAATCGGTTAAGATTTGACAGAGTTCTGAGGTCGCAAACATTAAAAAAAACCGTCGAATTGAGAACCTCCGTTTTTGTGAAGTAGATTAAAAACTAAAACACCGAATTCCATGCCCTGCGAGTCAATTTAAGTAGCAAGTTTGAGACATTTATCTTCATATCTCTGGAGATACTTATCAGATCTCAGTAAATCTCAGTGATCTGAGATCTATAAGTACTTTAATTACATTAACTCTCGGATTATAAAAATCTGCCTATCGTATGACACGACAAAATCATTAAGTAAGAAAAAAATGAAAATTGAAGTAAATGTTAGTAGGTACCTACCCAATTTATTTATCTTAGAACTAACTAACTAAAGCAAGATGTAATGTCGATAGAAATTCCCTAAAGATCATAACGTGGATTCCCTTGAAACATGAAACTCAGCTGATTCATACCTACCTACCATTTTATGTGGGACATTCTTTGCTTTTCACATAGTTACTCTTTACAGATACTATATGTTAATATCGTAAGCAAGGAATATAATATTGAAGTAGGTAGGTAGGTAGGTAGGCGCGCGACCGAGAGCGCGCGTGACACTTAACTGACTGAACTTGCACCCTAGCGGTGTGCGCGGAGCTACTTGTAGTTTCATAGCTACAGCGCGGAGTGCGACAGGCCTGGTACCGGCCGAATGGACTGATGATGAAATAATAGAAAATACCACAGTCCCTACAGGGTTTGGCAAAATATTAACAATAAGACATCTGAATTATAAAGTGACAGTAGATGGTTCTCCGATTTGGAAACCCTCTCAATTGGTTGTTGTAACTTTTGATGGAAAAATCCTTCCTAAGCACATATTCATATGTTATAATGCCCTAGCTGTTGAACTTTATACGTACCCTACCATACAGTGCTTTAAGTGTTGTAGGTTTGGTCATACAAAAACACAATGTCGTTCTAAGCCACGCTGTTTTAAATGCGGCCATGAACACCCAGGTGATTCATGTGACCGAGAAGAAGACAGTGCAGTATGTTGTCTCTGCTCTGGCTATCACTATGCAACAAGTAAATGCTGCCCCGAATTTTTGCGACAGAAAAATATTAAATTATCAATGGCTGAAAGCTCAATTTCTTATGTCGAAGCGTCCAAGATACACGCACCACTAGGTAAATCGTATGCAGACATATTAAGTTCTGCCAAACCAACCCAAACCAACCCTCTGACTCCCACATGGACATCCTACAAAAAAAATGTACAACCTAAGCCACGTACACGATATAATGCCATAGAAAAGATAATAATACTAAATAATGCTCCAACAGGATACGACCGCGTAGCTCACCAAGAACTTATTAAAGACTACAATATGCCCCCAAGTCAAAATGGCTGTGGTTATGCTATGAACCAAGACCAAACTTCTCAACAAACACTTACTGATATTATTACTCTATTAATTGATACATTAAATAAGAACAATATTTTGTTACCGTCCAACGTTGCCCACTTAATCGAAGCTTTAAACAACAAATCTATTCAACCACCTGCTTACCATTCCGAAATGAATACATTTCGGAACGATACTGGACAATTCTTTAAAAATTGTCCAGTGGAACTGCCGCAGCGCAGTTAGTAAGAAAAGTGACATTATTTATATAATAAACAAATTTTACCCATATATAGATATTTGCATTGGCAGAGACATGGCTTAAGCCTGGCTTTGCCTTTAGGATAAGTAATTATTTCTGTCTTCGTGAAGACAGAAATGACGGGTACGGCGGTGTCGCCTTACTCATCAAATCATCTTATTAATTCACCCCCATTATCCTTTCCCTCTCATTGTAGTGACTTTTCTATTGTTGGAGCAATAGTAGAAAACATTTGTTTTATTTCTATTTACATTCCACACGCATCTTTATCTGTTTTACTGGAGCTTAACACAATTATCAGTTCTCTACCCAAGCCCTTCATAATAATGGGTGATTTTAACTGTCATCATTATTCATGGGGCAGCTCGGCTTCTAATGTGCATGGCAGTGAACTTCTTAATATAATTGATAATCAAAACCTATGCATTTTTAATGATGAAAGACCAACTCGTAGAACAAATCCAAACGAAGGTCTAAGTGCCATCGACCTATCAATTTGTTCACCCAATCTTGCTTTAAAATATATATGGAAAATACGGAAGTATTTTCCATATATATTTTATATATTTTATTACGGGAGTACTTATCGAGGAAGTGATCATTTCCCAATTCTTATCTGTACTTCTGAGAATAAGCCCAGACATCCGAAACGAAAATCGTGCCTAAAATATAGATTAAATAACCCTGATTGGACAGCATATAGTGATAAAGTTGAACTTAAAATACCATGTCTCCCTCAAATTACAACAGACAACGAACATATTTGTGCCAGTAAATTGGCTGATATTAAAACGGAAGCTGCAAACGAAACTTTCCCGTTAAAAAAATCTGCTCTGGACCTTATTCCATCACCCCCGTGGTGGGACAAAGAGTACAGAGGCTGTTAAAAAAAGAAAACAGGCTGAATTAGATTATAACACAGACATGTCAATTGATAAATTTAAAATTGTCCAAGAGGCAGTTGAGAATTCAAAACAACTATTCAAACAGAAAAAATCTCTGGTTGGAGACGTTACTGCTCGTCTATTTCACCTCAAACACCATCTTCGTTAGTGTGGCAAAATATTAGAAAATTTAAGTCTGCTGTTAGTAACCAACAAAATTCATAACCACATCAATTGTCTGATCAATATCTTGATCACTTATCACCACCTTATGTTCCCCAGGAAAAGTCCTTTTCTCCAGGATGCGTAATCCTCCACCAATAGAAATTTGGTACAATGGTGTGCTGTTACCCAATAAGAATGTAGCAAAATTTTTAGGCTTTGTTCTAGATTCTAAGTTTACAGGTATACCACATTGTGAATCCATTGAGTCAAAGTGTGAACAACGTATAAATATGTTAAGATGTCTTTCAGGAGTTTGGTGGGGTGCGCATCCTTTCTCTTTGAAGCTTATTTACAATGCTCTTATAAGAAGAGTCCTCGATTATGGTAGCTTTTTCTTAGAGCCGTGTAGAGTAGCTGCTGCTAAGAAATTTGATGCTATTCAATCCAAGGCTCTGAGAATAATAACGGGTGCAATGAAGTCAAGCCCCTTAAATGTGTTGCAAACAGAATGTTCTGAGCCTCCATTAAATATCCGACGGCAGTTTCTATCTGACCGGTTTCTTTTCCGTGCCTTCCAGTTTTTAGAGCATCCTCTTATACCAATACTAATCACATTATCAGACTTTATCTCATCCTGTGCATACTGGAAATTCAAAACTACACCGTGTCTTATTAACAGTTTACAAAAAATAAAAAAACCTATCAGCTCCTACCTATCGATCGAAGAATTTCCCTCTCTACACCACTAACTATGAAACTTTAACTATTTCTCCTAATACACATTTAGATTTAGGTTTTGTAAAAAGTGACATAGGTGTTAACAATACTTTCAATTCAATAACTGATGACAAATGGTGTGGATGGCATCATATTTATTGCGACGCTTCTAAACATGACAAAAATCAAAATGTTGGTGTTGGTGTTTATCACCGAGAGCTGGCCTGTCGCACTCCGCGCTGTAGCTATGAAACTACAAGTAGTACCTACCTAAAAGAATAAATCTGACTGACTGATTGACTGACATATCAATGCAGAGATATGACGATAAACGTATCAAACTTGCAACAAGTTGCAACTGAAACTAACTCGCGCGGCATGGAAGTCGGTTGTTTTAGTTTTAACTATCTTAATTAAACTATTACATAAACTATCTTAATTATAGTATAACTGTAGTACTTTTATCCTACCTCGACATTAAACATTAATGTAGCACTTATTATCAGTAATGTACTCATTACATTGTTCTACCTTAGAGTAATCTCTTCATAACATTCAAAGGGTTGAATGTACTCTTCTATAGGGATAGAAGAGGCCGCGAGTTGACCGAGTTATTCAGACTCTCGCTGTGCGGACTTACGGTGCATTTTAATGTGCGCAACACACGGTTCATAGTTACTATTATTTGATACTGTGACGCAAATTCTAGGTCGCACTCGAGGCGTGAAGCGCATTTTGAACGTTACCATCGTTGTAACTAGGTTTAATCTCGCATTTTTGCTCTCAGGGAGTGCAATTTCTGTACTTGTACTATTCATTATTCTGTGGCAGGGGGCTGATAACGAAAATCATTAAATGAACGAAATGAACGAAATGACGGGGACGCAGCTATGTAGGCTGTATAGCTCCGTCCCCGTCATTTAGTTCATTTCGTTCATTCAATGATTTTCGTGATCAGCCCCCTGCTACTTAATATTAAACTTGACTGCGTACACCGGCCCAATAAGGCCGACCTTGAACGGAGTTTGCCCCTTTCTTTTGTATGGACAACTTATATAGGAGAATATATATATCTATCTTATAATATACTAGAGTGGCCCGCGGCCACTCTAGTCCCCTTCGCCCGCGTTAAAAACTTATTTTATTTACTTAAAACTTTTCTTTTCTAAAAACGATTCTATCAAATTCGTTCACCCGTTTTCATGTTATCGCGTGACTAAGGCAATTCGGGATTCATATTTATAAAACCCGAAAAACCCAAATTTTCAGACTTTGTTACCTACCCCATTTCGAAAAATCCTACAACACGTACTTTATCTCATCTTGTTTCTACATACAAACTTTGAATCCCCGTTCCGTATCCAGGAGGAATTTTTGGAAAATCCTTTCTGACCCTACCTACGTCACAATAACTATCTGCATTCTAAATTTCAGCGCAATCCGAAACAATATTGATTTCAGATTTTGTTACCCATCTTCACCCGTCTAGGGGTGGAATTTCGAAAGAGCCTGATACACTTATTAACTTACTTAAGTATCCTACTTGTGTTAAGGGTGCGTTTCTTAAATGCACCGGTACTACTACAAGCGCATAGTCCTCACGCACACAGCGACAGGACGAAAACGCGTCAATAAAATCATCTTGATACATTTATAGTTGAATGGTACTAACAGTAGCTAAGTAGGTTCGTTACATTTGTTTTATTTTTTAAAATTCAAAACGTTAAATTATGCTTTGACTATGTACAAAATGTGTGTTAAGTCTCGTCACTACAAACAAAACGAGCCCAAACACGGTACATCTTACTCTGACCGTGTACATTAGCCTGTCTGAGATAAAAACTAAATATTTGTCATTGATCACCTACATACATTTTTACGCAAGGATCAAGTTAGAGGAAGCCAAATTTCCGTGTCTGTACAGCGATGTTTTTTCGTCAAGCTGATATCGTCAACCGGCACAGGTCCTGCCTCTACGGCGGTTGACCGCGGACTGCATAGAGTAAAGTAATATATGGCGGACTGAGTTGTAATTTTAAATGATTGTTTATTTATACTCAAAATTGTCATAAGAAAAGCAACCTTACAGGCGTGTTATTACGTTTTATCGAATTTAGCAAAATCTACGATACCTCAACAAAACAAAGGTAAAAGTATTATTTTTTTCTGAACGTTATTGGAAACATTTTTTAATGTTTTTACTACTTTATTTGTTGTTCAGTACATATGCTTTTAAATTGTATTTTCGTTTCCGTTAGAAAATTGGTATTTTTGTGAAATATTGTACCGAAACTCGACTCGATTACGACATTTTTGTAGTAGGAGTCAACTGAAAATATTTTTCATTGTTTAATATACATATATTTTTAAATAAATAAATTACTTAATTTGATAGCAAAGGACCTGTCTATTGATAGATAATAATAACAGATGACCTAGTTTCGTGTAGTCATCGCCAATTGTACCTAAAATATGCTAAAATCAGCAATTTTATGACATTTACATAAATGCGTCCTTAAGTTTCGAATATAAAAGACTATCTAATCTTGTTTCTCCATACAAACTTTGAACCCCCGTTTCATCCCTTTCAGGGGTGAATTTTGGAAAATCCTCTCTCAGAGGTAACTAACGTCGTAATAACTATCTGCATGCCAAATTTCTGCGCAATCCGAATCAGTATTGATTTTCACACTTTGTTACCCAATTTCACCCTCTTAGGGCTGGAATTTCAATAAAATCTGAAACACGTATTTACTTATTTTTTTACTGGAGCACTTGTATGAAGTTTTGAATAGAAAATACTATCTAATCTTGTTTCTCCATACAAACATTGAACACCCGTTTCATCCCCTTAAGGAGTGAATTTTGGAAAATCCTGTCTTAGTACACTCTTACGTACTAAGACAAATATACTTTCCAAATTTCAAGTCTCTACGAACAGCGGTTTAGGCTGTGCGTTGTCTGTCAGTCAGTCAGTCAGGGGCCTTATTCAGTATGAGCATTTTAAAGTCTTACCGTGCCGTGTTACGTTATCTCCGCGTTATGGTATTCTCTATGCCAATTTCAAGTACGGTAACGCGGTAAGGTAAGGTTATGAGCGCGTTTTGAGATATCGTGACATATGAGGACGTGTAAAGCGCGCGTTTTGTATAATTTACCTATCGTGTGGCATACAGAATACAATTTTTCAATAACGGAACGTGGCGCGTTAAGGAACGCGTTGTCTCATTGTTCATACTGAATAAGGCCCCAGTATATCAGGACAAAGATTCTTATAGCATTAGATACCTTAGGGGAAATATGCTGGCTCATATAAATCATATTTATTGTTACGTGTGCATGGCCTTCGACGCTCGCATTATTATAACAAGCTTGTTTCACACTTCTGAGTCACCTCATTATAATAAATCATTTCTGGAACCCAAAATAAACTTGGGTTTCACTGATGTTGTTTATGTTTTAATCGGTAAATTCCCAGGATACAAGTCAGCGGCGCACATAAAAAATTTGGCGCCTTTATCAATATGTTTTTGTTGGCAAAATTAGGTACTATGTTGTAATCTGTTGTACTGTACGTACGGTACTTTTTAACTGACTTCCAAAAAAGGTAGAAGTTCTATGTTCGTCTGTATGTTTTTGTATGTATGTTTATCGATATATGTATTTAAAAAAAATAATTTTAGTTCGAAAGGGTATCCCATATACTCCCGAGGAGGTCCTATTATCTCTCATATAACTCAGAGGTCTACACAAACTATGTATGTATGGGGACACCCTTTAATTTTCCACTTTTTTTTAATTTTTTGGAATTTTTCCTTAATTTGTGCTGCTTAACCTTGCTTTTTGCCAAATTACATGATTCTAGGTCAACGGGAAGTACCCTATAGGTTTTCGAACCAAAACCTATAGGGTACTTCCGGTTTATTACCTAAAATTGTCAATTTTGGATATAAGCAAGGTCTTAAGGCACAAGTAAAGGAAAAATTCCGAAAAATAAAAATAGTTGAAAATTTAGGTACATTTTGGTACTAACAAATTTCGCGAAAATCTAAATTTGCCCATATCTTTTTATTGTGTTGACTCAAGACCTTGATTTTTATACACCCAATAGGGACTATAGACCTCAGTATCAGGTATAAATTTCAACTTGCTAGGTCCACCCGTTCCTGAGAAAATCAGTGGTGACACACGGACAGACAGACGGACAAGAAAGTGATCTAATAAGGGTTCCTTTTTAGATAACTGTTGATTTCGATGGCCTCCCGTACTTTACGAGCAACGAAAAACTTCTTCCTCGCTAGCACAGAGACCTTATCGAATCGTAGCTGCGACCGCCGAGCGAACGTAGGTAATGCTTGGTGTTCCAGATGTGAGCGTGTTCTGCGACCGCCGAGCGAACGTAGGTAATGCTTGGTGTTCCAGATGTGAGCGTGTTCTGCGACCGCCGAGCGAACGGTATCGCCATTTTGACGCTTCTAATATATTCTCCTGAATCCGTGTCGTGATGTTTCTTCGTGTCTCACCGATGTGAGATAGTGGTCAAACGCTAGCCTACAAGTTATACAAAATGAAAATAAACCTGGGAAGGGCACCCTTTGAAACAAAAAAAGAATTTTCCAAATAGGTTCAGGCATCTTCAAGTAATCGGTGAACATACATTAAAAAAAGATTCCAACGAGTTGAGAACCTCCTCCTATTTTGTGAAGTCGGTTAATAATTATCAAGTAACTTATTGAACCAAGGTCTTGTCATATCTCACTTAATTCTCTGAAGTATTTTATACCAGTTATCAAATGTTTTTTTGACCCTGACCATGACCTTTCGAATGACCTTGAACACTAAATATCTGCTGTAAGTTGATGAGAAGTAGGGTATAATGCAGATTCCAGGAGATGCCCCAGCATCAGGTCAATCTTATTAAAATATCATTAAACAAGGTGAATACAGAATTTAGAAGTGATCAGACCAATGAAAGTTGTTCTCATAGCGTCAACACACAGCCCTTGACAGTCAGACCACTGTCTGTCTAGCGTGTTCACCAACCTCGAGCACATCATCGCTTACCACCAGGCGAGATAGTGGTCAAACACTCACTTTCAGTTATTAACATTAAATTAAATTAAATATTCATTTATTTCAGATTACCATGATCCATAACTGTTAGTATAACTTATAGCTAGAATTAGTAGTCATAAAAATTATAATTAATACGTTAAATTAAACCAAACTAAATTACATTACATTAAATTAAATTACACTAAATTCAATTACATTAAATCAAATCAAATTAAATTAGATATAATTATATTTCAAATCTTGTAGGTACCTACATATTATCTAGGATTTCTTAATAAGCATTTTGACCCAATGGTTATGAAATACCTAATTTAAGAGCGTCCACATACATACATACTGTTCGGTAAGGATCGAACACATACATACATAATATCGTTTAAAAACTAAAAAACAACCGACTTCAATGCCGCGCTATTCATTTTCAGTACCAATTTTGAGATGTTTATCTCAATATCTCTGGAGATACTAATCATACCTCAATAAAATTACCATGGTACCACACTTGGGATATCTCCTTTCGAACAAAAAAATAATAATCGAAATCGGTTCATAAACGACGAAGTTATCCCCGAACAAACATAAAAAAAAAAAAAAAATATATACGGTCGAATTGAGAAACCTCCTCCTTTTTTTGAAGTCGGTTAAAAATATGATGTATTCCTAACACTTAAAAAAATTCTGACACTTTATAACTGTTCATTAACGTCTTAGATGTTGACATGTTTAATTTAATAATATTTACTTAGACATTTTAATTCTAATTTCAATACCCGTGAATTATATAAACTCATAATTATTAATTTAAATTGAACATTTGTATCTTGTGTTTAAATTATTTGTGTCAATATGTTTTTTCACATGTCATTTATATGGCGAAATAGATGGACTCATAATCTTATTTACAACTTTTGTATACTCTATTTCTTGTGAAAATAAAACTCATTTCATTTCATACATACAATCACGCCTTTTTCCCGTCGGGGTAGGCAGAGACTACTTCTTTCCACCTGCTACGATCTTGACATAGGTGCCTCTTACGCTTCTTCCACTTTTATGAGCATCTTCATACATGCTCGCCGGTTATATGTACTTTCGACTTGGCCTTTCTTTAAAACTTCTCCAGATCTGGGCGTGATAAGAGCGTTCACAAAACGACAAAAACTGACTTCAAACGCCACGCTACTCATTTTCAGTGAAAAAATGTTTATTAAATAAAAAGATAATTATCAGATCTCAATAAAATTTCTCAAGACTCAAGGAAGCATACTCATTCAAACAAAATTAATTTTCCAAATCGGATCAGAAATGACGAAGGTCTCGTACGACGTCGACCTGTATATTTTTTATGTACAAACGTACATAAAAAATATACAGGTAATATAGGTAAACATACAGGCGAACACTCCCAATGAAGTCATCGAGTGAGGTAGTGGCATAAAAAGTCTATAAGATAATTTATGATCGTGCAAAACGAAATAACCGACTTCACATGCCGCGATAGTCAAAATAGCCACTAGCCATAATTATGTTATCAAGGTATACAAATTTGTTTATCTCATATCTCCAGAGATTATTATTAGATCTCGATAAAATTTAAATAGGACAAAACGGGAAGCATAAACTCTCAAACAAAAATAATTATTCAAATCGGTTAAGATTCGACGAAGTTCTGAGGTACTTAACAAACATAAAAAAAAAAATACCGGCCAAGTCGAGTACCTCGCCCACCGAAGCTTCCGCACCTATATTGATTGGTACCAATTAAGCTAGACCTCTAAATTGTATGAGCACTCATATTATTCAGAGGCCAATCTTAATTGGCGATAACTATGTATGTAGGTATGGGGATACACTTTAATTTTCAACTGTTTTATTTTTTGGAAAGTTTCCTTTATTTGTGCTATAAGACCTTGTTTCTTACCAAATTTCATGATTCTAGGTCAACGGGAAGTACCTTATAGGTTTTCGACCCAAAACCTATAGGGTACTTCCGGTTGACCTAGAATTGTCAATTTTGGTCAAAAGCAAGGTCTTACAGCACAAATAAGAGGAAAATTCCGGAAAGTAAAAAAAGTCTAAAATTAACATAAATTTTGGTACTTACAAGTTTCCGCGAAAATCTAAATTTGCTCATGTTTTTATTGTGTTGACTCAAGACCTTGATTTTTATACACCCAATAGGGAGTTAGGGACTATAGACCTTAATATCAGGTACAAATTTCAATTTGCTAGGTCCACCCGTTCCTGAGAAAATCAGTGGTGACACACGGACAGACGGACAGACAGACAGACAGACAAGAAAGTGATCTTATAAGGGTTCCTTTTTTTTACCTTTTGAGGTACGGAACCCTAAAAACGACCGACGACCGACGCGACCACATTTTCTACGACGGTTCTGTTTTTGCACAGACTCTAACAGAAATTGGATTTTGTGTAGTGCAGTAAGAGACTAAGGTTTCAAATAAAACGAGGTAAATTAAAATGATACTGCTTTATTGTGTCACTTATAATGTATATATATTTAAATAACAAATACTAAACGGTCATTAATTACATCATCTTTAGTACGGCGATGCACGCAATCCTCTTTTATTTGAAAATTCACGTTTTATTTTGAAACTATTTACGGTTTGAGAAACGAAAATTCACCGTGAGTTACTCGATGTCTATCAAGCCTCGTATCTATGATAAACATTTGTTTAGCAACATGGTTGCATAAACATGTTGCCAAGTTGCTGTCAACATATTGCGGGCAACACTTGTGTTGCGGAGTTGATTCACGCCGTGTTGCAGAGTTGACGCCCGGTGAGCGAAAACATTTTTGATGTTGAGAAACATTGGTGTTGAGCAATAGTTGCACAACAAATGTTTACAATGAATACGGGGCTTTATAGTGCTCGAGGCATGTCTCGGCTTCAGCCAGAAGCCGCCACACCTAGCGAGTACTAAGATCACAATTTAAATTTAACTCGTCTCGGAAAATGCCTCACCTTCGACTCAAAGTCTTTGCAATTGACACAATGCGCTAATCACACAACATCCAATGTATTAAAGGAATGTAATATATGTACTTGTTATATGTATAAACCAACCTACAGAATCGTTGAGTTAAAATTTGGTTATATTTATCATTGGCAGTGTTAAGGTAGCTGACAGATACCACTCGACGACGGATAACAAGATATTACTAGGTAGGTAAGTTAGACCACAGATCTAGAGCACGGTCATATAATATAACAGTAATGTGACTCGGCTCTGTCCTTGAAATCAATACAAGCGTGCCGCGCGGCACCGCTCGGTACGTAAATACGCGATATTATAATCTAAGGCATAAAAATAATGTTTTATACATTGACATTCAAACTTTAATAAATTGCCTACCACATATATGCATGATAAAAATATAATACATTAAATAGAAACAGAAAATTGACAAAATTCTACTTGTATTTCAAAATTCATAAAGATTCTTCAAATCTGCCACTTTTTGGAATAGTCAGCTAAATCTGCCAGATTTTAAATGTAGGTTCCAAATCTGTCCAAATGGTCACACTACACAGATGACATTTATCGTTTAGCTGTGTACCGAGTGCGTACCGCATAGTAATATTATATAACCGTGTCTAGAGGCCCGAGTCAAAATAGTTGCGCATCTGTACTGTCGCGTCACGTGATGACAGCGCGGGAACCTAACTGTCACTGGCGGACCAATCAAAGCCGCGCTATATCCCGCCGAAGCAATCAACACACGCTAAACATAGCTCTGTTTGGCGCGTGCTGTGCTTGCATTGCTTCTGATTGATTCAAAAGGTCAGGCGTTTAGATGCGGTACCGGGTATTGTACGGTCAGGTACAACAGCTAGTGAATCTCGTATCTTTGTATTGTTTACTACATATAACGTAGTTAGTGTATCGCGTGCATCACCGTCATTATAAAGTTACACATGAACTAAATATAATTGTACACAACAACACACACAAAATGTATATCACTGGTTTTATGTTAGAGCTACCTTATTTACTACAAATCATTTGAGCCAGCAGCAATTTATTATTTGTTTTGCAAAGAGATTTGTCAAACATTTTACATAGCAAGTTATTTTCTTAAAAAGAGTGCGTCATTTTTGCCTCTCTAGATACATTTCTGAAACCGCCTCAGCGTTAAGAGCGAACTCGGGTGCACTGTTCCATACAAATTCCCCCGTTTCCACCCTGAAAAATGCTTCTAAAGCAAACTGTTTTTCCACAAAAAATCAAGGTCTGCTGTAGCTACAAGAAATAAAAGCCTTAAATTTCCCCTTGTAGATTTTTGAAGGGTCATATTCTATTTACAATTGATTGGTCAAAAAAAGAAAATGATAGGGGCGTAGCTACAGCAGACCTTGATTTTTTGTAGAAACAAATTTTGCTCTAGAAGCATTTTCCAGGGAGGAAACGGGGGAATACGTTTGTATGGAAAAGTTCACCCCGCGTTAGCTCTTAATGACTATTATAATGTACACAAAACCTTTATTGATCCGACAGCACTTGTCATCCCTTACTAACCTCAAATATAGGATAGAGACAACACTATTGTTTGGAGTAATATTTTAAAAATCGAAGTTAATTATTACGTTTAACAGATTTAAGCTTTCTTTGTACATAATATGTCATATCTCCCGCACCTCTTGTACATAATATGTCATATCTCCCGCACCTCTTGTACATAATATGTCATATCTCCCGCACCTCTTGTACATAATATGTCATATCTCCCGCACCTCTTGATCAATTTATATGATTATTTATTTGTTCTATAGGGTATACAAGCAGTGTGGTCCCAATTATCAAGATCAAATGACATATCTACAGAGATATGGAGCAAAACTTCGTTAAATTATGCTGGCATTATGCTATGGATTATTTTAAACTTACTAGCTGAATCACGTGACTTTGCCTGCATTAATAAGTGCCTATGTCAGTCTGTATGTTAATATAGACTTAACCCTTGATAGGGTAGAGAACAATTGCTTTCCACTTCAGCTTTTTGACCACCAAGCAATAGTCGTTTTATGTACACTTTCTCATATTCCATATTTAATTAATTTAATTAAAATTAAATAAAAAAATGTATTAAAATAAGAATTTTATATTTAATTTACATGAATAATGTTAAAAAGGGTCCTTAAGACAAATGTATAAATAATAACTCAAAACCTGGTTTTTCAGTAACTTTTATCTCCGCCCTATTAAGGGTTAAACTATTTGTGTGCCGAATTTCATTCAAATAAGTTCGGCCGTTTTTGCATAATTTAGTAACAGAGAACTTTCACATTCTTTTAAATCAAAGTTGAAAAACAAGCAAGCCGCCCAACTGATCGAAAGTGGCAGACAATAAACCTGAACAATATTAGCAGTGTTGTTATTTATATAATTTTATATTATTGTTTGTATTGTTGTATACAATTGTTCAATTTGATTACCTCAATATATACAGTTGCGTCCTGGCAGCGTGCAAACAGACTTACATTACACATTTTATTTATTATATATATGTAACTCGATTTGTGTGAAAACTATTTACAGGTAATGGTAAATAGGCAAGTTATAAGCACCTCAGTAAAAATCAAAACTCGTTATTTACCATACCAGATTTTTGCGTTTTCAAGTATTTCAAGTTAAACATTTTAACTTGAAATATTTGATAATGAAAAAATCTCAATGCGCATTTCAAACTGGCCCTGCAGTGACAGAAAACATCTTTAGGAATGAGCCAGTTTCTTGAAACTGTTGAAAGTTTGTTGAAACAGATTGTGATAGAGTCCTTGATACAGTTATTAAGAACTCATCTGTCAGATAAACTACTACTATAATACATGTCGTAATATGTCAGATAACTAACAGAAACTTTATCTGGGACCGGTGAAATTGGCTCTTACTTATATACTATTACTCTCATACCAATTTCACTGGACAGTTGTGTATATAGTGACTAAAGAAAATATTTTTACTGACGTGACAACGTCTCATAAATCGATGAACGCCGGCTGCATGCACGAAAAAGTGTCCCGTTACGCTCATTGTACGCATGCGCCGATTTCATCAAAGTTTTGTTATGACGTTGTCACGTTAAACTATCGTCCGTAAACCAACTGTAAAGACAACCAATTTTTTTAAATTATAATTTTCACACAAATCGTGTTTATTATTAAAGATACAAAATATTTATATTTTATAATATTTACAACTAAATATATACAGAGAAGAAATTTGAGCCATATAGAGATCAAAACCAAAAATAATTTTATTTTCAAAATATATATAACAGACTGATGGCTACCTTTTTAATTCATAAAAATAACAACAATATAAAATAATAACTAGAATACCTTATTTTACTTCTCTTATAAAATTAACAAGAAATGAAATATAAAAAACAAACTCATAAAAAGTCTGCCTATGAGAAAAATATAATGATTTGTAATTGTTTTATAAAAGACGTTGGAAACAGATGATAACTTGACCACTCTCTCGCCTGGTGTTAAGTGACGTAACTTTTTACGTCACTTTACTTCAGGTGAGATAGCGGTCAAGGCTCGTTTTACTGTAATACCGTGGATATAGACAATTATTAATGTGACTTACGTGATATCAATAGAACGATCTGTGTGACTTATACGCAATAGTTATATTAATTGATATCGCGTAAGTCACGTTAAATGTGACTAACGTGATATCAACATAACGATCTCGCCAGTTACGTTAAATTCCCGTTTTTAAATTGTTTATAAATAGGAGTGTTTCAAAGAGATTGAAAAGGGTTAAAGATAAAGGAGATACTTCACCAAAAAGCTATGCTATGCTACGCGATATTACATAGACTTATGTAGATTTATAACTGACTTTAACAGTATTGGATTAGTTTATCGTTACATAGTTTGCCGTATGTCAATACTTCCCATAATATTTCCTTTTTAGCGACACTATCGAATGGTGTAATAATACAGGTTTAGTTTCAAAATTAACAGATTCCATTTCTGGCTATGAACATTGACTTGATGAATCCAATGATACAGTTTTAGTTTTCATCGAAATCGGGCACGAGACACCTTTGAGTACTTCTCGCTATTTCTCATAGTTTCTGATTTGGCCATGCACGCCTACTTGAAACATGTATCCTATATACAGGTTGGCAAAATAGAGTAGAAATAAATAGGGGCGCCACTATTGCTATGTACTAGTAACCCCGATAGCAGAGAGAGTGGCGGTAAACTTTAAAATTACGTCTTTAGTGGAACTACGGATAGTCTTAGTCATGTTAAAACATCTTTAAGTCGCGTAGGTTACGGAAAATATTAAAAAACTACTATTAAGTTGCACTAAAAACTTTGTTCATAAATGTTCAGTCACTGACCACAGTTAACATAGAACATTTTATCGCAGATTAGATTATTGCCAGGCCAGAAAAAAAATAGTTCCGTTTCAAGACGTTTTTGCCAACCTGTAACTTGTGTCCTTAACATTTTGATACTTATTTTGGTATTTCAATATTTATTTATAGAAGTTTACAACAAAGACAATATGAAGTGTATATTTTATTTATTTTTTTATTAAAATAGCAACAGCTTTATCCGTTTAGTTTATAGCACAGCTTTTCAGTGGAGTTCAAACTTCAAATTAGTTGAGTTCTATTTTAATAACTTTCGTTTAAGTATTTTATTTAATAAATCTCGTTTATTTGTTACGTCTTATCCATAAACGCAAATAAGGTAAAACATAGCTGTGACAAAAAAATCTCAGCGGTCTGAGGAAAAAATATATAGATTAATAGATTTCTAGAAATTCCCTTCAAAAATTAAATAGAGATTTTTAGAAAGGTCGTTCAAAAATTATTTAGAGATTTCTAGAAATGTCGTCCAAAAATTAAATAGAGATTTTAAAAAATGTCTGTAAAAAAATAAATAGTTATTGTTTTAAATATCGTTCAAAAATTAAATAGATTTTTTAAAATATCGTTCACGAATAAACTAGAAATTTCTAGAAATGTCGTTTAAAAATAAAATAAAGATTTAAAGAAATGTTTTTCAAAAATTATACAGAGATTTCTAGTAATGTCGTTCTCAATCATTTTGAAGTTGCGTTTGGTGTGTATTTGTGTATATTATAATAATGTATTTTGTGTCTTGAAGACATATTATTTCGTTTATGGATAAAAAATAGTCTTTACGTATTAAAATCTATATTTATTTAACATTAATAATATTAACAAATAATTATTCAGTCTAAATTTCGTTAAAAGTAGAACGTAATTATAAACAAAATGTATAACTAGTAATATCCCCTGGCCTCGCTCGCCTCGCCCGGATTAAAATGCCCATTTTAAATGAGATTTTATTAATATATTTTTTACCGACTCCACAACACTCAAATTGAGTGATCGTTGATTTTTTGTTTCAAAATACAAAATTCAATTTATCTGATGATATACATAAAACCTTTAATACTATATCCATATCGTTCTATATCTCACATATTAGTTAGCCTCTCTCTTTTTCCAAATACTCATTTCATTTTTAACCGACTTCACATGAAAAGAGGTTTCAATATGTTTACGTTAATATTTTAAATTGCAATCCAATTTTGATAGATTTGTAAATTTTAAACATTAGTGTACGGTCGCAGATTGGTGACATATTATCAATATCTCACGGCAATCTGCGGAGATATGGTGCGACATACTTCAGAACACAAACTGACAATCACTAGGACAGCAAGTGAAGTCGGCTTTTAAAAAGTTTTTAGGTAAAAATACCTCAGTCTCTGATATTCATAAAAAAAAATCAAAATTAATAGCCTAGCCTCTTCCCATCAATACATAAAATTATTATTAAATTTCATCAATGAATTAATTCTGATCCTAAATTCTGACCCATCAATGAATTAATGATAAAGTATAACAAACACCAATTTTTTAGTAATAATGCAATTTTTTTTTACCAAACAACAATTTTGATATCTTTGATATTTAATGTATTCAGTATTTTTTAACATTAATAATATTAACAATGTACTTCTCCCACGAGTCTCATTATTTCCATTCAATATACACAACCGTTATGTTACGTCATCAGCTAACTTGAGTTTTGTATTGTCGTTATTTGATAAGCAATTACAAAAACGCTTAGTCAATACCTAATGCTAAACTAATTTAAAGCTAGTTTAGCGAATTTCTGCACTATTTAGTACAAGTCGCCCTCGAGTCATAATAAGTAGGCGGCGAAACCACACCAAATTTGTTTTTGCTAACCTCAACTAAAATAATTTGTATCGCTGATTTCTCCAAATAGATGTCGCTAAATAGCGCCAAATAGATGTCACCCAAATAGATGGTTAGCAATAAAAACGGCGGGTTTTTTTGTACATCGATGTACGAGTAAATACTTGATGACTGACACGATCGATCAAAGCGCAACGAAACTCATTATTGATTTTTGGGATCATTGTTACTAGCCGCGTACTGACTGAGCGAGCAGCCTGCGAGGCAAATCCTCGGTCGGTCAGGACGTGCCTCGGCCGAGTCAAACGACGAACAATGGAATCGTTTGCGTCATGTATAAGGAACACTGCCTTAAATTAATACAATTATCATATGCGTCATAATATGCTAAGCACTAAATTGGCTAGTTTACTAAAAGTGTTTGTTTAGTCCGTCATGTACCTCATCAAAACATATTAGATACGTATTTTTATTTTTCCAATTGAACAAAAAATGACGAAGATATAGAGCGTTGAAATTCCGCGTGACGTCACAAACCGTACTACTTTCTAGCGGTTAGTGACGTCACGAGCCCCCACTCCCGAACTTTGACGCTCTTTATCTTTGTCAATTTCTATTGATTTGTAAAATAAAAAAATAAGTCTACAATATTTTATGATAATCCAACTATCGAACTTATTAGAATTACTATTTTGGACCCAGGAAACATCCCTATTGGGGGGTCGAATTCTACTAAAATCGCAGAATTCTGCTAAATCTGTTCACGCTGGCTGGTTTAGCCTCACTGTTGCTCGGCCTTGGCGTGCGCGGCAGTCTCATGCAACAAAATGATAGCCCGAGGCTGCCTCGCGCGGCAAACGTTGCGAGGCAAACGTCCGAGGCTGCCTCGCGCGGCAAACGTTGCGAGGCAAACGTCCGAGGCTGCCTCGCGCGGCAAACGTTGCGAGGTAAACGTCCGAGGCTGCCTTGCGAGGCAAACGTTGCAAGGCAAACGTTCGAGGCTGCCTCGCGCGGCATACATTGCGAGGCAAACGTCCGAGGCTACCTCGCGCGGCAAACGTTGCGAGGCAAACGTCCGAGGCTGCCTCGCGCGGCAAACATTGCGAGGCAAACGTCCGAGGCTACCTCGCGCGGCAAACGTTGCGAGGCAAACGTTGCGAGGTAAACGTCCGAGGCTGCCTCGCGCGGCAAACGTTGCGAGGTAAACGTCCGAGGCTGCCTCGCGCGGCAAACGTTGCGAGGTAAACGTCCGAGGCTGCCTCGCGAGGCAAACGTTGCGAGGCAAACGTCCGAGGCTACCTCGCGCGGCAAACGTTGCGAGGCAAACGTCCGAGGCTGCCTCGCGCGGCAAACGTTGCGAGGTAAACGTCCGAGGCTGCCTCGCGCGGCAAACGTTGCGAGGTAAACGTCCGAGGCTGCCTCGCGCGGCAAACGTTGCGAGGTAAACGTCCGAGGCTGCCTCGCGCGGCAAACGTTGCGAGGTAAACGTCCGAGGCTGCCTCGCGAGGCAAACGTTGCAAGGCAAACGTTCGAGGCTGCCTCGCGCGGCAAACGTTGCGAGGCAAACGTCCGAGGCTACCTCGCGCGGCAAACGTTGCGAGGCAAACGTCCGAGGCTGCCTCGCAAGGCTGTTCGCTCAGTCAGTACGCAGCTACTTACTCTGCAGCGTTAGTACGCTTCATTCTTAATATTACGTGATCCCTGGGTGAATAAGGTGATCACTGGTAGGTTGTGGCCGTTGCTTAAACCATCCACCGAACATAGTATATATTCATGGCTATAGATTCGATATCTATTTAAATCACCCTGTCAATATGTTCAAACAATAGTTTAGCGAGCCCTTTTTCACAGAAAAAATAATTACTCTCTAGATGACTCATAGAGTTGATACATCTGTCACTGTCAAAACAAAACTATTATCTTTAATCTTTACAATATATAGTTTAAAAAATATATGGTAAAATATAGTTTAAAATGTTCATGTATATTGTATTTGACTAAGAACGATCAAGACCTTTATTTAATATATTAATTTCCTCCGTGATTTAAGACATCAATACATAATAAAAATGCGGTGACAGTGACAGAAGTATTTAGTTTAATATAACGCCATCTATCGGGATGTAAACGCGGAGACTGACTTGCAACGTTTGTGTGTAATGTATCATTCGAGGCGGCATAATGTAACAAGCGAGCTCACGGCGCGGCGAGCTCCGCTCAACACTGGGGGCTAGCACCACTATTTATAGTATAGTAAACGTTAGCGCTAGGAAAGATGGAACACTTTTATTTAAATTCCATTTTAAAGAATTATACGTAGAAGAGAACACAAGCATATTTCAAAAATCATAACTGTAAAATAATAATTGTATAAATTTAATATAATAATAAAAATAATAACACATGAATATATTGCGGTCTCCACTCTAGGACAAGTCTACCCCATCGGTTATCAGTCTTGCGGCAGGTATGACCAACCCATGCCACTTCGGTTCACTAATCCATTTACACACACAATGACATACGCAAAGCGGTAGGAACCGATGGAGTTGAACTGAAGTAAAATCATGATTTAAAGTACTATAAAGACTATTATACCCACTACTGTTAGTTATCGACTGACTCGACCAGTTGCAGCGGACCAGGTGGTCGCGAGCTCGCTGACCAAACTGAGGAAGTGCATCGGACATGCACGAATGACGACAACAGACAGTACCCTTAGTACGAGTTTTCATACCAAACTCGATATTGTAAATCGAACAAATTTGTAGGTAAAACAGTACAGCGCCTCTAGTGGTTTTCACACTTCACTAAATTTAGACCAATCAGGGAGCCAGAATAAGTCGAAAACTATGTGAGATCTGTCACAAGCGTTTACGATGAAGACTCGTACTAAAGGTACTGTGGTGAGAGTATAATAGTCGGTAGTTTTTTTTTTTTTTTTTAGTTTTATTATGGCTCAACACGATTAGTGTATTTAGCCAGTTTCAAGTATTGAAATTCTTCAAGTTTTTATTAATTTTAGTCATAGAGATGGGTCAAAGTCACATTTCAGGTCAGTTTTCAAGTAAAAGTCTAGTCTAAGTCATACCTTCAGTAAAGATGTGGTGTTTACTGAAGATTTTCAGTGGAATTTTGGTGAGAACGCAAATAGCATGTTTTACAACATTGTGCAGTTTCCCTACACTCGCACACATTCACCGGCACTTAATGGTTAATGATCCACATTTATTACACATTAACATGCGCTAGAACACAAGTTTTAGGAAAAAATACAATGATATCACACACACTTTTCCAAGTTCCCGCCAAAACTCCAGTCGGTAGTTTGTAACCTTGTATAACGTAGTTGCTTGTTATTCCTAATAAATAAAATAAAAGTTTCAAAGTAATACACCAACAATCTGACAGTCGCATTTAAGACCGACCGGCTCGGCTACACTCAATGGTGTAACTCGTTGCTACAACTGGATACATTACAAGCAGACGTTGCCAGTCACTGTCCGCCTTTAGTCTTTAAGATCAATATCACAGAACAATGCTCAAGAATCTATATACTCTTAGCAAACAGGGTGAATTTATCAAGTGGTTTTGAACCTGGGGTGGTAGTCTCCACATTGATATCGATGCGTCCTGTTATCGGAAACGTCTAGTAGAGATTTACTACGACAACATGTCCCGCCCCTCCAAATAACTGTTTGAATGTGTGTAGTCACATGCTTACGAAAGAGTTTGTATGTAGTTGTGATGATTCGTATTCAGTAGCAGGCCGGCGTACCAGTACGCACAGATGCGTGGTGGTGCGTTGTAAATACTTTCAAACCTTTTGAATTTTGTAGGAGCGGGTCGGGTCATGTTATCGTAGAAGATCTCTAGAGGGAGATGCAGCTAGACAGTTGCATATTTGCATCTCTTTTCTAAGCGACGATCATCGCTCGAAATTGATCGCTATTCATGTAGAGATTACCGGCCCTGGCTAAGAATATAGATTTTTTTTAAATCCAATAATCCGGTTTTAGTTTTCATCAAAATCGGGCCCGAGACTACTTTGAGTAGTTTTAGCTATTCCTCAGTTTTGGATTTGGTCATACACGCCCACTTGAAAAATTCACCTTGTTAATAAAGATATTCATTAAAGTGAGTTAAGTTTGAAATAGCTTCATTACTTTGTTTGGGTATCAGTTATATAATAGCTATTTAAGTTAAGTTTGAAATAGCTTCATTACTTTGTTTGGGTATCAGTTATATAATAGCTATTTAAGTTAAGTTTGAAATAGCTTCATTACTTTGTTTGGGTATCAGTTATATAATAGCTATTTAAGTTAAGTTTGAAATAGCTTCATTACTTTGTTTGGGTATCAGTTATATAATAGCTATTTAAGTTAAGTTTGAAATAGCTTCATTACTTTGTTTGGGTATCAGTTATATAATAGCTATTTAAGTTAAGTTTGAAATAGCTTCATTACTTTGTTTGGGTATCAGTTATATAATAGCTATTTAAGTTAAGTTTGAAATAGCTTCATTACTTTGTTTGGGTATCAGTTATATAATAGCTATTTAAGTTAAGTTTGAAATAGCTTCATTACTTTGTTTGGGTATCAGTTATATAATAGCTATTTAAGTTAAGTTTGAAATAGCTTCATTACTTTGTTTGGGTATCAGTTATATAATAGCTATTTAAGTTAAGTTTGAAATAGCTTCATTACTTTGTTTGGGTATCAGTTATATAATAGCTATTTAAGTTAAGTTTGAAATAGCTTCATTACTTTGTTTGGGTATCAGTTATATAATAGCTATTTAAGATTTTTGTCAAATCGTCTTATACTATCGAGTAAGGGTGAGGACATAAAGAGGCGGGTTCCCAGTGCATATAAACCGGTACGGGTAGGTACCGGTCCGTACTGGTAAAATATCCAATGTTATCAATGCGCTCGCACGAAAATGAAGAAACAATGAAATATTTCACCCGTACGGATCAGTCCCTACCTGTTACATGATCGGCAACCTGTCACATTATGTGCGAGCGCATTGATAACATTGACAATATTTTACCAGTACGGACCGGTACCTACCCGTACCGGTTTATATGCACTGGGAACCCGCCTCTTTATGTCCTCACCCTAGCACATAATCGCGCAGATTATGCAGTGGCCACACTACCGTGATATGGCAATAAATATGGCCATAATTTTACAATGTCAAATGACGGTAGGCACAAGCTCAGGTGGCGGTCTTTTACACATATCAAAGACGATTACCGCGGTAATGTTTGCATCAAATGGCCATCACGTGTACAGGTTTAGTTAATTAACACGTACACGAAATAATGTGACATTTCAACGTAGCACAAAAATGTAAGTATCTTTAATATTTGAAAAGTTTTTTTTTAAAGATTACTCGCAATGTGGGTTGCACATTTACTAGAAGTCTTGTTAACCCTCCAACTAAGCTAAATATGCTTGTGTCTGGAGTGGGCTCACGTCAATAGTGCAATAGGTGGGGTGGGATCGAACTCACGACCTCTCGATCGCCAGTCCAACACCCTATCCATTGGGCTATTGTCGCCTTAATGTACGAGTACAGTTGTCATTCCCCCAGTAGTAGACCGTACCACAACAGTCTGTTCATACATTTTCCTTCCTAGTTCATTGTAGTATCTAGGTAACCTCCAGTGTAACCACACTACTTCACGCGATAATTTCAACAGTAATTTAAGACCACAATTATAGCGGTAAACGGTCGGTGGAGTGAGGCAGTGTGACCGTAGCATTAGACGTACACAGTGTAACAGTGAGGTACATACGTTACGCGTAATTGTTAGGGCTGTGTCCCCGACTCGTGGAGGCTGACCCTGCGTACGAGCCGCCCTCCAATCTGTAACACAAACAAACAAACATACATTAAACTCTTAGGCTCACAACCCATCAAACTTGAGCGAGGGAAATGAGCGGCTTGCGAGGAAACAACAACAACAATCAATATCACTTCATTATTTTTTTAGACTTTTTACAAGCTTTTATTTAGTTTCACCACTCCACTTCCCGGTTACCGATTGAGCTGAAATTTTGCACACATGTGTACATCGCGTGACAATGCTATATTATGATGACATGGTGCTGATCTGATGATGGAGCTGGAAGGTGACCAAGAGAACTCCTAAACTACACATGTTATACCCGTCGTTTTTGGGCTAGTTGGATTTGTCTTGACTTACTCTGGTCCTAGGTTATGTAAAAAAGCTTGTGTTTTAAATGTTTTTTTTTAGTATTACTTGTTATTGTTTGACGTGACGCTATTGTTTGATTAAACACTCGCAAGCCTTAAATTTTCCTACCACATGACTGGTGGTAACGCTCCGTGAACCACTAACATTGTCATGGCATTCATCATCAAAACTGTACAACCTACATTAAAAGCGAATGACTTCGTATTGCACTGGAATACATCCATGTTACCATTTGGTTTGGTTTGGTTTGGTTGCATACTTAAAAAAACATGTTTTAATGTGTCGAAAATTTGGTAATTAGAAGATAACTTATCGAAAATATTTTATTTGTGTTTTTAGCCACTGAGTGAGGCGGTTTAAATTATAATAATCGATACAGTAACACCATAGAAGGAGTGTTAGGCCTCCATTACGCGGTAGGTAATCAGTCATTCAAAACCATCAGTCATGGTTGTGTGAAATTATGTAAATATCAGTCAGTCACCGTCATTCACCACATTTTTTTTTAAGATTACTCGCAGTGAGGGTTGCACATAACTAGTATTCTTGTTACTTGTAACTAAGCTAAATATGCTTGTGTCTGGAGTGGGTTCACGTCAATAGCGCAATGGGTGGGGTGGGGATCGAACTCACGACCTCTTGATTGCCAGTCCGACACTCTATCCATTGGGCTATTGCCGCCATTACATTAGACGATCAGTTATCCATCAGTCACGACCGTAACTGCCAGGAAACTGACAGCGAAACCCATCGTGTGATGGACACCTAAGTCCAGTCAGTGAGTGTAAGTGTATGTATGTAGGTGAGTAGAGTGTGAGTGAGAGTGAAAGTGTGGTGGAGTGTAGCACCGACCTGTACTCTACATGTGGTTGCAGCGAGTAGTCCCGCCGGCGGGCCGGGGACCCGCCGCCCGACGCGCGACCTACTGAAAAATATAACACATTTATTTTTAACCGCCTACAAAAAAAGGAAAGGTTTCTCAATTCGACCCTGTTGGATACTCGCGAAGAAAGCCTGATGCTACTGCTTAGAGACGACACGCTACGGATATTTGACTGTGTAATGAGGGAATCGCCCCGGCCACCACTAGGATTAGAAACGGGAATATAGATAGGACTCACCAGCACCGCAGGCAGAAATATCCGCCGGAGTCTAAGTCTCCTGCCACCAGGATGTCTTCCTCTATTTTATTATACACATTTTATACACAAAAACACACGCGCGTGTATGCACACGAACGACATCGGCCATATTGAAGCGCGCGCGGCGAGAGGGCGCGCGGCAAGTTTGAATTAGGAGGAGGAACGTGTCATTGGACAGGATTAATGTTACCAGGATTAGTATGTAGCCGTAACATATTCCCCCCACTTGAAATCTACTAAGATTTCACAGTATAAACCTAAAAAATATGTGCTCAAGACTATTACAAAACAGAACTAAACTGTAGCCTTACTACATTAAATTACTTAATTCTAAATTACCTAAAGATACGTTTAAACTATAATAGCTTAGGCATCAATAGGCAAAGGGCAAATCTTGACAACAGGTCGCCGAAAAACATTGCCATTCGCAGAGCGAAGCGTCACTACGCGGACTACGTTATCGCGACCAGGGTGCAATTGTTCTATTTTCGCCAGCCTCCAACACAACGTAGGTAACGTGGGTTCAATAATAATAACCAAATCATTGACCCTGATATTAGGGACACCTTTGAACCATTTGTTCTTTTGTTGAAGAGTATGTAAGTAATCACGCTGCCAGATACGCCAAAACGATTGTGTTATCTTTTGAAGTAACAGCCAACGAGAACGCGGTGTTTTAACATCGATTATTGGTGACTCGGGTATCGACACGAGTGGACCATTGGAAAGAAAATGTCCAGGTGTTAATACATCTGTTTCATTAGGGTCCGGTGATATAGCGCAAAGTGGGCGCGAATTGAGAATGGCTTCGATTTTCGTTAAAACCGTGCTCATTTCTTCATACGTCAGAATTTGAGTACCTACAACTCGCTTGAGGTGGTACTTGGTAGATTTGATGCCACTTTCAAAAATTCCTCCGAAGTGAGGCGCACTCGGTGGATTAAATTCCCACTTGATGCCGCGGGTGGCAAACCCGTCCGCTATATCAGGATAGTGATCCTGCAATTCAGCTAGGATATTTTTCATAAGCCTATTTGCGCCAACAAAATTAGTTCCACAATCGCTGATAATCGTTTTACAAATACCACGACGTGAGACCATTCTATCTAGAGCAGCCAAGAAGGCTTCTGAGCTCAGCTCGGTAACTGCTTCTAGGTGCACGGCCTTCGTGCTAAGACACACAAATAAGCACACGTACGCCTTGAATGTGGGTGCCTTACGTCGACGACTCTCTTTCAAAAGAAAAGCACCGCAAAAGTCTATTCCGGTAGTTTCAAAACAACGACTAGGTTGTAACCTGGCGGCTGGAAGTTTGCCCATCTCAGGTTGACAAGGTACCGGCTTGACCTTGAAGCATTGTACGCATTTGGAGCATACTGTGCGAATGAGTAGACGACAACCTATTATCCAGAATTTCCGTTGGACCAACGACTGCAAAGTTCTGGGTCCACAATGCAGATACTTGATATGAAAATGTTCCACGATCAAGCGTGATAAAGCACAAGCTTTAGGCAACAGAAGAGGATGTAACGCACAAGCAGGCAAGTTGGCGTTATCGATACGTCCCCCCACTCGCAGCAGTCCTGCACTGTCTAAGAATGGAGACAGTTTTTGAATAGGTTTAGAGCAAACCTGATTATGAGCGACCTTTTCGAGCTCGTCTTGCAAGAAATTCGTTTGAGTGTACTTTACAAGCAACATCAAAGAAGAGTCAAGTTCGATGGTTGAAAGAGAAGAAAGCGTTCGATTCTCTTTCTTTCGCTTTATATTTGAGGAAAAGCGCATTACCCACGCGAGCACTCTTGTGACTTTAGGTAACGAGGAATATCTATTTAGTAGTTGACTTATTAAGTCATCTTCCGGAACCACCGTGAGAAGAGTTTGAACCACGGAAGGTTTCATTTCCGGTAAGTCAGTGTCCGGAGAAGGTAATTTTGATGGCCATTCCGATGGCGGTTTTGAAAGCCATGGAGGACCTGACCACCAGAGTGGATGCTCGACGAGTTCAGAACAGCTAATACCGCGACTACAGCAGTCCGCCGGGTTATCCTTGGTGGAAACATAACTCCAACAGTGGATGTCGACCACATCGGTTATTTGAACCACCCGGTTTGCAACAAACATTTTTAGTAAATGTGGCGGCGTTTTCAACCAGGCCAATGTGGTGGTGCTGTCTGAGTATGCTCGGATTGAGTCAATACGTAATTTGACGTTGAGCAAATCATACATATGACTCAAAACCCGAGATAGCAACACTGCAGCACACAACTCGAGCCTATTTACTGTCGTAGGTTTCAAGGGTGCTACCTTGGACTTTCCTATCAACAGGCGAGAGACGGTGGCGCTTGGCGTCACCGCACACAAATATACACAACAACCGTAGCCCTTAGAGGAGCCGTCACAAAATCCGACTAAATGAATTTGAATGGGATTTGTTGGAAGCACGCTACGTGGCAATTTGATTCGTTGAATGTCATGCAAATTTGCAGCTATAACATGCCATCGCTTGGCTAAGTCATGAGGAATGGGTTCGTCCCAATCTAAATTCAGTTTCCACATGTCCTGCAATAGTAACTTAGCCGAGAAAATCAACGGGGAAATCCAGCCAAGAGCATCGAAGATTCTCGCAGTGATCGAGAGTATTGACCTTTTGGTAAATTTTATATTAAATGTATCCGAAAAGGAATACGAGAAGTTGTCACTCGAAGGATCCCACTGGATACCTAAAATCTTGATAAATTCCTGACCACCTTCGTCGAAGGTCTTAGGAGTTTGACAATGCTCAGGAGGAATATCAGCTAACAATTCGGAATTGTTTGAACTCCATTTCCGAAGTTCGAATTGACCTTGAGCCAACAAAGAAGTCAAATCCTTTTTTAATTGCATGGCTTCTTCTAAAGAAGCGCAGCCAGTAGTAACGTCATCCATAAATGTATCTTCTCGAAGAACCTCGGCGGCACGAGAAGAATACTCCGACCCGTGATCGTCGGCTAACTGACGCAGAGTGCGGATAGCCAAGTAAGGAGAGCTACTGACGCCGTATGTGACAGTGGCCAACTCATATTCGACGAGTGGTGCGTTAAGTTGGTCACGCCACATAATGTGTTGGTAGGACCTGTCTTCAGGTCGAACGAGAATTTGCCGGTACATTTTACAAATATCCGCAGTGAAGACAATAGTATGCAGTCGAAACCTTGTGACTAAATCGATTATGTCGATTTGAAGTTTGGGTCCGACATGAACTATGTCATTTAAAGACTTATTGACGGAAGTCTTGCTACTGGCGTCAAAGACGACGCGCAGACGTGTAGTAGAGCTTTCGGGTCTGACTACACCGTGATGAGGTATAAGATACCTTGCCTCAGTAGACGAAGCGACTGCTGGTTGCATGTGACCAAGGTCTTCGTACTGACGCATGAAGTCCGCGTATTCAGATTTTAAATCAGAATCACGCTCGAGACGTCTTTCTAAATTTAGAAAGCGATTTAAACTGCAACGACGAGAATCACCAAGAGAAGGAGCATCATCCTTCAACATGAGAGGAACAACGTAACGACCTTCAGGAGTTCGGTAAGTACCTTCTCTGTATTTCTGTTCGCAAACATCATCTTCGGGAATCGAAATGGCAGTACGTGGCGGTTCTTCAATCTCCCAGAACCGTTTTACAATATCATCGAGAGCACACGTGGCTGTAAGAAGTGACGTCATCGGTTGGGATACCGCCCGCGACAAGGAGTGGTGTAAGAGCTGACCGCTAATAACCCACCCGAACACACTATCAAGCGCGCAAGGTAAGCCCGGACCTGGCGAGTAACGAGCGCCGGTATATATTTGATCGAAACACTCGACTCCTAACAAAAGATCCACAGAACTAGATCGATGAAAATTGTCATCCGCTAAATCGAGATGAGAAAATTGATCGTGTACCACCGCGGGTAACGGAGAGGAAGGCATCGATGTGGTGATTTTAGGTAACACCACAAAAGACAACTCGAATGTGGGAGTATCACTTTGACGCGGCATAATCGAGCAAAAAGTAACACCCTTTATATCGAGTACCGAACTTTGACCTAAACCGGTAACATTCATTTTACATTTCTGGATATGTAACCCAAGTCGACGAGCACACGAAACTGTTATAAAGGAATCCATCGAACAGCTGTCAATAAGGGCGCGCGCACACTGCAGCGAACCATTCGCATGACGTACGCGTACTACCGCGGATCCCAGTATTTTAGTACTCGGAACGTTTGAGTCTCCCACGCATGGCGCGGTTGCAGCGCTTGTGAGCGCCGTGCTTGAATTAGTAATCTTATTTTCCGTTTTATCATTAGAACGAGATGTAGACTGCTTGTCTATATGTAACAACGTGTTGTGTTTAGAAGCGCAAAGCAAACAACTATTGTTACTGTTACAACTGTTCGCCTCGTGACCCGCTCGCAAACAATTAAAACAAAGTTTTAATTCCATCACTAACTGCCGACGCGGCTGAACATCCAATGATTGGAATTTTGCACATCGATAGATCGAGTGTGAGGATTGGCAACACGGGCAAACTAGTTTACGCTCGTTTTGCGACGAAGACGCGACTAAAGTTGTTTTTGCTTGTTGCGTGAATTTATTGTTAGTATTCTTATTATTGCGAATTTGTCTATTTACCGGAGTAGAAGGAGAAACAGACGCGGTTTGACTCACTTCTAATATTTTAATATAATTTTGCAGGTATTTTATTAAATCGTCAAACGTAGGTATCTCGCTCGCATTCTGCAACTCGAACCGTTGACGAGTCTCGCAGTCCAGTGCACGCGAAGCGATGTAAAACAATAAAAAATCAGTAAGGTTGTGAATCGACAGCGACCGCAATGCGTTTACATTTTCGTATAATATATTTAATAAGCTCGTTAAATTATCGAGTGACGGCTTATTTATTTTACTAGCGTTGACTAGCTTATCAATATACGCGGTAGCCAGAACTCGCTTATTATCGTACCTATCGAGCAAAGCCTGGTAAACTATACTATAATTCGCGGCCGTGACAGGTAAACCTTTCGCTATAGTTGAGGCGAAACCAGACAAGCATGAGTTTAGATAATGGAACTTTTCCGCATCGGATAGCGTAGCGTTGAAGTGGATTAAAGACACATAACTGTCTTTAAAACTTTGCCAGTTTTCGATGTTTCCGTCAAACTTCGGAATTTCCAGTTTAGGTAATTGAACGCGAGGACTCGGAGTCTCCTGCACTGGAACACTAGCATTAGAACTGCTACTTGTCACTGATAACATTGAATCCGCGAACTCGACCACGGCATAATACAACTCGTCAAACGCTAATAACGTTGCATTAAATAACTTGACCGTAACTGGAAGCTTTTATATTGAGATAGGCATATCCGTTTCCGTCGATTTCCTACCAGTTTTCGTACTTTTTCGGTTCTGAAATCCGGTCCAGTGGTGCCACCTGGCGGTTGCGCAAAGCTTTGTCGATTGCCATGTGGATTTCTTTGCGCCATTTTGTAGTCATTGGCGTTTAAATTTTCGTCGAAGCAACTTGTGTGCAGCGGGTCTCTCCCCTGTTCATAACTTATTTTTATTTTCATTTAAATTTAAATATAACGATTAAATATTTTAAAAATTTTAAAAGTTTGCGTGTTGGTGGAAATCACCGAGTGATTCCTTGCAGCTTGTATCGTGTGAAAGTAAGTACTTACTACCTACCCTCAGTGTCTTTCTTTGGTGTTAAAAAAGTGAACATTTTACGGTTAAAACTTTTAACCTTATTTTACAGCAGTGTTAATCGTTATAAATTATATAAAGAACCTAAGGGTTGATTTTTAACGGCGTTTGCCGTTCGAAATATTTTAATAGAGATTTCAAAACTACCTACCGAAAGTTTTTGTACCCACTGGCTTACGTACCGTTTAGGATCCGAGATCTAACATATATTTAATTTCAGATATGGATGATTCTGGTACGAATTTACAAACTGCGGCGGCAGGGTCAAGTGATAAAGTTCGCAAGCAGAAACGTAGCCGCTCTAGCAGCAGCAGCAGCAGCAGCAGCAGTAGTTCATCTTCGTCAGATGATAAACGAAGAAACTCACGTCGTCGGCGGAAGAAGCGTGCGAAGCATTCCGATCACATGATGGACCAACTTTTAAGGGAAGTGGGTGAGCTACGCAAACAAATTACTAATTCAGCTGAAAATAATTTTTCAGACAGTGTGTCGTTATATCCAGAAGGAGAAGACGAGTTATATCTCGATAATCATATTGGTAGTGACGATGTTCAGGGATCTAAGTGTGTTTTTAATAAATTCACCTTTGACATCGAGACAAAATTGAAGGAACCGTCTGTTCCGAAAACTCCTGATGGGTTTTTGAAAATGTTACTTGAGGTTCAAAGATTAGGCGGTACCTCTTGGTCTGATGTTAGATATGCCGACACACAAAAAGCATACAATCATACTCCAGGTTTCGTAGACCTGGAAACAAACGACGAGGTAAAAATGTATGAAACCTCACGGCACCTGTCCCATGCAGACAAATCATATGCAGCTCTTACGTACTGTGTACTGCAACAGAAGGAATCTCTACAGATGGGTATTCGCGATCTTCTTTTATGGGCACAAAATAGTGAAATTAACGTTGATAACCTGAGTTGCAAGGTTGAAGAATTATTTTTAAAGGGGAATTTTCATAAAGTTTCATCCGATCTTTTGCAATTAGTATGTGGACATAGAGCCGAGAGCATTGAGATGCGTCGAGAATCGATAACCGCTCAGGTACGAGATCCTCTAGTAAAAGCATCATTAAACAAAATACCACCTTCAGCGACACATTTATTCGAGTCTGCCGCGTTGACAGCGGCGCTTGATAAGGCAGGTGGCATCCGCAAAGCCTTTTGGCCTCTCAAAAAAGATAAATCTGTACGATTAAGATACGAACACTATTATCGCCGCCCCTCGCGGGGGTTGAGCACATATAAATCGGCTCCATCGCGTGGAACCAACGACCAAAATATGCATAATCATGCATATAATCTACCCTCGCGGGGTGATTTACATTACACAAATGGTCCGCCCAGGGGCCCATCTACAAGTGCCGAGTACCATCAGCGCCCTAATAGAGGGTCATTTCACAACCGAGGTGCACGGCCCTATCGTGGCAATAACCATGCCTCGAGAGGTTCCAGAGCGAATCCAAAACGCTCCAATCAATGACTGCAATCGGTTCAAAGCAGGTCAGTTGTCGTTTTACCGTCAACAGTGGGCACAAATGGGTGCGCCCAGCATAATTCTTCAATTAATTCAGGGGTACCGGATACCCTTTTATCAAAAACCGCCTCTAGTTTTCCCAAAGCTCAAAGGGCCGTTCCAAACGCCCGTATCCGAGGATATGACCAAAATTATACAAAAAATGAAGACGCAAGGAGTTCTAAAATTAGCTCCGTGCACACCGAGCTTCATATCGCCTCTCTTCCTAGTGCCAAAGGCCGACGGGTCATCCCGACCAATATTCAACCTCAAGGCGCTAAACGACTATGTGCAGACCGAATCATTTCACATGATAAACATGCACCGCATTCCAGACTTCCTTCAACAACAGGACTGGATGTGCAAAATCGATTTGCCCAAGCGTACTTTCATTTAAAAATCGCGAAGTCACACAGACGCTTCCTACGCATTATATACAACCAAGAACTGTTGGAAATGACGTGCCTACCTTTCGGTCTCAGCACGAGCCCCAAAATTTTTTCAATTCTCACAAATTGGGTTGCTCAAATATTACGAGACAGGTACAATATAAGAATCTTGGTCTATCTAGACGATTTTTTAATAGCAAATCAGAAATCACACATTCTGTGCAATCACGTGAAAATGACGATACAAATATTGCAAACGTTAGGATGGGCAATCAATTTCGAAAAATCGAATCTGTCTCCTCAAAGGACCATGATTTATCTAGGGATAATGTGGAACCCTTGGCACAATTTAAAAATGTTGCCGGTCGACAAAATAACAAAAATAAAGCAGGCTGTAAATCATCTTCTTGTAAAACGAAGAACGACAGTAAAGGAATTACAGAAAATAGTAGGTCTTTTAAACTTTGCAAGCTTTGTCGTTCCTCGGGGCCGTCTCAATCATCGACAGATTCTAATGTTAATGAACTCGTTACCAGAGGGGTCAACGATGCCCCATTCAATACCTCAAAATGTCATAGACGAGTTAAGGTGGTGGAGGCAGAACTGCCACCTGTCAACACCTTTACATTACCCACCGCCGGTAAATTTCTTAGTCACAGATGCATCCGATCTAGCTTGGGGAGCACAGTTGAACAACCAAGCTCTCTGGGGCAGCTGGTCGCTAGAAGAACAACGTCTGCACAGCAACCAGAAAGAAATGCTGGCGATCCTGCATGCTCTTCAGAGAACTGGGACCGAACTGGACAACAGCTCGATTCTGATACAATGCGACAACAAAACTGCAGTCGCCCACCTACGGAAGGAAGGAGGTACGAAATCATTGACTCTTCTAAACATAACCTATCAAATTCTGGAGTTCCTCGATCTCCATCAAATACATTTCTGCATACATCATATTCCAGGCAAATACAACAATCACGCCGACCATCTGTCGCGTCACCGCCTCCTTCCAGAGTGGCATTTACTGCCGGAATGCGTACAAATTGTATTTGCCAAGTGGGGAATTCCAATGATAGATCTTTTTGCGTCAGAGACTGCTCACGTAGTAATCAATTATATGTCTCGGGATTTGAAAGATCCACAAGCTCTATTTCACGATGCGTTCAGTGTTCCCTGGAACTATCCTCTGGCGTGGGTATTTCCACCACCGTTTCTCATGCCCAAAGTCTTGAATCATCTGAACCAGTCGACCGGAACGTTTCTTATAGTAGCTCCGCGATGGCAAAAAGTATTCTGGCGAGCGGATCTCAAAGCTCGAGCGTTAGACGCGCCACTCACACTGTACAACCTACAAAAACACCTGATCGACACATCGACGGGACTGCCACCGTCAAAAGTCAAGGACATAACCCTAGAAGTCTGGAAATGTGGGGCTGGTCACAATCGTTAGATACATGGAACACTGAACAATTATCTTTGCTTAAAACCTCGTGGCGTAAATCTACCTTGAAAACGTATGAGAATGCTTGGAAACGTTGGATTACATGGTCAGCGAATAAAAAGGTTAACACGTATTATCCTACTGGGTCACAGTTGGCCCAGTTTTTGTCAGATTTACATCTTATCGATAAATTATCGTACAATACCATTCTTGTTCATAAATCTGTTGTTTCTACCTTATGTAACGCTGAAGAGTCGTCTCAGCTGAGTTCACACGTTCTTGTTAAACACATTTTAAAATCTATTTCTTTAAAAAATCCTAAAACTTCAAAGCGATCTATTTGGGATGTCAGTAATCTAACTGCTTATTTTAGCAACTGCACTATCGATACGAATAATTTATTTCAAACATCTCGCCATACGGCAATGTTATTACTACTATGTTCAGGCAGGCGTATACATGATTTAACATTGCTTTGTGTAGATGATCAACATTGTATAAGGTCTAGCGACAGCATTATATTTTGGCCTAAATTCGGTTCTAAAACCGACAGTAGCAATATTAGACAGTCCGGTTGGAAAATTCTTTCTAATTCCGAGAATCGTAACCTAGATTTTCATTTTTGGATAGACAGAACTATAACCTTATTAAATGAAAGGCGTAAAGCTTCAAAGTCATTTAATCTTTTTATTACAGTGAGAGGAACCGCCAAGCCTGCATCACGCAGTGTAATATCAGGCTGGATAAAAACTATTTTTAAAGAAGCTGGCATCGCAGCTCCCCCTGGAAGTGTCCGATCAGCGGTTGCATCTAAAAGTTGGTTGAACAATGAGCCCATTGATGATATATTGGCTCGTGGAAATTGGAGATCCGCTAATACATTCAAAAACTTTTATAGGCGTGAAGTGATACAGACTGATTCACAAAATGCGAGTAAATCATTTGTACCATTAAATTAAAATTAATACACAGTATTATAATGTACCTACGTGATTTTGATATGAGAATTGTATTTTGGGCATTTAATTTGCAAATATCGAAAGCTGATTTGAAAGTTGAATAAATAGTGTTCAATTATGTAAACATTTTATTTTTTAATCACATTGGCGTTAGGTCCTTTAGTAATAATATAACGGTACCTGTGGCGTCACCAGGCGATAACAAACAGGTCTCAATATAAAAGCTTCCAGTTACGGTCAAGTTATTTAATAGCAGCGTTTTACCTGAAATAAAACGCATATTAAAATACTTACCTAACTGGAAGCTTTAACTTTAAATCCTGCCTGGTGAACATATTGAGCCAATGACTACAAAATGGCGCAAAGAAATCCACATGGCAATCGACAAAGCTTTGCGCAACCGCCAGGTGGCACCACTGGACCGGATTTCAGAACCGAAAAAGTACGAAAACTGGCAGGAAATCGACGGAAACGGATATGCCTATCTCAATATAAAAGCTTCCAGTTAGGTAAGTATTTTAATATGCGTTTTATTTCAGGTAAAACGCTGCTATTATCAATCATTGATTTCGGTCGCAAAGTTATTTCCAACTTGTTTATACGGTCGTTGACCTCGACAAAATTTTCTTTTGTTTTTTCGACAGATTTATATCTACTACGAAACGACGATAATTTAGATTTATCGGTTGTAGCCACCTTAGACAAATCGAACAATATTTGCATACACGTGAATTCATATTCACGTCTTTTAATGAGAGATTGTAATTCGGCTTCCATCTTGTCTGTCATTATTGAATCTTTTTATAATACAATATATTTCGATAATAAGATCAGTACAAAGACGAAACAAGGAATTAACTAAGTACTAGGAAAATTAACTAGGTACTTAATACAAACAAAGCTGCGTAAGCTATTATAATTTACTAGGCGTTAGTAAAATTATAGAATAGTTAATACGAGAAATATTTGTAGCTGATAGGTAGGTAGGTACCTACCTACAATTTATCTGCAAGATATACGAAATACAGGTTACGTTAGTAAATTCAATGGTTTTAAGTTTGAACTAACACTTTACACTCTTAGTGAATCAGACGTACCTAACAATTAAGACCTATTAAATGTTTACCTAGCCTAGACTCGAGTACACATTAATTAAATCTACTGTTTGACAACTAAGTTGCAACATCAGGCTTTCCTCGCAATAGGTGAAGTAGAATGTCTGACAACAATAGGATTGAAACAGATTAGATTATATTTTATACTGGAGTAGGTCTGTCGGTAAGTTTATTAAAATAGATAGTAGGTAGATTATAAAGTAACTCGATGGAACGTTCGCCCGGGTGAACCGCGCCTCGACCGGCCGCTGCCGGTAGGTAGGTATGTTCGAACAGCGAACGACAATACGATGAGATATTAACAAAATTACGAGATTCTATGAGTTTTGTTACAATACAAAGTAAACAATATTGACTATTTGATGTTTTTAGTGTAACTAAATAACAAAATAGCATTGATTGTTTGAACTAGGGAATATGGCGATTATTATTATTACTAGTAAACACTCGTGATTTAGACTTGTAATCAATAAAGATGAGGACTTAGTCCTCACAGGAGGCACCATGTAAGTTGGATACTCGCGAAGAAAGCCTGATGCTACTGCTTAGAGACGACACGCTACGGATATTTGACTGTGTAATGAGGGAATCGCCCCGGCCACCACTAGGATTAGAAACGGGAATATAGATAGGACTCACCAGCACCGCAGGCAGAAATATCCGCCGGAGTCTAAGTCTCCTGCCACCAGGATGTCTTCCTCTATTTTATTATACACATTTTATACACAAAAACACACGCGCGTGTATGCACACGAACGACATCGGCCATATTGAAGCGCGCGCGGCGAGAGGGCGCGCGGCAAGTTTGAATTAGGAGGAGGAACGTGTCATTGGACAGGATTAATGTTACCAGGATTAGTATGTAGCCGTAACAACCCTATAATTTTTTTTTTCTTCGCGGATAACTTCGTAGTTGATGAACCGATTTTGATTATTTTGTTTTTTTGTTGGAAAGGAGATAACCCAAGTGTGGTACCATGGTAATTTCACCGAGGTCTGATAAGTATCTCCAGAGATATGGAGATAAACACCTCAAAATTGGTACTAAAAATTAATAGTGCGGCATTGAAGTCGGTTCTTTTAGTTTTTAAACGATCTTATTATACTCGTAAAAGCTTTCTAGCAAAGTTGTTTGCACTGTTGTGGGTTGCACTGAGTCGTGAGGCCATAAACGACAATAGACATAATGATATCGGTAAACGGCTACCCGTCGATGGTGTGTGTAAGTGCGAGCGAGATAGATATAGGGAACTGATTTATGGCCTCACGACTCAGATGATAACGCGCCGACTACAGTAGTGTTGGTGGTAGCCCCTCCAACTGAACTGAATGTGCTTGTGTCTGGAGTGGATTCATGTCCATAGTGCAATGGGTGGGAAATGAACTCACGACCTCTCGATCGCCAGGCCGACGCCTTAGCCTAGTAGCCTTAGGCTATTACCGTTTAACATATCGCCATTATATCGATGTTTCACCTTATTTTCGACCAAGACGTAGCTTATCACCATCGAGGAGAACATCTGCCGCCATAACCTTACGGTATTCCAGCAGCAAACAGCCCTCGAGAGTCAGTTATCTAGCGTGCTGCCATTCTCGACCGCATCATCGCTTACCACCGAGCGAGAGTGTGGTCAAACGCTAGGCTATAAGATATAAACAACAAATCACTAACAGTATCCGCCTTATTTCACCCACTGCTGGGCATAGGCCTCCTTACGTGTCCATCCATGTGTGACCAGCAACATTAACTATATGCCCGTGAGAGTCAGTATTCTAGGAGTAGCGTGATCACCGTAGATGTTGAACTTCGACCACATCATTGCTGGTCACCAGGTGAGACAGTGGCCAAACGCTAGGTTCAAATTCCATGACTTATAAATTTCACCAAAATCCTTGGAGTAGTTTCTGCAGTAAAGAGTAACACACATACATCCATACATCCTGTCACTGTCACAGAGTGAGTGGATTAATATTTTTAAGGTCGCGGGTTTTAAATCAAATTCAAATTTGGCCGCATTCGAGGTTGACTACCTGACACCAACAATATGCGTCACACGTCGCAAAGCTAACGTGTCTTATTCAAGTAATATTGTATTTATATGTATGTTAGTCTATCTTAATATATAAAATTCTCGTGTCACAGTTTTCGTTGCCATACTCCTCCGAAACGGCTTGACCGATTTTGATGAAATTTTTTGTGCTTATCCGGTATCTATGAGAATCGGCCAACATCAAAGATAAAAGATAAAAAGATAAAAGATAAAATGACAAGACAAGCCCTATAGAGTTTCTTCGTGTTTCTTCTCTGATGGGAGTATTTCCGAAACACCGGTAGATTCAACAGCCATTCAGTTTTCCCCTTTTGTCCGCAGATTTTCTTTCTAGGCTTGCCATTTTTATTTTTATTTAAACAATATTATGCAGCTGACAGACGGACTATCAGTTCCATTTGGATCATGATATGTACTGTGATCGGTATGCGTTTCTCTATGTTGTGTATCACTATTTCACTTTTTTATTTTTTTTATATAAAAATTGTCTGAAGTACTGAAACACACAGTTACATGTATGGTTGGTTTTAACCTACTTTAATTTTTTTTTAAATATTCTGACGTAAACGATTGGATGACAGCTGAATGGTTCATTACTTTTTTTTTCTAATTCAAAGCGTTAAATTCTGCTTTTGCTGTGTTTACTTGATAATTGGTTATGATTTATTTTATGATTTATGATTTTGACGTGTATATGTGCGTATATTTATACTGCCTGCATACTGAATAAATGCTTTGATTCTTGCTTTGATTCTTGATTCATCTATTTTTCATCCCCCTAAATGTTAGGGGTAGTTCACCCCTAAATTTTATTTTTTAGACAAAATTTTTAATTTCTATTTTTTTATGATACAACATACAAAAATACATACAATCCTCAATTTTCACCCTTCTATGATCAACCCTTATTTTTTAATAGCCATTTTAGTAATTTAATCATTTTTCCTCCATACATACTTACAATAAGTAAGCTATTTTTTGTCTACACTAGAAATTACTACGAAATTATTTATATGGCAAAACAACGTTTGCCGGGTCAGCTAGTAACGTATATATTTTGATATGGGCTGTAATTGGCTGAATAGTATATTACGATACGTGTGACTTAAGTAGTCTATTATGTTGCTACGCCGTCCAATAGTAGACAACTTAAGTCACGAGTATCGTATATTATTTTATAGCTGTCAGTGTGACATAAACCCGCACTTTACGGTTGCTACGCTTTTCCGTCAAAAAGAAGATTATTGCACGGCGTGAAGTTGGCACCCGAGCGCAGCGAGTGCTAAACGTCGTGCAATAATCGTCTGTTTAAGTCACGGAAGAGCGTGCGTAAAGTGCGGATTTAGGTCACACTGTGCTATAAATAAATTAATTGATTATTTATTATTATTATTAAATCCACATCAAAACTATAACTGCGAAAGTCATTTTGTTTATTTGAGATTTGTTTAAGGTTATATTATACGGCCAGTTGCGGATTATCCCTAGGGCACACTTGACACATGTCTAGGGGCGCGAGGTTACAAAACTGCGCGCGTGGACATTTTAAACGAAGAAAAAAAGAGTAAAAGTCTCCGGTATGTAGTTTTAGCGCGAAAGAGAAACAAGAATACATATCTCTTCACCCTCGGAAGCCTTGTTTTTTGGAAGATGGCTCTAGAGGGGCGCTGATGAGGTGCTAGCCTAGGGCGCTGTACACATTTGATCCGCCTCTGCATACGGCTGGACCGATTTAGCTGAAATTTTGTATAGGGATAGCAAATACTATGTATTAGGGTATAGAATACTTTTTAACGCAAGCAAAGCCTTGGGGCACAGCTAGTATATTTATACGTAGGGTCGGCAGCCTAAGTACCGCCGCAGTAACAGAAGGGTAGATAGATAGATAACTCGTTATTGCGACACCAAAAAACCTTACACATATAACTTTGTAGTTTAATTTAAAGTGTTACAATAGGTGGTCTTATCGCTAACAGCGATCGCTTCCAGACTACCTTTGTATGGAGAGGATCGAAATAATAGCTTAATGCAGGGTGCGCTGAACTTAAATTGAAATGAAAAGTATAACAATAATATGTATACCTAAACTAACACAATCATACCTATGACAATAAACACATAACTTACAACGAAGGTAATGTAACACTCACCGGCGGCGCTGAGACGTGCTGCGTCGGGTCTGGACCCGGCCGCGGGCCGCATGCCGCGCGCCGACACACCTGTCGTGTGAACACACACGCCGTGTTATATTACATCTATCAACATATTATTGATCTTAATTAAGCGGCAATAGCATAATGGCTAAGGCGATCGAGAGATCATGAATTTGATCCCCACGCACCCATCGCACTATTGACGTGAACCCACTGCAGACACAAGCATATTTAGCTTAGTTGGGGGGGTCACCGAGACAAAGTGAGCCAGCTCCAAAAATGTGTATGAATTTTTCTATCAAAAATGTTTCGATAGAAAAATCCGTTGGTACATGGCGGGGATTGAACTCGGTACCTCTGGCATCAAAGCCGACCATATTCCCACTACACCACTGAGCCCTCTAATCTATAACATAGTAACATGTGCAACAGTTATTTCATAGTAACAAGTGAAGTTATTAACCGACTTCAAAAAAAGGAGGAGGTTTTTCAATTCGACCGTATATATATATATTTTTTTTAATGTTTTTTCGCGGATAACTTCGTCGTTTATGAACCGATTTTGATTATTCTTTTTTTGTTGGAAAAGAGATATCCCAAGTGTGGTACCATGGTAATTTTATCGAGGTCTGATAAGTATCTCTAGAGATATTGAGATAAACACCTCAAAATTGGTATTGAAAATGAATAGCGCGGCATTGAAGTCGGTTCTTTTTTAGTTTTTAAACGATATGATTTACTAGTGTTTAGAATAGAACATATCTCGGCGCCAGCGCCCGCAGCGAGGCGCGCGGCGCGGGCGGCGAGCCAGCGTGACACGCCCGCCAGTGTGGCCTCACACGCAGTCACAGAGCCGGCGCGCCCTTTTGAGCCGCGCGGCACGGCCATTTTGTTGTTTAGCCTTGCGAAACATTTTGTTTGTTTGAACTTCATCTTGTGTATGTTTTGTGAGTGATAACGCCAGTGCACCGGATTGCACGTTGTTTTAATCTGTGCAATATTACCGTGTTCGTGATTTGTGTTGGAATCAAAACATTGGAAAGTGGAAACATTGTGGACGGCGCGGTGCCGTCATTCTCTTAGGGGAAGTATTCTTGCGGGCCCGTTGGGGTAGGCCTTTCTTTGGAATTATCGGTTAGAAAGGGCTTTAATCGAAATAGGTTTCTTAGTTAGTATTTAGAAGTCAGGATTGGCATAGCGCCATAGGGCTACACGCACTACACACACCGAGGATCACCGGGTGTGAATATTAATTTTAAGTTAATTATTAAGTTTTAGCGCCACGACTACCGTGGCCATGTTTGTTCATTCGATCTGACGTTAACTCTAATGGGCCCAGCGACGTCGGCCGATCTAGATTAGCTAGATACGGCGAGGCTAAATTAGCAAACAACAAGTGAAGCTATTACAGCGAGTCAGAAGAGTTTACCGGCGGCATTGTTGGGCGGCACGAGGTCGGCACGATGTGGCAGCGGGGCGGAGCCGCCGCGCCGCGCCGGGGGCGGGGACACCCGCGAACTGAACGACGAGTACGCTGCAAATATACATATTTTGTTATTAACGAACATAGATTTGAAAGGGTCCTGTAGGGCTATTCTGTAAGCTAGTTTACGCATCTCGCAAGCGGAATCCGCGGTGAGTCGTACTACGAAATTCAAATCGTAATACGATTGTAGTACGGTTGAATTTCGTAATACGAAATTCAAATCTCACCGCTTGCGAGATGCGAAAACTAGCTTACAGAATAGCCCTATAGGGGAGTAGTAGCCCTAAAACTAAAATTTAAATGTATAGTTAATGAATATTAACACTTAAATTAACTAAATTAAATAAATAAGTATTAGGAGAATGGTCAGCTTCGACGCCAGATAGTAGGTTCTAATCCCAATGGATTTTAAAGTCAATGGCGTAAAAATACATAATTATATATCTATATAAAAATGTTTACATAGTATAAACCAAAGTCGCGGCCGCTGTCTGTACGCTTAGATCTTTTAGCCTTTTGAGCGCCAGTCACATTACGTGACAAGCACTTACGGGCCCTGCTAGGCTATTCTGTAAGCTATCTCGACAACGGAATCCGCGGTGAGATTTGAATTTTGTACTACGAAATTCAACCGTATTGCGAACGTGATACGATTGAATTTCAAAGTACGAAATTTGAATCTCACCGCGGATTCCGCTGTCGAGATAGCTTACAGAATAGCCTAGCTGTACGCCATCGACGTCTATAGACGACAAAAACCGTACAAAACTGTACCGTTTGGTTACCACGGGAGTGCGCTCGAAGGTTCATATACGCAACTGATTTTAATGCAGTTTTGACAAATAGATAGATGACTGAGAGTGATTCAAGAGGAAGGTTTATAATTGAGGTTAAACGCGGGCTAAGCCGCAGGACGCAGCTAGGAATTTACTACTAATTCACTACTTACTAATTTTTATTACTTACTAATTTACGAGTCTGTGTAAAAAGAGAACCCTCGCGGCTTTACGATGAACTAACATTCAAAGGTAAGAAGGGAAGGTTTATACCCACCTAGTAGCACCCGATAATGATCAGAGTAACTTACCAAGGTATCAGACATGTTCAGTCGTATGGCGATGACCGAGCATGTTGTCGACGCTACATAAACTGTACATTAGAACCATCAACATGCGCGCCCTCCATTTCTACGACGGTTCTCTTTTTTGCACAGACTCTATAGGTAGGTAACAGTAGGTAGCAGTAGGTAACAGAAGGTAACAGTAGGTAGCAGTAGGTAGCAGTAGGTAGCAGTAGGTAACAGTATAACAGTAGGTAACAGTAGGTAGCAGTAACAGTAGGTAGCAGTAGGTAACAGTAGGTAGCAGTAGGTAACAGTAGGTAGCAGTAGGTAACAGTATAACAGTAGGTAGCAGTAACAGTAGGTAGCAGTAGGTAACAGTAGGTAGCAGTAGGTAACAGTAGGTAGCAGTAGGTAACAGTATAACAGTAGGTAACAGTAGGTAGCAGTAACAGTAGGTAACAGTAGGTAGCAGTAGGTAACAGTATAACAGTAGGTAACAGTAGGTAGCAGTAGGTAACAGTAGGTAGCAGTAGGTAACAGTAGGTAGCAGTAGGTAACAGTAGGTAACAGTAGGTAGCAGTAACAGTAGGTAGCAGTAGGTAACAGTAGGTAGCAGTAACAGTAGGTAGCAGTAGGTAACAGTAGGTAGCAGTAGGTAACAGTAGGTAGCAGTAGGTAACAGTAGGTAGCAGTAGGTAACAGTATAACAGTAGGTAACAGTAGGTAGCAGTAGGTAACAGTAGGTAGCAGTAGGTAGCAGTAGGTAACAGTAGGTAGCAGTAGGTAACAGTATAACAGTAGGTAACAGTAGGTAACAGTATAACAGTAGGTAACAGTAGGTAGCAGTAACAGTAGGTAGCAGTAGGTAACAGTAGGTAGCAGTAGGTAACAGTATAACAGTAGGTAACAGTAGGTAGCAGTAACAGTAGGTAACAGTAGGTAACAGTAGGTAGCAGTAGGTAACAGTATAACAGTAGGTAACAGTAGGTAGCAGTAGGTAACAGTAGGTAGCAGTAGGTAACAGTAGGTAGCAGTAGGTAACAGTAGGTAGCAGTAGGTAACAGTAGGTATCAGTAGGTAACAGTATAACAGTAGGTAACAGTAGGTAGCAGTAGGTAACAGTAGGTAGCAGTAGGTAACAGTATAACAGTAGGTAGCAGTAACAGTAGGTAGCAGCAGGTAACAGTAGGTAGCAGTAGGTAACAGTAGGTAGCAGAAGTAACAGTATAACAGTAGGTAACAGTAGGTAGCAGTAGGTAACAGTAGGTTGCAGTAGGTAACAGTAGGTAGCAGTAGGTAACAGTAGGTAGCAGTAGGTAACAGTATAACAGTAGGTAGCAGTAGGTAACAGTAGGTAGCAGTAGGTAACAGTAGGTAGCAGTAGGTAACAGTAGGTAACAGTAGGTAGCAGTAGGTAACAGTAGGTAGCAGTAGGTAGCAGCAGGTAGCAGTAGGTAGCAGTAGGTAACAGTAGGTAGCAGTAGGTAACGGTAGGTAACAGTAGGTAGCAGTAGACATACCTCTCATGACGGACAGCTCGAGTGCGGCTCGCAGTTCGTCCGAGTCAGCGCGCGCGCGCAGACAAGACATGGCCTGCTTTCAACACACAAACAACATCAACTATTATTACAACCATCACATGCTACAACCAAATGTTTTTTTAACGCATTTGCTCAAAAATTGCATTAAAACAAAGCACTGTTCAAAGGAGTGTGCGGTAAAATAGGTACTCTCACCTAAGTGCCTACTTTACCGCACACTCCGTTGTATGGTGCCGTGAGTATTCTTAAGGGTCAGTTCAGACCGCGACGCGACGCGGCGCGCACTTATTAAAAGAGTAATATAAAAAAGAACAAAAAGATACACATTTCATTGGGTTAATTCGGCGCAGCCAGAACCCGCTCGGTGCAGCGCGGCGCATCCCGAAGCCGCCGAATTAACTCAATGAAATGTATATCTTTTTGTGTAGTAAATAAAGTTATTTTTGTATCACTCTTTTAATAAGTGCGCGTCGCGATCTGAGCTGAACCTTAAGGTTTATTTTTAACTAGCTGACCCGGCAAACGTTGTTTTGCTAAAACCGAAATATCTTACGGAACCCTATTTTTTTTCCAAATAGCCTATGTTACTCGTGGATAATGTGGCTTTCGAATGGTGAAAGAATTTTTAATAAAACTGGCCAAGTGCGAGTCAGCATCGCGTCTCTTATCGCACACTTAGGGAGGGTTCCGAATTTTTAATAAAACTGGCCAAGTGCGAGTCAGCAGACGCACCGCCGCTCTCACCTCCACGTCATAAAGTCCGTCGACGAAAGCTTGCAACAGGATACTGTCCACCAACGCTGACGACGACGACTGATAGGCCTTGCGTACCAGCTTCTCTACTTCAAGAGACCATTGTTGAAGAGTCTCGTTAGTGCGTTGGCAACGATCACGCAGCTGAGCGCGGAAGACATGCTTGAGATGAGAGTCGCCATATCGAGATTCTAATGCCTCCAGTAACTTTCATAAGTTGACTCGCTTCCCAGGGCCTCCAGTACTGTCAACGCTTTGTCTCTTAGTGCGAGAGTGAGTGCGGTTTTGGCTTCATCCTCGGACCAACTGTTGCTCTGTTTCACAGCTTCAAATTATACTCGTAACCTATATGCCGTCCACGAAAAGGTACCGTCATATGGAGGTGCCTTAAAATTGTTGCGCGTGTAGGTGCTCAAAATTGTCGCTTCTCTCCGCTGCCGTACACTTTCTTCAACCACCAAAATACGGTTTCGAAACCGTATTTTGGTATTTTGAGGTCAAATATTTGTGTGTCGTGGTCCACTAGTTGATTTTCGACAAGCCCCATTCCGCTTGAAACTGCCTCCAATATGGTGCGAGTCTGCTCTTCTTGGCGGCGTGTCTGCTCTTCTTGGCGGCGTGTCTGTTCTTCCCGCATGACGCGCAGCTGTTCTTGGAGTAGCGCGAACATCTCCGTCATATCCGTCATCGCGGCGCTAGAGGGTCCATCACCGGCGTCGAGTGATTGTTGAGCGGTATCTGTGTCTTCTGGTTCAGGACTGCCGTCTCGGTGCGCTGCTGTTCTAGCGCGAGTATTCGGGCCTTCTCTTAGCATCACTGGCATATTACCTTCCAATCCCACTTCTGACACCAAATGTTACGGACGCGGGTAACGGGATTGGAAGGAAAACAGTTGTTGCACAAAAGTAGTTTATTTGCACGGTTACAGTAGCACACACGATCGTCCTAGACGAAATTCCCAGTCCAGCACAGAGTTCCGTGTCAGCACTACACCGCTCAGCACTGCCACCAGTCACTTGAGTCACTACACTATCACTGTACTATGACTTCACTATTTTTCACTTCTTCACTTTTTTTCCTTTTTCTTCCCTAGTCCTCCTCGGAGCTCGCTTTCCACGGAACTGCTGTACAGCGCGATTTGTTCCGCTTATATACCCCTCGTACCGGCTAATTTTGATCCCGTTCCATTTTCAAACTCGATTTCCAAATTCTAATTTCAAATTATGTCAAGGATGAATTAGTCGTCGGAACTTACATAATTGCTCCTTGTTGAATACTCGCTGCCTTCACACACGTAGCCGTGACAATATTGTTACACAAGTTATTGCTGTACATATTTTTTTTTAAGTTATAAGCCATTCATTCAGCTTTTATCCAAAAGTCCAACATCAAAATTTAAAAAAAAAAGTGTGTGTTCTTCTTTGGCGTAACAAAACAAAAATATTTAATGTATCCATCCCGTATGCCACAACTCTTTGTTTGTAAAAGGAATGTTAAATTATTAATACTAGCTAAAAGCCGAGCTTTGTAAGGGCTCGCGTAGTTTTTCTGCCCGGTAATTATTTTACGGCAGTTTTTTTTAAATATTAAGTGGCGAATCTGCCCGACACTGGCAAAAATCTGCCAAACCACCAACCACTCCAACAAATGCATTAAAGTTGCCATCGTATTATTGAATTATGGCATAAAATACAATGTATTTACCTTTTCATTCAAACTTATACAAATTTCCAAACAAATAAATGCATACTAAAAATGTTATACTTTAAATAGAAACAGAAAATTGTCAAAAATCTATTTATATTTCAAAATTCATAAAAAAATCCTTGAAATCTGCCACTTTTTGGAATCGTCAGCATAATCTGCCATAGTTAGAATGTAGGTCCCAAATCTCCTTAAATTGCAGAAATCTGCTACAAATGGTCACACTGATACCAGACGTCATTTGGATGACAGATGTAAATCATTTAGATTTCCAACAGATGGCGTTAGTAACCAAACATTATGTTCGCAGCGAAGTTAATTCTTTGATCTTCTAACGGACGGCGTTCGTAGTACAATAATATCCTTTAAACAAAATTATTAATCTTAATTTTTTTAATGGTAATAAAATGATATTTCTTTCTGATAACACATCTACATGGGAATTTAAATTACTATATTAATGGTAATTTAAATTCATACTATTAATTTAGTAATACTATTACTATAGTAATTTAAATTCACATGTAGATGTGATGTGTAATAAGCACAAAGCACCGCCGGCGGTACTATCCGCCAGTCGGTTGTCACGCTCACGCGCGCGCAACGTATATTATTATTATTCAAATGACGGGATAACTGCGCATTCGTATTCTATATTAGAAACGATTTATGTTTTTCATAGTCATTTTGCGGGTTTGAAAAAAACAAGCATAATATTTTTTTTTATGCTAACGATACTAAAATGAGAAGACGGCGTAAAATTCACTTTTCCGACTTAAAATTCGACTCTTAGTTAGGAACTTTGATGTTATTTTGTGAGGTAAATAAAAATGATTCGTAAACTTTTTTTTATTTCATTGAGTCAACCCTTTACTTTATCGGGCGCGCGCCGGTACATCGCGCGCTGAACGAAGTAATAACAGCGCTAGGTCGAGCGCCTTAAACATATTGTTGGTTGTATTGTCTGAAATAAGCGTTGGTATTGTGTTACGCAGTAACTATTATATAATCTATAGTCTTACTGCGTATTTCTGAATTAAAGTCGAAATAACTGCACTGCTATATTGTCTGACGGTCACAGTTACATAGATATACAGAGTCATACTATTATTTACATAATAAGTAACGATTTAATTAGGCGGCGGTTATGTGCGGACACTCTTTGCTTATATATATAGACACTCTTATAGGGACAACTAAAGGCGGCCACATACGTAGCGGTATACCTGAACGGTATACCGGAACTGAAGGCTTGTGCAAGTATACCTAACGTCCATAGTGACCACACACGATTCAAGTATGCCCAGTTCTGCGCCTGTGACAAACCGAAGAAGTCGTGTTGTGCAATAAGTATTTTGTGAAATATGCCACCGGTTCTATCTAAAGTGACACCCACAAATGATGACGTTTTGGCTATTGTTGGTTTGGTGCTTACTTTTTATTTGCCATTAACATGGTAACTTCCTGTATAAATCTATAAACTCTTCTAATTTCTCTCTATTACTGCGGCGTGAATCGACAGACATTTTGGCGCGAAAATAAACACACAAACCGACCGAAGGGCTGGCGCGCGTGCGACTGAAGCGTTCCGACACACACGCTCATGCATACTTGCACAAACTAGTTTGCGCAGGTATACAGATCGTAGTTTTGATCTGCCTACCAGACTTGTGCAAGTCAGGAAACTTGTGCAAGTTTTGTCACACACACGCTCCGGTATACTTGCACAAGCCTTCAGTTCCGGTATACCGTTCAGGTATACCGCTACGTATGTGGCCGCCTTAACTCGTGAGCGGAATACAGTTAGCTCAGCGAATTGTTGTCACTGCATGCTTATACTGTGTCTCTACATATGTATATATGTATGTAATGTTGTGTATGTATGTATAGTGTATATGTAATGTTATGTATGAGTGTATGTATTGTGTATTATGTAATGCAATACAACAAACCTGCGAGAGTTGTGCGTGGTCCCGTCGCGCACTCTGTTGCTGCGTCGCCGCGCCGTTACGTTGCGCGCGCGATCCTGACATACAAACAACATATTACAAACACACACTCGTGTTTTTATACACCTCATTATATAACTGTAATAACTGACGTGTAATATGTATTATATATGAATGTATATTAATATGTTACAGTTTCATTAACTAGCGTTATCTAAGTTCTGATTGTTTTATAACATACTAGCTGGCCCGGCGAACTTCGTACCACCTAACAGACAATTAATGTAGTGTTAGCTTTTAGATGAACTTAATTTCGGCTTTTATGAACGTAATACAATGAATACAAAATAGATATTAAGTTTAATAATGTATTATGGCAATACCTAGGCAATACAGATATAGAATAAAAATTCAATAAAAAATACAATAATACGAGTACTTCAACCGCGTGTCAGCAAGACGATTGAATTAAACTATGTTATTTTTGTTTTGGATAAATTATTAACTTGACATTAGTTCGATTAAATTTAATTTTACTCGTAAAAATATAATTACCAGTATTTAATTTGAATGCTAAATAAGTAGGTATACTAACTGCATGGATTACTGTCTTGATATAATTTAAATTTTTATTTGCCTTATGGATAATACGGCACCTATAAATTGGCTATGACATTCTTGCATATCTCTGTATATAAGTACCTACATTTTGACAAATAAAATGGATAAGGCATTGATTATTATTGTATATGGGCTCAAACTACCATAAAAAAGGCAGACGGAGCCGTGCCTAACACCCGAGTGAACGCAAGTTCAGTAATTACTAAATGCTTGAGTAATACGCTTCCGCGCTCAGTTTGCTACCAAGCGGCAGCAGGGACGGACGCGTCCGTGCGGTATTACTTCGCAGCGTTGCTTACGTAGTAATCATGCCGTATTGACTATGCCGGACTGAGCGCGGAAACTTATTACTCAAGCATTTAGTATTACTGAACTTGCGTTCGCTCGGGTGTTAGGCACGGCTCCGTCTGCCTTTTTTATGGTAGTCTGAGGTTTATGGGATGCACTCGGGTTAAATCTCAGCTAGTTAATAATAATACTCACACAAAAAAACTTAATTTTTTAACCTTCGTGATTTTTTTTTCTTAAATGAAAAAAGTTTACTCGCAATGTGGGTTGCACTTTACTAGTATTCTTGTTAACCTCCAACTAAGCTAAATATGCTTGTGTCTGGAGTGGGTTCACGTCAATAGCGCAATGGGTGGGGTGGGGATCGAACTCACGACCTCTCGATCGCCAGTCCGACACCCTATCCATTGGGCTATTGCCGCCTTTTAGAATTAGATAGAATCTAGAATAGAGATAACATAATATTTAATTAATTAGATAGATCTTAGAAATTGTTTATGGAAATATAATAAACTTTTTAAGTTGCTTGTAAGCATACATTTCAGAACGCACGCATATTTGACAATCAATAAATATGTCAAGCAATTGTCATTACTAGTTGTATTTGACATTTTTAAAATATAAATGACTTGAATTCACAAAATCTCGAAGAATTTTCATACTTGACACTGGCTAAATACACTAATAGTATGCAGACATCATTATACAAAAAATAACGCGATAATCCGAATATTGTAATGCTATCCACACATGGGAATAATTTTTACACTTGACACTGGCTAAATACACTAATCGTGTGGAGCGATGACCCTTATTGACGGGATAAAACAATTGAACATCAAATGATTGGCAGTTTTTTAACCCAGGAACATTTTGGCAAAATAATTTGTGTTATATATATTTTTTTTAGGTCAATTATTCATTGTTTTTAATACTTATTATCCTATTCCTGACAAAGACAATTCCATAAATACAAAAATCATAAAAATTGGTCCAGCCGTTCTTGAGTTATAAGTGTAGTAACAAACACGACTTTCTTTTATATATATATCTATAGACTAAGATTTAGAAGTTATCAATGATGGCGCCACCAATGCATAATTGGGTTAAAAATGCAATCAATTAATTTCGTCGTATATCGTATCGTATCGTTAGTATCGCACCGTGGCTTAATTGGCAGAGCACCTAGACATGTTTCAAGGGATGCAGATTCGAGTTACGTCGGTAGAGATTTACTACGATAACCTTCGAGCATTTACCAATGGAGATGTTAACGTTGTAATCCGCAAACATTTGTTTCTGCCGATACTTACGGGGGACGAGGTAAACACGCATTGCACACACACAAATCACTCACTTTAACGATCCCGCACACTAGCTTGAAACACGCACACAGTATTAAAAATACAGCGTAGTTACGCACGCTCATATGGCCAATAATGGCTATATGGCCATCAGAGGGGTACGCCTTGCGTTAACATCTCCTTTGGTAAATGCTCGAAGACGATAACATGACCCGCCCCTACAAAATTCAAAAGGTTTGAAAGTATATGTGAAAGTATTTACAACGCACCACCACGCATGTGTGCGTACTGGTACGCCGGCCTGCTACTGAACACGAATCATTACAATTACATACAAACTCTTTCTGGATGTGACTACACACATTCAAACAGTTATTTGGAGGGGCGGGCCATGTTATCGTAGTAAATCTCTACAATGAAATTTTGGATTTTGTGTAACAATATTATCTCCATATCCTTGGAGATACCTTTACATTAGATCTCGATAAAATTTAAATGGAACAACCTGGGAAGTATACCTCCTCGAACAAGAACAGAATGTTCCAAATCGGTTCACGCGTCTACAAGTAATCGGTGAACAAACATTAAAAAAAAATGATGATTTTAGAACCTTCTCCTTTTTTGAAGTCTGTTAAAAATTATTAAATAAAATAAAAATAAAATTGTTTTATTTCTAGTAACTAAGACTCATATAACAATTAAATTCATATTACAATACAATTTCAATAAGGATACACGAATACATAAAAATTTAATTAAAACCAGAAAAATACAAAACACAAAATTACATATTACATTTAAAAACTCATTAAAATAAATAATTGAAATTTAAAATTGATAAACACATTTACACAATTAAATTAATATTGTTATCATCGTAATTGAGTACCCTACATTCAATACCCTAGGGAGATGGGGGCATTTCCAATGTACTCCATGTCTAATGTACCACTGCGGTAATATCTCATAAATATGTGAATGTACTAACCCGGTCGAGGCGTGTGCGTCGCTCCGTCTCCTAAATCCAACTGTAGCACTACGCCGCCATAATCTGCAAAACACAACAAATAATTTAATAAATTGTTAAACACAATCCAAAATTTCATCGTGCCGACGGGACTCGAACCCGCACCCCCCCGGAAACTGTAATGATTTCTTCCGAATGATTAACTTACGTAATAAGTAGTCATAGATGGCGCCACCAATGCATAATTGGGTTAACAAATGCAATCCATTAATTTCGTCGTATCGATGGATCGAACCGTGGCTTAATTGGCAGAGCACCTGGACGTGTAATCCGGGGGGTGCGGGTTCGAGTCCCGTCGGCACGATGAAATTTTGGATTGTGTTTAACAATTTACAAAAATATAAAGTGTGTGACACTTCAAAGAAACATAATATTTGATTTACGCAGTGCAACATCTCTCGTCGGATTTGAAAACTGTAATGATTTCTTCCGAATGATTAACTTACGTAATAAGTAGTCATAGATGGCGCCACCAATGCATAATTGGGTTAACAAATGCAATCCATAAATTTCGTCGTATCGATGGATCGAACCGTGGCTTAATTGGCAGAGCACCTGGACGTGTAATCCGGGGGGTGCGGGTTCGAGTCCCGTCGGCACGATGAAATTTTGGATTGTGTTCCGGACAACGACGTACACCGACAATATGAACGCACTATGTATAGTTAGTTATAAGTTGTATATAATAAAGATAAGTTTTAGCTTAGTACTCTAGGATAGGTAGGGTACTTTGCCATGTATAGAGTTCGCATTTCATTATAGCTTCGTATAGATAGACATATAATTTACAATGTATAACGTTCATATTCGTATAGATAGATAGTAACTTGTATTTGTATCGCATTCGTAAACAGCCTTATTATAGATAGATTTTGTTAGATTCTTATTAGAACATAGGAATATAACTCGTGTAAGGTTTGTAATAGTAAAATAGGTCTTATAGGACTAAAGACAGGTCATTCGTACAACCTAAGTAGATAGGTAATAGATAAAAAGCATGTTCGGCTTTAATAGATGTAACAGATAGTCAACCTAGACCATGTTAGGTTTAGGAATAGGGTTGGTACTTGCAAATAGCATAGGTCTGGGAGAGCTCCGCACTCTCTGATGGTTAGCGCTCGACTAAACAGCATCTCGGGAGAGTATATCTCCGAAAAGTCGGCATCTCGTGCGTGCGCCCACACAAGGACACGCCCCGCGAGACAGAGTGCGGGCGCTCCCAGACTATCGACCTCTCGCTCTTTTGCAAGTACCAACAACAATATAAATAGAGCGACGCTACCGTGCCAAATTGTTCAGTTCACCAACGGCGGCTCTAGAAGAAAGAAGAAAGGAAAACTAGGAAGAATAGTAAATAGTGATAGTGCCTAGTGAATAGCTCAGTAGCTATAAGAAGATTGTGAAGAAGGAATAAATTAGCGTATCAAGGCTTGAAGACGTGTTTAAATCCCAGCTCCAAAGCTTCACAGTATAAGTGTGGGAATCCGAAGGCCTCTCCCGAAGAAATACAGTCCACTGCTCCACCGCTGTGCTTAGGGTTCCCCACATTTTTGGACCTTCGTGGCCGGATAATTGGGACCTTAACAGTCTTTTTCAAGACTAAACGTTAATTTAAACGCCGCCAAAAGTCTTTTTTAAGACTACTTCTCGTCGACTCCGATAACTAACGCCGCAAACAGTCTTTTTCAAGACTTGTCGTTGACTCTTCGATTCGATATCCGCTACCATGCCGGTCACCCGCTCCACAGGAAGAGGACGAGCGCCGGCCTCCGAGCAAGAGTCATCCGCCGAGACCACGACAACGGGTACAACGGCGTCAACATCGGGTACTTCGCGCACCGGGGCAACAGTCATCACGGAGGAGCATCCTTCGACCAGCGGCTACGCGTCAGCGGCTGTGGTCTCACCAATGCGACGGGCATCATACAGCTTCGCGCTCGCCGCGACGGCGCCACACGCCGTTCCAGAGCATCACACCGCGACCGTGCCGCCCCCCGCCGCCGTGATGGCGCCACCGGCGCCCACCTCCGCTTCACTCGCCGCGCCGCACCCTGCCGCCGTGATGGCGCCACTGGCGCCAACCTCCGCATCATTCGCCGCACGCCGCCGCGCTGCACGCGCCGCGCGCTGCCGCGCCACACACCGCCGCCGTGACGCCGCGGACACCGCCGTTGGGGACTGAAACATTCGCCGCGCCGCACGTCGAGCTACATGCGCCGCACTTCGAGCAACATGCGCCACACTTCGAGCAACATGCGCAACACTTCGGGCAACACATCGAGCGACACATCGAGCATCACTCCGAGCGTCGAGAGAGGCCGCCACGGGACACGAACAGTCTCGCGGAGCAGCGCGCACGCAGCCAACGTGCGGAATCTCGCCGCTCGAAGAAGTCGCACCGCAACGCTACAGCTAAACAAGAACTTCTTCGACAGATCGAGTACGCGACGAGTCGTCTCGCCGCGCTCGAACAATCCGACAGTGAAGAAGACACCGAGGGGGGCTCTGTCGTCACCGAGTCCGACACCCAACATCGAGTCGACACCTGGTTGAGTGACCAGGTACCGCCGCCGCCGCCGCCGGTCTTGTTGGCCATGACCAACGAGACCCTCCGCCCAGCTGAGACGCCACGTGAGCCGCTACCCTCCGTGCCACCGCCGCCGACCGCCGCCGTGTCACGTGATCACCCACGTGTGTCGCCGCCAGCGGGCTTCGAGCTCCGCGCCGAGCTGAGCTACCATTCGACGTGCCCACCTGAGCCGCGTGGACCGCTGCTCTCCGTGCCACAGCCGCCGCTGCCACCGCCTGTGCCACGTGATTCTCCACGCGCGCTGCTACCAGTGGGACCCGAGCTTCAAGACAGAAGCTGCCAACAGCTACGAGACTACGAACTACGGCGTAGCCAGGAGCTACGAGAGAGCTACGAGCTACGGCGTAGCCAGGATCTACGAGAGTGCTACGACCTACGGCGTAGCCAACAGCTACGAGATCAGCCGCTACAGGAGAGCTACGGACTACGCGACAAGCCGAGCTACGTGCATCCACCGATGGTAGGGCAGGCGCCGCCACCGTCCATACCGGCGGGAGCCTGCGACCTCTCACAGCTGTCGACTGCCATCACACAAGCTGTCATCGCCGGACAGCGCCCGAGATTCGCCGAGCTACCGATGTTCGACGGGTCACACCTCGACTGGCTTCCGTTCCGGGCTGCGTACATCGAATCTGCACCGATGTTTTCACCAACTGAAAACATTAACCGCCTGCGCCGGAACCTGAAGGGAAAAGCACGAGAAGCCGTCAGCAACCTGCTCATCACTAACGCGAGACCGGAAGAGGTCATGGAAACGCTCACAACGCGCTTCGGTCGTCCTGAAACGTTGGCGATGGTCGAGATCGACAATCTTCGGTCTCTGCCGCGCCTCACCGAGTCACCGTCGGACATCTGCCAGTTCGCTTGCAAAGTGACCAACGCCGTGGCGATGTTGCGAGCCCTCGACTTCGGCTACTACCTCTTCAATCCGGAGCTAGTAGCGGCCATCGTGGAGAAGCTACCACCGACGCTGGCGCGCAACTACTACAAGTTCGCAGCTACTCAACCACGTGACACGCCGGACCTGATCAAGATACAGAGCAACTTGAAGAGCGAAGCCGAGTTTTGCGGACCATTCGCGAAACCCGACTCAACAGTGAACTCGCCAGCACCAGGGCCTCAAAGGAGGACGCAGCGAGTACACAACGTCGTCGAACAACCGCAACAGCAGCAGCCACAACAGAAGTCGCAGCAGTCAACAGCTCGTTGTCCCGTGTGTGAACAACCGGGACATTTCACCGAAGACTGCAACAGATTCGAAACAGCAGATGAGCACGAGCGCTGGGACATAGCGAAGAAACAGCGGCTATGTTTCAGGTGTCTACGCTACAGGAGGCGAGATCACAGCTGCCGTGCCAAGGTGTGTGGAGTCGACGGCTGCAAGACCCACCACCACCGAATGCTGCACTACGTGAAAAAAGAAAAGGGTGCAGTGACCGAAGCCATCAACTCCGCGTGGACCACAGAGCATCACAGATCTTACCTGAAAATGATTCCAGTTCGAGCTGTGGGGCCAGCGGGGACAGTCGACACCTTCGCGCTACTGGACGACGGTTCGACGGTCACCCTAGTCGACGAGCGCATCGCCGTCGAAATCGGGGCAGAGGGACCAGTCGACCCGCTGTACATCAACGGCATCAACGCATCGAAGTCGTCCACAAGCAACTCGAAAAGGATACAGATCACTCTGCGTGGCCCGAACAAGAAGGAAAAGAAGATTCGAGCGCGCACAGTACAGAACTTGGAAATCTCGCCGCAGGAAGTAAACAAGTCTGCGCTACGAGGCTGCAAGCATCTACGTGACATCGGCAGCCTACTGACGTACCAGCGTGCTTCGCCGGGTATCCTGGTCGGCCAGGACAACTGGGAGCTGCTGCTAGCTTCGAGGACACGCCGAGGCGCCCGAGACCAGCCGGTGGCGTCGCTGACGCCGCTCGGGTGGGTGCTACACGGGGGCCACAGCAGAACGCTCGGAAAGAGCATCGACTTCGTGTCCTACGTCACCGAGTCGCCTCAAGATGCAGCCCTGGACGTGATGATTCGCGACTATTTCGAGACTGACGTCATGTATATTAACCCACAGTACACATCGAGATCGGAGCGGCGTGAGGTCAACGAACCACCGGTCACGGACGCGCTCAACGGCGAGCGGCGTGAGGTCGACGGACCACCGGACACGGACGCGCTCACCATAGCAGACAGCAACGAGCGGCGTGAGGTCGATGGACCACCGGACGCGGACGCGCTCAACAGCATCGAAGAGTACGTCGAGGACGTACCCCTACAGAACACAGACACCGGTGAAGAACGGGTTCATCACCTCATCGAGCGCCGACAGAAGCTGAGCGAAGCCCTACCCGACGTGTCCCGCTTCTCCAACTGGGATCGACTTCGCTACACTGCAGCCCGAGTACTTCAATTCATTGACCTCTGCAGGGGCGCTCAACGGGTGTACTACAAACGCACCAAACAGAACAAGGTCGATGACCCCGCCTGGACTAACAAGAAAACGGCTAAGAAGCCCGCACCGGTACAACAACCGAAAAAGGAAGAAACAGAAAAGTTCCTGCCTGTTCCTGCGCAAACACTGAGGGCCGCGGAGGCGCTACTTATGCGCGCCTCACAAGAAGAATCGTTCGCGGACTACATCGATGATCTGCAAAAAGGAAAACCACTTCGGAAAGATAGCCGCCTACAACAGCTGAGCGTCGTGTATGAAGACAACACTCTACGACTGCGGAATCGACTCATCGCTTCAGAGCTACCGAGCCACCGAGACAACCCGCTGATTTTGGACGGCGGCCACCCGACAGTCAAGCTCTGGATTCTGCACGTCCACCGCCGCCTGCATCACGCCGGAGTCGAAGCGACGGTGAACGAGAGTCGTCAGCAGTACTGGGTGCTACGCTTACGCCCAGTAACCCGAACCATTGTAAGGCGATGTTTATTTTGCAGACTTCGCAGCGCAGCACCACCGTATCCGAGAACCGGAGACCTGCCGGCGTGCCGGCTGGCTCATCATCAGCGGCCCTTCTCCTGCACTGGCGTCGACTACTTCGGGCCGGTGACAGTGACTGTCGGCCGCACCAACCAGAAAAGATACGTGGCGGTCTTCACGTGTCTCACCACCCGGGCCATCCACCTCGAGATCGCCGCATCGCTCAGCACCGACTCCGCGGTGATGGCGCTGCGACGCATGATGGCGCGACGGGGCTGTCCGACTCAAATTTGGTCCGACAACGGGACCAACCTTCGAGGCGCCGAGAGAGAGCTGCGACAGACGATCGACGCAGCAACAGCACAGGAAGCAGCCAAGCGGACCATCGACTGGCGATTCATCCCACCGGGCGCGCCGTTTATGGGAGGCGCGTGGGAGCGAATGGTTCGCTCCGTGAAGACTGCACTCGCCGCTACGCTCCACGAGACCCGACCGCGAGAGGAAGTTCTCGCCACTCTACTCGCAGAGGTGGAGTTCACCGTCAACAGCCGACCACTCACACACGTGTCGGTCAACCCCGAGGACCCAGAGGCCCTGACTCCGAACCACTTCCTTCTGGGCGGCCCTGCTCGTCTCCCATACCTGGGGGAGATTGAGCGCACCGTCTCCATCTCCAGCTGGCGCGCTGCACAACGCCTCGCCGACACATTCTGGGCGCGGTGGCTGAAGGAGGCGCTTCCCGAGCTACAACACCGGCGGGAGCCCCAGGGGAAAGGAGCTGAGGTGAAGACCGGAGACCTGATCCAGCTCGTCGACCCGAATCTACCCCGAAACGTATGGCTCAGAGGCAAGGTCATCAACACGTTCCCGGGACCCGATGGCATCGTGCGCACCGTCGACATCCAGACCAAGGGCGGCGTGCTACGACGGCCTGTAAGGAAGCTGATCATCCTACCAATCGAAGACGTCGTTCCTACACCGGGCTCTTCTGCTGCAGGCAGCACGGCGGGAGAATGTTCCGGACAACGACGTACACCGACAATATGAACGCACTATGTATAGTTAGTTATAAGTTGTATATAATAAAGATAAGTTTTAGCTTAGTACTCTAGGATAGGTAGGGTACTTTGCCATGTATAGAGTTCGCATTTCATTATAGCTTCGGATAGATAGACATATAATTTACAATGTATAACGTTCATATTCGTATAGATAGATAGTAACTTGTATTTGTATCGCATTCGTAAACAGCCTTATTATAGATAGATTTTGTTAGATTCTTATTAGAACATAGGAATATAACTCGTGTAAGGTTTGTAATAGTAAAATAGGTCTTATAGGACTAAAGACAGGTCATTCGTACAACCTAAGTAGATAGGTAATAGATAAAAAGCATGTTCGGCTTTAATAGATGTAACAGATAGTCAACCTAGACCATGTTAGGTTTAGGAATAGGGTTGGTACTTGCAAATAGCATAGGTCTGGGAGAGCTCCGCACTCTCTGATGGTTAGCGCTCGACTAAACAGCATCTCGGGAGAGTATATCTCCGAAAAGTCGGCATCTCGTGCGTGCGCCCACACAAGGACACGCCCCGCGAGACAGAGTGCGGGCGCTCCCAGACTATCGACCTCTCGCTCTTTTGCAAGTACCAACAACAATATAAATAGAGCGACGCTACCGTGCCAAATTGTTCAGTTCACCAACGGCGGCTCTAGAAGAAAGAAGAAAGGAAAACTAGGAAGAATAGTAAATAGTGATAGTGCCTAGTGAATAGCTCAGTAGCTATAAGAAGATTGTGAAGAAGGAATAAATTAGCGTATCAAGGCTTGAAGACGTGTTTAAATCCCAGCTCCAAAGCTTCACAGTATAAGTGTGGGAATCCGAAGGCCTCTCCCGAAGAAATACAGTCCACTGCTCCACCGCTGTGCTTAGGGTTCCCCACAGATTGTGTTTAACAATTTACAAAAATATAAAGTGTGTGACACTTCATAGAAACATAATATTAAATAATTTAATATCGTTTAAAAAACTAAACGAACCGACTTCAAAAGGCGCGCTAATAAAAGTAGCCAGTAGTTTTCCAAATCGGTTCAGGCATCTTCGAGTAATCGGTGAACATACATTAAAAATATTTTTAAAAAGTTTCCGGCGAATTGACAACCATGTCCTTTTTTGTAAAGACTGTTAAAAAGGGGGTTAAAAAAACACGCTTTATGAAGGGGTTTACTCGTAAACCCTTTTTTGAATAGAAGTATTCCACTATCCACCTCCTGGCTTCATCATCACAATTCTATAACTACACTTGAGCAACGATCCGATGGATCGTGGCACACAGTGGAGTGAGTCATTAATTTTCTAAGGGGGTGATCCATTGGCGAGCCGGTAAGCCAACGGTTTGAACCTTTGGCTTACGGTGGTGATCCATTGGCGACTTTGGCGAGCAAGACTCATTCACTGGCGGTTTAATTAGCTGAGAGTTTCAAGCATGCCCTCTATTATCACATCAAAGCAGCGAATTTAATTTTACGTATTTTCTAAGACAATGTCAACGTTGGATAATTCTAAAAATAGTAGTTTCCGAGAGAAGAATCAATCGTAGGAGCTGTAACACAGGTTTTCCTAGTCCGGCTTCTAACGACCATCCTCAAAATTATAATAAACTAGCTGACCCTGCAAACGTTGTTTTGCTAAAACCCAAATATCTTACGGAAGCCTATTTTTTTCCAAAATAAAATTTAGCCTATGTTACTCGTGCATACTGTGGCTTTCGAATGGTGAAAGAATTTTTAAAAACGGTCCAGTAGTTTTTGAGCCTATTCATTACAACCAAACAAACAAAGTTTTCCTCTTTATAATATTAGTGTAGATGTGATACAATACTATTGTGTAAAATAAAATAAATGTATAATAATTCCCAATATGTTAAAATAGTGTAAGTAATTGAATATGCTTTTTATTTTATTTTTATGTCTTAGGATAAATTCAAATATGTAATTTTTTAAATAAAATACATGAATGAAATGAAAAAAATAATAATTCAAGTATGCACAACGAGCCAGCGAGCCAATCAGCCGATATTTTTAGTCCGCAGACTTTTAAGTGTCCCATTGGAGGTTTAGACCGTTGGCTCGCGAGTTTCGTTGGCGTACCGGTGGTTTTACTCGCCAATGGATCATCGCCCTTTAACTCGGTTCGATTTAACTTATCACGTGATGACCGTTGGCTCGCGAGGTTCGTTGCGTACCGGTGGTTTTACTCGCCAATGGATCATCCCCCTTTAACTCGGTTCGATTTAACTTATCACGTGATGACCGTTGGCTCGCGAGTTTCGTTGGCGTACCGGTGGTTTTACTCGCCAATGGATCATCGCCCTTTAACTCGGTTCGATTTAACTTATCACGTGATGACCGTTGGCTCGCGAGGTTCGTTGCGTACCGGTGGTTTTACTCGCCAATGGATCATCCCCCTTTAACTCGGTTCGATTTAACTTATCACGTGATGACCGTTGGCTCGCGAGTTTCGTTGGCGTACCGGTGGTTTTACTCGCCAATGGATCATCGCCCTTTAACTCGGTTCGATTTAACTTATCACTTGATGACCGTTGGATCGCGAGTTTCGTTGGCGTACCGGTGGTTTTACTCGCCAATGGATCTTCGCCCTTTAACTCGGTTCGATTTAACTTATCACGTGATAACAGCATTATTTCAATTCTCCGTCTGACTAAAAAGTAGCTTACCACCGTTAACAGGAAAATCTGCCGCCATAACCTTAAGACGTTCTGGCAGCACAGCCCTCGGTCAAACCATTCTAGGCCTAACCTATTAACCATTCTTGACCACATCATCGCTTACCACCAGGCGAGATAGAGGTCAAACGCTAGCCTATCAAATGGAAAAAAAACCAAATAACTTCCTTCGGTGCTCAGAGCGTTACATGCATAATTCTGGCTGTCCCGAATTTTCTACTCCGCTGTATCTGTAATAGGTAGTCGTCATCGTTTACCACCAGGCGAGCGTCATGCTTGTTTTGATACCTTATATCATAAAAAAGAGGGGTGCGTAGAAATCTACGCGTTAGAAGTCCAAGTTCATTCAATTTATTTCTCAACATCTCTAATTATTTTTTTGTACAACTCTATCTGTTGAACTTAGCGGGACGAATGCCCGAATAATAGCGAATACGTCTTCGTAGTTGCGCCGTTCTACAATAGAGGGCGTTTATATATAAAATATAACATGACGCTTACGTCACTTCACTTCCGTCAACTTGACCCCAGTGCGACTAAACATGTTTCATTTTAAAACGTATGTATGTACAGGACATGACGTACCCCATGGCGCGGGGCGGCAGTAGTCGCGTGACGTCAGCAGGTGCGTGTTGGCGTTGGGAGCGAGCGCCACGTCCGGCAGACGCCGGCTCGGGGACCAGCCGCCTGAACTTCTGTACAACACAATACAACACAACATATTACAACACTATATTTTAAAAAACTGTAATAAATGTTAAATGTTTCATATTTATGTTAACTTATTTCTACACTTGACTTTTCCGTCTTGACAGACAGACGGACAGACAGTTATACAGATGGACAGACAGACAGACGGACAACAGTGATCCCAAAATGGTGTTTTTTTTCCTGTTGAGGTACGGACACCCTTAAAGCGAATGAAAAGAGAACAAGAGGTTACACGTAAAGTATAGACTTAATATAAAAAGATGTTGCACTGCAGATGTTTTGACAAATTAAATTTAATCCTTATACTCTAAGCATAAGGTTGTAATTGCTTGGTACAACAAAACGGCCCAAACGAAAGGCACCTAGGTGGGAGTGTGTCCTTGTCTAACAACCTGCCAGTCCTATATGTATAGTATGTATATATATATATATATATAAATATGGTCCATACATAAGAAAGGGACAAACTCCGTTCAAGGTCGGTCTCTTGCGGGCCGGTTTAGTTCGCAGTCAAGTTTAAAACTTGATTTGACAGACCTTGAACGGAGTTTGTCTCTTTCTTATGTATGAAAGTTGTATGAAAGTTACTGTATTAACAGTACAACGTCGTTGAGGTAGAGCTAATATGAGCGTGTCATACATGTACCTGTGCGTCGCTGTGTCACTCCGCGCGGCGTCACGTCTGGAGCACGTGCCGGTGCGAGACGTCTCTGTTAGAACAAACAAACATTCATTTTACTACCACAACCGTGAACGATGTATTAAATGGATCTGACATTTAAATAACAATAATAATATGAGAAGGATAAAACTATACAATCACTAGTATGAGAGAGCGAGATGGACAATATTTTTTTATCTTTCTCTGTATATGCGATTTTATTGTTTGGAGCCAGTTCTGGCTCCCAGTTCTAGTGCAACCATTGGCTTTCACCCGCTGTCATGTATGACCCGAACAAATTACGTTGTTAATTTATCTTATAGCTGGCATATGTATCACGTGTTCATCATTTTAGTCGGGTTATATATCTATAGCTATATTATTTTCATACGCTAATCTCTTGTCTATTTAATTTTCCCTGTACGACCACAAACCACTAAGGCCGGTATTCTACAACTATACCCTTAGTTCTAGTTTTCATACCAAACTCGATGTCGTATTTCGAACACGTTTTGTATGGAAAACAGTACAGCGCCTCTAGTGGTTTTCACACTTCACTAAATTTAGACCAATCAGGGAGCCAGAATAAGTCTAAAACTATGTGAGATCTGTCACAAGCGTTTACGATGAAGACTCGTACTAAGGATACAGTACTCGAGCACCGTTATTATACTCTTGGCACAGAAGTAATTTAATTTATGTTTAAGTGAAACTTTTATTACATCGCCTTAATTTTTTTGTCCATCTATCGTATGTCGCGACATGCATGCCGCCGGTGCTGATTGGTAGATATGATAACAGACGGTGCTTATTGGTGGATATGATGTATGTCATTTAGGTCTAGCTGTGATTGGCGGACGCTTCCGCAGCCATATTTGTATACATGCTAATGTGTCATGTCGACTGCTGTCATAGTAGCTAGCTACCATAGCTACACATACACAAAAGTTTTATTTGCATCGTGGTTTCATAAAACAACCACACCATTTTTTATTAAATGTCAACTCTCGCATTAGGCTGTGACTTTGGGAACTTTACAAACATACAAATCACAGACACAGTAACACCCACATTCAAAACTATTTGTCTGTGGATCACACAAAGAATCGTCCCGTGTGGGAATCGAGCCCGCGACCTTCGGCGTTGAGGACAGGCTCACTGAAGACTAGTGACTAGACAACTGATCAGTCAGTATTGGTTAACTAAGCACGATTAAAGCAATCAAATAGCCTAATTATACGGTAAGAGCGGACCCACGCTTCAGCTTAGTTGTATAATACGGGTGACATCACAGCTAGCTGTTAGACAGTTAGACAGTTATACAGACGGTTACCTCCCGGTTCCGGCGCGCTGCTGACGGACGCACATCTCACAGAGCCGCTACCGCTCACCGTCCTGCTAACATGTACATTTCATTTACTCCTCTAAATTATCGTAGTAGGACTTCTGCTAGTCCGCCTGGCGCGGTACCACCACTTTGCCAATTAATTTTCAGCCGTGAAATAGGAATGTTTTTCGGTTGAAATGGCAAGGTGTCCAGTGAAATTACAGGGCATGTGAGACTCAACATCGTTATGTCTCAAGGTAACAGGCGCAGTGACATGCAAAATTCTGGCAGTCCAGAATTTGCATGCTGTTGTATCTGTCATACCGATTACAGATAGGTAGAGAGCGTAGAGATATCGCTTACTATCAGGCGAGCGTCGGGCTTGACCTGTTACCTTATATCATATAAAAAGAAAAAAATGATTAAAGAAAAAACTATTCTTTTTTTAAAGCAGGTGTTAAGCATAAGCGTTTAACATTTTTTTATATTAATTTAATTATTAAATTTCTTATCTGATGTAAGTGACGATGTAGCACGCTCGCCTAGAAGATGCCTTACAATGAAAAGATCCCTTGCATCATATAAAAATAATACAGGCGCGGGCGCAGTTCAACTATTATTCCTGCGCTCGAGCGAAGCGCCGCGGAGCCGGGAGGGGAAGCCCACCGCTCGCACCTGCCGCGCTCGCTTCGCTCGCACTCCAGCTAAGAATCTGAAATTGTTTCGACGCCCGTATAACTCGCCGCGATGGTACATAAACATGGCGCCGCATTTTTTTGTTTTTAAGAATTTCTTGTGTGTCCACGAGTTTCCTTGTACGATGTTTGACTATATATGACCCCCCGGGTGGCAGAGCAGTGTTCACCTGCAGCAGTCGGCAGACTCCCCGCCTGCGGGCCGCTCCCCCTCCCCCGCCGCCGCCCCCTCCCCCGGCGCGCGCCGCCCGCCCGCACACTGCCACGACTCCTCCGCTTGTTGCTCGCTGCGAGACAAACATACTGTAAGGGGCACCTAAGTTATATTACATTATAAATCATTAGTTTTATTCCACGCTACCCCCAAGTTTATGTTTGTATTCTTCTTTTCCATGCCCAGGTTGTCTGGAAGAAATCGCTCTATGCGATAACTGCCGATCGTATTGTCTTATTATTCTACTGTCTTTTATAACACAGTTTATACATTTTGTAATTTAATTGGTGATCAATAAAGAGTTTTTGTATTGTATTGTATTGTAAATACTCCACTTTACTAAATAGTATTATTTATACCCGTTGCATAACATATACAGTCGTTAACATATCATTGAACGAGCTCAAAATAAAAATTGGTTTTGTAACACAACTATTTTCATTCGGCCATGACCATTTTACCTCCCTTGAACAAGAAACTAATTTTGCAAATCCGTCAATATATGACAGAGTCATGTCCATCATCATAATCAGCCGCCGGTGTCAGTCCACTGCTGGACGTAGGCTTCTTCCAGGATACGCCACTGACCCCGATCTTCGTCTCTTCTTTTACATCCCAAATTGCATAAAAATATACAGTGTGGAAATTAAACTCAGGCCCTGGAGGGAAACTACTTTAAATCCTTAAGCTAGCTCATTTTACTTAAAGGAGACATTCCTTTATATTTGAAAAGAAACAAATCTGCATTAAAAGATTTTTTAAAACTCGCTTGCTTCGCCCGGGACTCGAACCAACTAAAATTAAAAAAAATAAACACTCTTTATTTTAATATACTAATCGGTAGTATTAATATTCAGGATAAAGTTTCTCTAACAAACATTAGGTCTTAAAAATAAAAATAATCGTTAAATCTAACATCAACTTTATTTTACTATCAATTTTGTAACACTTAAATTATTTAACTGATAAATTGTTACTCGCGATACCACTGCAGAGCTAAATCGTAGCTCTTGTTGCAAACAAAGTAAGCTTCTAATAACTCGAATTGTTCTTGATACGCCATTATGAGATAGCCTCGGATCATGTAAGAAGGAAATGTGCATAGAGGTATTACCACCATTGAACAATTTTCTTATCGAAGATTTCAACAAGGTACTTAACGATAAATTAGCAAGCGTGTACTTCATACGAAGTCTTTGACTGTTGGAGAGATAACAGAACTGTTACGTGTCTTTTACTTGTTAAAAGTGAACAGTAACCAAATTTTCAGAGAAACTTTATCCTGAATATTAATACTACCGATTAGTATAATAAAATAAAGAGTGTTTATTTTTTTTAATTTTAGTTGGTTCGAGTCCCGGGCGAAGCAAGCGAGTTTTAAAAAATCTTTTAATGCAGATTTGTTTCTTTTCAAAAATAAAGGAATGTCTCCTTTAAGTAAAATGAGCTAGCTTAAGGATTTAAAGTAGTTTCCCTCCAGGGCCTGAGTTTAATTTCCACACTGTATATCGAATTGAAAACCTTTTTTTGAATTCGGTTTACAATTTCTTGCTCTTCATAGCCTCAGTATAAATAGATAGATATAGAGTTATTACATAGGTACCCAATAATTGAGCCAAAAGTATGGTCTAATTTTAGATCTAATAAAAGGTCGAGGTTTTAGTACAGAAACTTGTGTCTTATAATGGCACACATGTTTTAGTATAGTAAACTTACACATCATCATCTGTGTCGTTGAGTAACAAGTCAGCACAGGCGTCCGGCAGCGACATCTCGCGGACGGCGCGTAACGCTATCTGTTGTTACAAGCACATTATATATTATTAAGATCGTTCAAAAACTATAATTAAAATAGTATAAAAACTAAAGCAAGCGACTTCTATGCCCCGCGAGTCAATTTCAGTAGCAAGTTTGAGACGTTTATCGTCATATCTCTGGAGATATTTATCGCGATGAAATTACAATGGGACCACCTCGGAAACGTACCCTACCGATTACAAAAAGAATAATTCGAATTGGTTCACAATTGACGGAGTTATCGCGTAACATACATAAAAAAACACAAAAAAAAACATACAGACGAATTGAGAACCTTTTCCTTTTTGGAAATGGGCTGAAAAGTGGGTTTTTATTTTTCTACAGACATCTCCCCGCGCTAGGAGACACTGTCTCGAGGGGAAGTTTAAAAACATTTAAATCAGGGACACAATTACACCCACACTTGGAACAATTGTCTTTGGATCACACGAAGAATTATACCGTGTGGGAATCGAATCCACGACCTTCGGTTTCGTGGACCGACTCACTAGCCCTAGACCTACTGGTGTTCATGCCGTTCATGGTCACAAACACTCACAAAATATTGTAATGTGATATCAACCATGTTTTTCACTATTAATAAGATATTTCGGCACTTTTACAATTTTGAGTTACTCCGTGAACACGACGCTTGCAAAAGCGCTTAACATTTTTGATTTATTGCATATACATAGGCTACTAGCGTTTGCCCACTATCTCGCCTGGTGGCAAGTGATGATGTGATCGAACATGGCGAACACGCTAAGCCTAGAATAATCTGACACTTAAGGGCTGTATGCTGCCGAAGTTAATGCCGGCAGATTTTTTCCTTGATGGTGATAAGCTGCTTTTTGGTAGCAAGTCAGGCAAAACATCGATATAATGCTAAATGGTCATAACTTTCCATCGCGTCGACTTGAAAGTTTGATTTTTTCACTGCTGTAAGATACCGTAGACCCGAGTATTTGATATCAGTTTCAACTTCATACCTTTACTTGTTCCTGGGAAAAAGGGATCTTGACAGACGGACAACAAAGTTATTCTATAAGGGTTCCTTTTTTCCTTCTGAGGTACGGAAGACTAAAAGAACAAAAGCCTTTTGTAGTGGTCGGACTTCTGATAGTCCGCCTGGGGCGGTATCACTATTTTGCCAATTAATTTTCAGCTGTGAAATAGGAATGTTATTCGGTTGAAATGGCAAGGTGTCCAGTGAAATTACAGGGCGTGTGAGACTCAACATCGTTATGTCTCAAGGTAACAGGCGCAGTGCAGTGACATGCAACATTCTGAACTACAAGAATTTTGCATACTGCTGTATCTGTAATAGGTAAACGTCATCGCTAACCATCAGGCAAACGTCGGGCTTTTTCTGTTACCTTTTACCATAAAAAATTGGTTGATTGTAAAGTTGGTTTACGGACGATAGTTTAACGTCAACGATAGCAATCGGCGCATGCGTACAATGGGCGTAACGGGACAAATCGCGTAACGGGACACTTTTTCGTGCATGCATGCAGCCGGCGTTTATCGATTGAAGAGCACTGACCTGTCTGTGCACCTGGTCCGCGATGTGCGCGTACCGCAGCGCGGCGCGCGCGGGCGCGGCGGCGCGCAGCTCCCGCACGCGCGCCCGCAGCGCGGCGGCGGCGCGCGCCGACACCATGAGGCGCGCCGCCTCGCACGGCGCCGCCTCCGGGGGCGGGGAGCTGTGCCGAGCCGCGGCCACCTGACAACAACACACACACTTAACGTCAGCGTTGACAGACACCAGATCTACTGTGGGCTTTGTTATCGACAAAAGCGATATGTTCCAGACATCCACTATCAACAGACGTACAGTACAGTGGAGAGAGGTGACACTCACCATGTACAGGGTGTCAGGTATCCGCTGCATGTACTTGGCTCGCCTCGCCCGCACCAGCTCTGTCTCCCTCTAACAACGAACAGTACAGTGGAGAGAGGTGACACTCACCATGTACAGGGTGTCAGGTATCCGCTGCATGTACTTGGCTCGCCTCGCCCGCGCCAGCTCTGTCTCCCTCTAACAACGAACAGTACAGTGGAGAGAGGTGACACTCACCATGTACAGGGTGTCAGGTATCCGCTGCATGTACTTGGCTCGCCTCGCCCGCGCCAGCTCTGTCTCCCTCTAACAGACGTACAGTACAGTGGAGAGAGGTGACACTCACCATGTACAGGGTGTCAGGTATCCGCTGCATGTACTTGGCTCGCCTCGCCCGCGCCAGCTCTGTCTCCCTCTAACAGACGTACAGTACAGTGGAGAGAGGTGACACTCACCATGTACAGGGTGTCAGGTATCCGCTGCATGTACTTGGCTCGCCTCGCCCGCGCCAGCTCTGTCTCCCTCTAACAGACGTACAGTACAGTGGAGAGAGGTGACACTCACCATGTACAGGGTGTCAGGTATCCGCTGCATGTACTTGGCTCGCCTCGCCCGCGCCAGCTCTGTCTCCCTCTAACAGACGTACAGTACAGTGGAGAGAGGTGACACTCACCATGTACAGGGTGTCAGGTATCCGCTGCATGTACTTGGCTCGCCTCGCCCGCGCCAGCTCTGTCTCCCTCTAACAGACGTACAGTACAGTGGAGAGAGGTGACACTCACCATGTACAGGGTGTCAGGTATCCGCTGCATGTACTTGGCTCGCCTCGCCCGCGCCAGCTCTGTCTCCCTCTAACAGACGTACAGTACAGTGGAGAGAGGTGACACTCACCATGTACAGGGTGTCAGGTATCCGCTGCATGTACTTGGCTCGCCTCGCCCGCGCCAGCTCTGTCTCCCTCTAACAGACGTACAGTACAGTGGAGAGAGGTGACACTCACCATGTACAGGGTGTCAGGTATCCGCTGCATGTACTTGGCTCGCCTCGCCCGCGCCAGCTCTGTCTCCCTCTAACAGACGTACAGTACAGTGGAGAGAGGTGACACTCACCATGTACAGGGTGTCAGGTATCCGCTGCATGTACTTGGCTCGCCTCGCCCGCGCCAGCTCTGTCTCCCTCTAACAGACGTACAGTACAGTGGAGAGAGGTGACACTCACCATGTACAGGGTGTCAGGTATCCGCTGCATGTACTTGGCTCGCCTCGCCCGCGCCAGCTCTGTCTCCCTCTAACAGACGTACAGTACAGTGGAGAGAGGTGACACTCACCATGTACAGGGTGTCAGGTATCCGCTGCATGTACTTGGCTCGCCTCGCCCGCGCCAGCTCTGTCTCCCTCTAACAGACGTACAGTACAGTGGAGAGAGGTGACACTCACCATGTACAGGGTGTCAGGTATCCGCTGCATGTACTTGGCTCGCCTCGCCCGCGCCAGCTCTGTCTCCCTCTAACAGACGTACAGTACAGTGGAGAGAGGTGACACTCACCATGTACAGGGTGTCAGGTATCCGCTGCATGTACTTGGCTCGCCTCGCCCGCGCCAGCTCTGTCTCCCTCTAACAGACGTACAGTACAGTGGAGAGAGGTGACACTCACCATGTACAGGGTGTCAGGTATCCGCTGCATGTACTTGGCTCGCCTCGCCCGCGCCAGCTCTGTCTCCCTCTAACAGACGTACAGTACAGTGGAGAGAGGTGACACTCACCATGTACAGGGTGTCAGGTATCCGCTGCATGTACTTGGCTCGCCTCGCCCGCGCCAGCTCTGTCTCCCTCTAACAGACGTACAGTACAGTGGAGAGAGGTGACACTCACCATGTACAGGGTGTCAGGTATCCGCTGCATGTACTTGGCTCGCCTCGCCCGCGCCAGCTCTGTCTCCCTCTAACAGACGTACAGTACAGTGGAGAGAGGTGACACTCACCATGTACAGGGTGTCAGGTATCCGCTGCATGTACTTGGCTCGCCTCGCCCGCGCCAGCTCTGTCTCCCTCTAACAGACGTACAGTACAGTGGAGAGAGGTGACACTCACCATGTACAGGGTGTCAGGTATCCGCTGCATGTACTTGGCTCGCCTCGCCCGCGCCAGCTCCGCCTCGGGCACGGCTTGCTCCTCTAATAACGCCTGCAATTACATACCACATACAATACATATAATTATCAACACTTTATTGCACAACAAAATAAAACAAACGATAAAACTAACATTATTATAACAATTTTTGTTTTAAAATTATCGTAAATTTGTAACATTTTATAATGTTCTTTACCGGCTGTAATTCACGTACCTGATCGCGATCTCACCGCGTGACCTCACTCTCGAGGTAGAGCGACGGACTCGTTCGAAACCTAGGTTGAGACAATTTGACTAAAGGTACGTGAAATACAGCCGGTATATAACATTAATAATATAATGACAATGTTTAACAAAAGTTAAATTCAAAATTTTAGACCACCCTCGACTATCTACAAGATTTTCATCGAGACCATTCCAATGAGCAAAAACTCGACATCTCTGCTGTAAGTTGGTAAAGATTCAAGTTGAGTATTCTGTATGTACAGCATCAGGTCATTGCTCCCATGTTCTCACAATATCGTTGAAGTAAGACGATACCGAATTTCAAATTGATCAGGCCTATGAAGTTTGATCTGATAACGTCATCAATCATCAACTAGAAAAAAGATCATCATTATCCCAAACGGCTGAAGGAATTTTTATGAAATAATAATTAAGAAAAATCTCGATAAAGACACCTATCATACAAAAAAATCGGTTAATCCGTTTAGGCGCTATGATGCCACCGACAGACACAGATACACACGTCAAACTTATAAGATCCCTTTCTTTTTGCGTCGGGGGTGTAAAAATTACCAAAAATAAGACAACACGTCCAGTAGATAGCAAAACCTACCTTAATCTCATCGAGATAGGGCAGGAAACACCTCGCGGGGCGGTACGGTCCCCGGCCTAGCCACGCGTCCGCCGAGCCGCCCTCCGGCACCGCCTGCGGCGGTACGATGCCGCGACGGATCAACTGCGGGGAGAGAACACCATCTTTTATCATCATCATCATTTACAGCCAGTAATCGTCCACTGCTGGACATAGAGCTCGATCTTCAGCTCCTTGTTTTCAACCACTGCCAGCCAGCTTGCGTATATCATCGCTCCATCTAGCTGGAGTGCGTCCTACGCTACGTTTGCCGAATTGTCTCCACTCTAGAACTCGTCTACCCCAACGGTTGCGACAGATGTTGCTAGCCCACTGCAACTTCAGTTTGCTAATCCTTTGAGCTATATCCATAACTTTACGTTTATATGTGTTTCTTAAATGAGTTTAATGCTATGCATAATGAACATTTGTTAGATAACTACGATAAACAAGGTGTGATCAGAAGATACGGTGAATAAATAATACTAAACTGAAACTAAATACAGATTATTAAAAAAAAGTATTAAAGTGGGTTAAAACATTAACTATACATGTAACTGTGTGTTTCAACACAGTTACATGTATGGTTGTTTTTAACCCACTTTAATACTTTTTTTTTAATAATCTGACGTAAACGATTGGATTGGATGACAGCTGAATGGTTCATTACTTTTGTTTTTTTTTTAATTCAATGCCTGAAAATTCTGCTTTTGCCATGTTTACTTGATAATTGGTTATGATTTATTTTATGATTTTGACGTGTACATGTGCGTATATTAATACTGCCTACATACTGAATAAATTGATTCTTGATTCTAATTTCATTGCGTACAACGAATTAAGTCCACATTACATTTAAATAATCTCTTTCAAAGTATTCTACTTAGCTAGCGATGCACTTATCCTTCCAGAAATGCTTCCAAAAATGCTTCATCATGGAATCAACGTCGGGATTCCATAATGAAGCAGTTTTGGAATCAATTCTGGAAGGCTTCTTTCGGAAGGGCCTTTAGCTGCTCTGTCGTAGCTTTTTCAATGTCGAGAATGATGTCAAAACAGTTTCCTTTCAGCACAGTTTTTTTTTTGGGAAAAACCAGAAACCTCATTGAATCAGACTATCATTAATTCAAATAGACGTAGATACAGCAGTTCTAGGTATTAAAATGCATTCCCTTATTTTTTGATCACACCTCGTATGTACCTGATGTTAGGCTTAAATATAAAAGGGTAGGTTAAAAAAACCAAATTACGGTCCTGGCAGGCCTCCCTCACTCGCTTATAGCTACTGCGCTTTATACCTAAACTTTCGAGCAACGCCGGCGGTACTATCTGCCAGTCGGTCGTCACTGCTCACGCGCGCGCAACGTATATTATTATGACGGGATAACTGCACATTCGTATTCTATATTAGAAACGATTTAAGTTTTCCATAGTCATTTTGCGGGTTTGACAAAAAATAAGCATAATATTTTTCATTTTTTTATGCTTGTTTCGTCCCGTACCAAATTTGCCTGTTCTATGGCGTAATACGTCTACGCGCGCGGTGAAATTTGAGCTAAATCACTTTGAGAGTGTGGTCACTTGCGTGCGGGCAGCTGTCATGGCGCCGTCTCTCAGCTAAATGAACTGAAAACGATTGGTGGAGTCATTGCGGGACGACATATATTTGTGCAGGAAAAACGCGTATAATCGTTGTTCCCCTTGTATGCGTAATATTGGTCCTAATTGTGCGGTGTTGAACGTGAATTTTTTGATTGCACGTGATTTGGGCACAACCGGGCGCCGTCGTAATACCACATTTTTTGGACTTGGACTCGAAAGAGATTGTGACTTGTGATCTTCAAGCCACGTGGACATCGCGACGAGTCAGGGAAGTACCACAAAATAATAATAATCCAAATGGCCATTTTGAGTATTAGTATAGGAAACCCCACTCGCATGTGACTTGTTCATGTGATTCAAAAATCACACAAGGTTAGTGCCTAACCTCAAATTTAACCACCTTAGAAACGCCGTGTAATCGCGGTAAAGTTTGCCCAGGAATCGAGGTTACCACGTCGTTATCCACGACAGCATGCTTCCACTCTTCAAAAGGACGTGGTACACCTCCGCTTGGATTTCCTGCACGCAACAATGCTAACGATACTAAGATGACAAGACGGCGTAAAATTCACTTTCTCGTCTTCAAATTAGACTTTTAGGAATTTTGATGTTATTTTGTGAGGTAAATAAAAAGAATTCGTAAACTTTCTTTTTATATCATCATTGAGTCAACTCTTTACTGTATCGTGCGCGCGCCGGTACATCGCGCGCTGAACGAATTAATAACAACGCTAGGTCGAGCGCCTTAGACACATTTTTGTTTGTATTGTCTGAAATAAACGTTGGTATTGTGTTTTTGTAGGGGAGTGAAATATCTGTTACATAGTACCTATTATATAATCTGTGGTACTGATCCAGTCATTAGCACTTGAGTTTACGATTGTAGCATGGGTTTTACCACTATCTCTGCACATTACATCAGTATATTTCCTCGCCTGCTGCAACTGTTCGTGGTCAGATGGTTTAATATATGTTCTTCCCAGATGTTTATGAGAAACAAGAGAGAGAGAGAGAGAGAGAGAGAGAGAGAAGACAAACAACCACTAGTTCTATTTGTTTCTTAATTACAACAATATGGAGTACCTCAATGTAGTATATTGGGACCACAAGTATTCCTACTAGACATGTGTCTGTATACAGTAACAGCTCACCTGCTGTAACAGCTCGTTGTCCGGCGGTATGTGTTCCAGCCGGATGTGCGACAGCAGCGGCTGCACGGTCTCGCGCAGCACGGCGTCGCTGAGGTCGCGTCGCCGCGCGCCGCGCCGCGACACCGAGTGTGCCGTGTGCCACACTACGTTGGGTTCTGTACATATGTGTCACTTATATACTGTGTATGCTTACGCATATATTTACTAAGTAGTTAAGACCCGAGCGATTTAAAGACCCCTAGATTGCCAGGGGTCTTTAAATCGCGAGGGAACAGGTATCTACTAGGCAAGCGTCCTACATCGTCGATCACATCTTCAATTACATCAGGGGAGATAGTGGTAAACGCTTACTTTATCTACTATTAAAAAAAATAATTTTAAATTTTAATACTCAAATAAAATTGAGCAGTTTAAACGCCATCATTTCCCGGGCTTATTGGGAGTGTGTTGTGACGTCATGCATTTAAGTCAGACCACACCATACATACATTTTCATGTTTCCTGTAAAATTCCGCTCAATCTATCACGTGACGTAGTGTGTTGTGACGTCAACTTTCGATTCATCCAATGGTGATCTGTTTTACAAACTTAAATTTCCCTCGCTTAAATTGAAATTTTCATTTATTATTTTAAGCACATTGTTAAAATGTAATTAAATTAAATAAAAAAGTTTAACTTATAATTCCAAGACAACAAAGATTTGAATATATATGTTTTTCAATAATTGTGATCTACATGCATATTTCGTATAATCAGGCAATGTAATGTGTATGTGTAACTAACGCGGTGGTCTGTGGTCCTGCGCCCAGCGCAGCGCGGCTCTGAGCGCGGCCGGCTCGGAGGCTTGCAGCGCGGGCGAGGACAGCGCCGCCACCAGCGCGCCGCGACTGATGCCGGCGCCGGACTGCGACACGATGCTGCAGAACTCGTCGCGCAGGTACCGCATCGCTTGTCTGAGGAACAACATACGTTACATTACATTACCCCTGTGCACCCAGGGGCTGGCGTGGGGCGCGGCGGACCAGCGCAGTGAGGTGAGTGTGTCACGTTACCTGTGCACCCAGGGGCTAGCGTGGGGCGCGGCGGACCAGCGCAATGAGGTGTGTGGTGTCACGTTACCTGTGCACCCAGGGGCTGGCGTGGGGCGCGGCGGACCAGCGCAGTGAGGTGAGTGTGTCACGTTACCTGTGCACCCAGGGGCTGGCGTGGGGCGCGGCGGACCAGCGCAGTGAGGTGAGTGTATCACGTTACCTGTGCACCCAGGGGCTGGCGTGGGGCGCGGCGGACCAGCGCAGTGAGGTGTGTGGTGTCACGTTACCTGTGCACCCAGGGGATGGCGTGGGGCGCGGCGGACCAGCGTAGTGAGATGAGTGTGTCACGTTACCTGTGCACCCAGGGGCTGGCGTGGGGCGCGGCGGACCAGCGCAGTGAGGTGTGTGGTGTCACGTTACCTGTGCACCCAGGGGCTGGCTTGGGGCGCGGCGGACCAGCGCAGTGAGGTGAGTGTGTCACGTTACCTGTGCACCCAGGGGCTGGCGTGGGGCGCGGCAGACCAGCGCAGTAAGGTGTGTGGTGTCACGTTACCTGTGCACCTAGGGGCTGGCGTGGGGCGCGGCGGACCAGCGCAGCACGTGCGGCAGTGAGGTGTGTGGTGTCACGTTACCTGTGCACCCAGGGGCTGGCGTGGGGCGCGGCGGACCAGCGCAGCACGTGCGGCAGTGAGGTGTGTGGTGTCACGTTACCTGTGCACCCAGGGGCTGGCGTGGGGCGCGGCAGACCAGCGCAGTGAGGTGTGTGGTGTCACGTTACCTGTGCACCCAGGGGCTGGCGTGGGGCGTGGCAGACCAGCGCAGCACGTGCGGCAGTGAGGTGTGTGGTGTCACGTTACCTGTGCACCCAGGGGCTGGCGTGGGGCGCGGCAGACCAGCGCAGTAAGGTGTGTGGTGTCACGTTACCTGTGCACCCCGGGGCTGGCGTGGGGCGCGGCGGACCAGCGCAGCACGTGCGGCAGTGAGGTGTGTGGTGTCACGTTACCTGTGCACCCAGGGGCTGGCGTGGGGCGCGGCGGACCAGCGCAGCACGTGCGGCAGTGAGGGGTGTGGTGTCACGTTACCTGTGCACCCAGGGGCTGGCGTGGGGCGCGGCGGACCAGCGCAGCACGTGCGGCAGTGAGGTGTGTGGTGTCACGTTACCTGTGCACCCCGGGGCTGGCGTGGGGCGCGGCGGACCAGCGCAGCACGTGCGGCAGTGAGGTGTGTGGTGTCACGTTACCTGTGCACCCAGGGGCTGGCGTGGGGCGCGGCGGACCAGCGCAGCACGTGCGGCAGTGAGGTGTGTGGTGTCACGTTACCTGTGCACCCAGGGGCTGGCGTGGGCGCGGCGGACCAGCGCAGCACGTGCGGCAGTGAGGTGTGTGGTGTCACGTTACCTGTGCACCCAGGGGCTGGCGCGGGGCGCGGCGGACCAGCGCAGCACGTGCGGCAGTGAGGTGTGTGGTGTCACGTTACCTGTGCACCCCGGGGCTGGCGTGGGGCGCGGCGGACCAGCGCAGCACGTGCGGCAGTGAGGTGTGTGGTGTCACGTCACCTGTGCACCCCGGGGCTGGCGTGGGGCGCGGCGGACCAGCGCAGCACGTGCGGCAGTGAGGTGTGTGGTGTCACGTTACCTGTGCACCCAGGGGCTGGCGCGGGGCGCGGCGGACCAGCGCAGCACGTGCGGCAGTGAGGTGTGTGGTGTCACGTTACCTGTGCACCCCGGGGCTGGCGTGGGGCGCGGCGGACCAGCGCAGCACGTGCGGCAGTGAGGTGTGTGGTGTCACGTTACCTGTGCACCCAGGGGCTGGCGTGGGGCGCGGCGGACCAGCGCAGCACGTGCGGCAGCGTGTCCGGGGTGAGCGCCTCCACGATGGCGTCCTCACATCCCTGCACCACGATCGGCATCTCCACGAACCTGCACACATTATATATACATACACAGATATACAGACATTTTAATGAACACGCTTTATTGAACGATCTTAAATTATAGCAACACATTTTTTAACGTGACAACGTCTAACAAATCGATGAACGCCGGCTGTATGCATGCACGAAAGTGTCCCGTTACACTCGTTGTCCCGTTACACTCATTGTACGCATGCACCGATTTCATCAATGTTTTGTTATGACGCTGTCACGTTAAACTATTGTCCGTAAACCAACTTTGCAGACAGACAAATGTTAAACTAAAATGCAACTCTTGTTTACATAGTAAAAAACAAAGTCGCTCTTGATGTCTGTACGCTTAGTTTTTTTTAACTAAGCAACGGATTTTAATGCAGTTAGAGTGAGCAACAGATGATGATTCAGAGTGATTCAAGGTTCATATTTATGATAGAACACCGTAGCCGAAGCCGGGGCGGGTTAGCATTATTAGCCGCACAATAAAGCAAAGCTTCCGACGACGCATTAACCTGCACTGACTAGTTGGTAAACATGAGCAGCTCGGCTCGCTACACTGACACACTACCACACACTCACACACATACACACACACATACGCACACACTCACTAACACACACACACACACTCACCTGGCTATCTCATACAGTTGGAATGCATCATCAAGTCCCGCCGTGGTCAGCCTCGTGCTTGCTCCGCCGCGACTCGCTCCACTCCATGACTGTAACATATACACGTATATACATATCATTATATTTTATTTATCATATAGGCTAGCGTTTGACCATCATCGCATCTGTTGGTAAGTGATGATGTGGCGAAGGCGAACTATCTAACGACATCCATACAATATGGTGGATGTTCCAGCAATCCGCACTAAACGTTTTGGTTATAACGGGTGTCTCAGTAAGAGTGTACTTTTTAAAATTGGATTTTTTTTTCATGCAAGTGGCAACTCTGAAATTTGACAGCTGTCACCTCAGTTTATTCCGATTAAAGAGTAATCGCCTGTCATCGGAGCCGTGGGGGTCATTTGCCGGATATTTATTCCATACTTAATCGGAACATGTCTTCTTTACAATACAATAAAAATATCACAACTCTGTCATAAAATACTAGTTTTTATTTTAAAATGAAAAAGTGCACTCTTACTGAGAAACCCTTTACTTTCATAATCCGAACCGCAAAAGAATGGAACACGTTGCCGGCTGACTTGTTTCCGAGTAGCTATAACTTGGAAGTATTCAAGTCAAGAGTGAACAGGTATCTTCTAGGCAAGCGTGCTACAGTCTATTTATGTAAGCAAAAAAATAAATGAATTGCACACCATTGTCAATATTGGTAGAATGTAAGTCCGTCTAATGTATTAACATCTTTTTTATATCTACTACATTCAGCTATAAAAGATTTTGAATTTTGAATTTTTCAATTTTACACCTTCGATCACATCATCACTTTCCACCAGGTGAGATAGTGGTCAAGTTTGCCTATCTGAAATAAAAAAAAATAGTAACGTTTACTGACCGTGCCACTGGTGGCGTTGGTGGTAGCTGGCAACGAGGAGTTCCGTCCGATCAGACTTAGATCCACCTGCAATTCAATAATAAACATACTTTAATTTAAAATCCCCCGATCGATCTATTAGTATAAGAAACGTGTCGTTCCGGCATTTTTGGATAGATCTTTTTAAATATTGTATAGTTGTATGGCGCCCATTGTGAGCGAGTCCGACTCGCACTTGGCCGGTTCATTTAAACAATAAATAATTCGTAAATTACTCCTAAAGTTGAATGAGTAGTGATATACTATGTAGCTTTCAGTTTGCAAAAATAAAACATCGGTGTACAGGAAGAACGAAATATAAGTACAATAACTTGGTTAATAGTAGCATTGACACATAGACCATAGATAATAAAACGTTGTAGATGGCGTTGTGGTAGCATAATATGTCATGGTGTCTAATTTAAACAATAATTAAATAAACAAGTGATAAGATGTTGATATATTGGTCAAGTAGTAAGGTGGTGGATGTATGTGTTGTAAAGTACACATGGTGATGTATGTGTTGTAAAGCACACATAGTGATGTGCGTGTTGTAAAGCACAGGTTGTGATGTGTGTGTTGTAAAGCACAGGTTGTGATGTGTGTCTTGTAAAGCACAGGTAGTGATGTATGTGTTGTAAAGCACAGGTTGTGATGTGTGTGTTGTAAAGCACAGGTTGTGATGTGTGTCTTGTAAAGCACAGGTAGTGATGTATGTGTTGTAAAGCACAGGTTGTGATGTGTGTGTTATAAAGCACAGGTGGTGATGTATGTGTTGTAATACACAGGTGGTGATGTATGTGTTACCTGGTCGGTGTATGCGGCGTGCAGCAAGGCGCGCGCGAACCTCCTCGGCAACACCTTCTCGTCGACACACACCGCGCCGTTGTTGTTGTTGTTGGACCGACGGGACATTACTGATCTGAAAGTTGTTGTATCATTGTTTATGTAAATTTGAGTCATTGAAAACAGTCGACGGATTTCAATCTTTGACAGACATACTAAAGACTTCATTCTACAGTCTACACAAGATGTTAATTTTTTTTTATATATTGTTAAGCCAGAACGTTTGAGAGAACAGCCGTGGGAAAAAATAATAATTAGTGGCCATAAACACCAGACCGTCATAAAAGTACCTTCCTGGTATTTCGACCCTAGTCCAATGTACCTAGTTTTGTTATTAAGTACACAGATTGAACCTTATTATGTAGTCAATAGAGATCAAATTAGCATGTATTGTAGATGTTTTAATGGACAGTCGTGCTATTGTTTGTGATTTTATTGCTCTGTTTTGGTCTCTTTTGTTTTGTTTCTAATGGATGCTGGAAAGATCTAGCTAAATACTGTAGCCCTATGTAAAGCGTCGCACCGCGGCGTTGAGTCAATCATTCTTTGGAAGCGACAGTGTAAACATCTAAGCGCGCATAGCGACCAAGTGATTGTGAATTACCGACGACCTCAGTGTGTGTGACGGACATTTGATCATTGAGCAAGACGATTTGGACAACTACTGTGGAACATTATGCTAACCTAGTGTTTTGTGGAAATAAACGTTCATCTCATCGGATTGGCATTTTTATACCAACCCGCACGTGACAATATCATATAGGCAAGCGTTTGACCATTATCTCACCCGTTGGTAAGTGACGAAGGCTCGAAGATGGTAAGCACGCCAGGCCTAGAATGGGAACTGGCTCTCAAGGCACATATTATATAATAGTTACTGCGTAACAGATATTTCACTTCCCTACAAAAACACAATACCAACGCTTATTTCAGACAATACAAGCAAAACTGTGTGTAAGGCGCTCTACCTAGCGTTGTTATTACTTCGTTCAACGCGCGATGTACCGGCGCGCGCCCGGTACGATATGCATTAGTGAAGGCTTGACTCAATGAAATAAAAAAAATATGGTTTAGAAATGCCTTTTATTTACTATATTAACTAAAAGTCGAATTTTAAGTCGAAAAAGTGAATTTTACGCCGTCTTGTCATTTTAGTATCGTAGCATAAAAAAATAACAATATTATGCTTGTTTTTTGTCAAACTCGCAAAATGAATATGGAAAACATAAATCGTTTTTAATATAGAATACGAATGCGCAGTTATCCCGCCATTTGAATAATAACATACGTTGCGCGCGCGTGAGCAGTGACAAGCGACTGGCGATACCACCTCCGGCGTTGGTTGAAAGTGTAGAAACCGCTGTAGCTATGGGCGAGTGAGGGAGGCCTGCTCTTCTTTAAGACTCGAACTCACAAAGACTTGAAGAATTTTAATACTTGACACTGGCTACATACACATGAGTTGTTGTTATCTCAGAACAACTAGTTCAATAGGATTTGAAAACTGTAATGATTAACTTTCGAAATAAGTAGTCATAGATGGCGCCAACAATGCATAAATGGGTTAAAAATGCAATCCACTAATTTCGTCGTATCGATAGATCGAACCGTGGCTTAATTGGCAAAGCATCTGGAAATGTTATCCAGGAGGTTGCGGGGTCAAGTCCCGTCGGTACGATGATATTTTGGATTGTGTTTAACAATTTACAAAAATATAAAGTGTGTAACACTTTAAAGAAACATAATATTCGTTCAGTAGGGTTGTTACTAGTAGGGTCAATTTAATAGATCACATTTGACATCTGTCACTCTTAGCTTCATAGTAAGGTGACTTGCTTAAAAACATCGATTCAATTGATGAATCGATACGCATCAACACATACAAGAATGATGTTATTTTGATGTTATTCGAAATAACCAATTTTCCGGCAGCTCTTAATGGGAAATACAATTAGTATTTACATTATTCAGTGTTATTTATTTACTTGTTTATTTTGCGTTAATATGAAATTGATAAGACACATCAATACAAATTATACAAATCGAAAATTGTACATATTTAAACGATTTTGTATGTATTTATGGATTAGAATTTAGCTACATATAAAATAGCCCAATAAAATAAAAAAACATACTCAAATGTACCGATGGATCTAACGTTTAGTAGTTTATCGTTAGTTTTTTAACCCAAATTATTATTGATTTTAGTTCCTATTCAATTATTTTTGTATTTATTTAGTCAAAGAATAATATTATGTGTTAATTACAATCACAGTGTAGTTATTTTTATAGTTAAACATCCTTCACAAGTAATCATTGCATTCGATTCAACCTATCGACTGCTTTTGATTTTTTGGGTAGCATCTTTAGTGTTTATAAAGTAAAAGTGTTCACTGACGTAAACGTTTAGTTTTTTAGAAAAAAAAATTGTTTATTATGTTTAAAATTAGTCAAAGTAAATCGTAAAAACGCTTTCTTTTGTAGTTATTAGAATAAATATGTATTTGTAACTGAAAAATGTTAAGTAATTATGCAGTTTAATTATGCACTTTGAAATAATTAATAATGTTATGTGCCCTTCATTACAAGGTCACGTTGTTGAATTTTGATGAAGTGTCAAATGTGATCTATTAAAATGGAGTGTACTATAAGTAGGTTGTTACCTGAAGAACCTGCTCCTAGCAGCCAGCACGGCGCGGTGGCACGGCAGCTCCAGCGCCGTGCGGAACCCGTACGCCACCCCGCACCCGCCCTCCAGGCGGAACACCAGCTTCGCGTCCGCCAGCTCGCCTGCACACCACCACCGAACCAATTACTTATTGTTCATGTACACACATGTATCCACACGCTTTCATAGTTATTTTCAGCACATTTGCTCAAAAAAATGCATTTACGAAGCCTGTCTACATTGTTTGAAAGTTAAAAATTACGCATCATGCAACGGAACGTGCGGTAAGTACTTACCGCATTAGTGTCATAAATAACTATTATGATACTAGTGCGGTAAGTTGGTTTTTACAAACTAGTAGACTAATGTAAGCCCGAGACGAAGTCGAGGGCTTACCATAATCACGAGTTTGTTAAAACCAATACCGCATGTGTGTCATACAACGTTTTCCAGCAAATTTGAGAGAAAACACTATACTAACATTTTATTTTATACTTTTCGCTTACAGGATACCTAATATGGTTGGAATAATTAAATATATAGTAACTAATAGATGTAATTGCTACCTCTTTCCAACAGTTGGCAGATGGAGTATGCTCTTAGTAATTATTTGGTTAGTTTATAGCTATCTAATATTATTTTTTAAGGTAAATATATCGTATTAGTATTTAATTTATATTTATATCTGTATAATTTATATTATATTTTAATGTTGCAACGACTTGATAATTCTGACATTGAATCGTTTCTTTCTTGTTCATCTGATGATGAGCTGAGCGATGATAGCTTTGCTAGCATCCCTACCTTGAGTGAAACGTTGTCAAATCAGTTTTTGGATGTACCTAAGAATTTTAATGTTGTCCATTTTAACGCCCAGAGTATTCCGGCACACTATCCTGATATGCTGGCGTCATTCTCTAACAGTAACATTCATTATTATTGTTATATACCGGCTGTAATTCACGTACCTTTAGGTATATAACAATAATAATGTTACAAATTCACGATAATTTTAAAAGTAACATTCATGCTATTCTTGTGTCTGAATCTTGGCTTAAACCCTCTCTCCCTTCTACTGCTTACTCTCTTCCTGGCTTTTCCTTATTACGCAATGATAGAACCGGCAGTGCTGGTGGTGGCGTGGCAATTTATCTGCGCTCTCATCTGCCTTACTCGATCCTAAGTATGTCGCCTCAGCCCCCTCCAGTTAATGCCGGAGAACATCTACTCATTGAAGTTGTTTTGTCCCATACTAAGGTACTCCTTGGAGTTTACTATAGTCCTTCTCTTCGAGTGAATTATTTCCAATCTTTTGATAAGCTGTTAGAAGATTTTACTCCGTCCTATCCTCATACCATAATTATGGGAGACTTCAACACGTGTATTTTTAAAAAAGATAGCCGCTCCACATCTCTAGAAAACACGGTTAGCTCCTACAACATGCACATTTTACCACTCAATCCTACTCATTACTTTCCTCACTGTTCTCCTTCTCTTCTTGATCTTATCCTTGTTTCTTCTCCTCAACACGTCGCTAAGCATGGACAATGTACGGCTGACTCCTTCTCCTATCATGACCTTATTTTCTTGTCGTATAAGATCAGACCTCCTAAACTTAAGCCCAAAGTCATACTTCAGCGCAGTTTTGGTTCGATGGACATTGAAAAACTCCGTAAAGACGCTTTCAACATTGCCCCTGTGTTCAACGCTGATAATATTGATATCAAAGTATCTTTATTTAATTCCTTGCTTATTAGACTATATGATGATCATGCTCCGGTACGGCCTGTCAAAATTAAACAGCTTCCATCACCGTGGTTAACTGGTGTCATTAGAGAGCTCATGCACAAAAAGGCAGTTGCCAAGTCGAAATACAAGTCCAACACTAATAACCACAACAAAAATAAATACATGCTAGTTAGGAATCGCTGTAATAGAGTGTCGAGACGCACAACGCCGCCATATCCATAGTTCTGTTGAGAATGAGGACCCTGCCAAACTTTGGAGATTTCTTCGGTCTTTGGGAGTTGGTAAACAACAACAAAATACTTCGCCTAATAATTTAGATATAAATGCCTTAAATCTACACTTTTCTTCGTCTTCAAAAATTGATGCGATTGACAAAATGTCTACGATTAATTATCTGTCATCACTTCCTACTCCTGATTACTCATCTTTCGTTCTAAATGAATTTACCGCATGTGATGTTAAAAAGAGCATCCTTTCCATATCCTCTAACGCCATAGGAGGGGACGGCATCAGCCGAAACATGATTGTTCCAATATTGGATGAAATATTACCTATTTTATGCCATATGTTGAACAGTTCTATTTCGGAGGGTGTCGTGCCTTCCTGCTGGAAGGAAGCCCATGTTATCCCTCTTCCCAAGAAATCCAACTAAAAGTACAAAATCTAACCCCAAATCTTTTTCGGAATATCGTCCCATTTCCATTCTCCCTCTGTTGTCCAAAGTCCTGGAACGGTTAGTTTACAACGAACTCAACATATTTCTCAACCGTAAAAATCTCCTCAATCCTTTCCAGTCTGGTTTCCGTCCCGGCCATAGCACAGTATCTGCACTTGTGAAAGTCACAGATGACATAAGGCTGGGTATGGAAAACAGTAAACTCACCATCCTATCCTTGTTAGATTTCAGCAATGCTTTCAACACGGTTGACTTCGACATCCTCCTATCATTACTGTGCTCTCTTAACATATCTCCATCGGTAATTCAATGGTTTCGTAGCTACCTGAATGGGCGCCGGCAGCGTGTCCGCATTGAAGATTTATTTTCTTCTTGGTGTGACACGAGTGCTGGAGTCCCTCAGGGCGGCGTGCTTTCTCCTCTTCTGTTCGCTATCTTCATTAATTCTATATCTTCTTCTCTCTCTTCCTCGTATCACCTCTATGCAGACGACCTCCAAATTTACACTCAAGCATCCGTAGAATACTTAGATGAAGCGGTTAAAATTACCAACGATGACCTTTGCCTAATAGCAAATTGGAGCAAGTCATATGGGTTAACTGTTAATCCCACCAAAACGCAAGCGATCATTCTTGGTAGTTCTAGACTTATCTCAAAAGTGGACTTTACAAATCTTCCCCATGTAGTTTTTAACAGTGTTGATATTCCTTTTAGTAAGCAAGTCAGAAATCTTGGAGTCATATTTGATAGAAATTTTACCTGGGACCCACAGATACAGTCGGTAAGTCAAAAGTTATTCGCATCTGCAGCTTCACTCAGAAGATTGCGAAACTTTTTGCCAACTGCGACTAAAGCTGCGCTCGCTCAATCTCTTCTTCTTCCTATACTTGACTACGCTGACGCTAGCTATCTAGACCTTAGGCAAGACCAATTAAATAAGCTTGAGCGGCTGCAAAATATTTGCATCCGTTTCATTTTCGGTCTCCGAAAATTTGACCATGTTTCTGAGTTCCGCTCAAAGCTCAAATGGCTGCCTATCCACCTTCGCCGGAATGCTCATATCCTTTCTCTTCTTTATACCATCTTGTTTAATCCCTCCACTCCGTTATATTTAAAAGAACGCTTCGAGTTTCTCTCTTCCACGAATACCCTTTCTCTTAGGTCGTCCGAAAACTTGGTTCTGAGCACTCCAGCACACAGTACCAACTTTTATGATGCATCTTTCACTGTGCAAGCTGTACGCCTCTGGAACAATTTACCAGTGGATATAAGACGTGCTCAATCACTGTTCTGTTTCAAGGCTCAAGTGGAAAAGCAATACCTGTCAATTGATTAATATTAATTATGACATTTGTCTACATTCGCAACGTTTTATTTAGTTTAATTCTTGTATAATATGTATGGTTTATGCATGTATATGTATGTATATATATATATAGTTTATATTGTGTATATGTATGTAGATATATAAAATGTATGTATTGAATATCTGTAGATCTAAGTAAGTTTATGTACCTGATATATATATCATGCCACCGTCCATGCTTATCATAGGTTTCATATCCATCCAAAGGTTGTCTGGAAGAGATCGCTCTTAGCGATAAGACCGCCCATTGTACATCTAATTTAAGTTATGCCGATTTTGTTTTTTTATTTATTGTTTATATATTGGTGTCAATAAAGAGTTTTTGTATTGTATTGTATTGTACAATTGGTAATAAAACAAACATAAATGATATAATCTAAAACTCGAAACAATCTTTGACGATTTGTAATTTGTACAATACAATACAAATTCACGCCAACAAATGCATGTAGTAAAAATTAGAACTACATCTTTCGTCTCATTTACTCTTTAGTATTAAAGTGAGAAAAACTTACTAAGCAAAAGCGCTTTCAAGGAGGTTCTAACATTCAGCTTATTTATTCTCCCAATAAGAAACTCTTTGGTGGAATCGTTATGTAGGTTTTACAGATTAAAAAAAAAACAGTAAAGGATACGCTCGGCGCCATACAACGGAGCGTGCGGTAAATAGGTACTTACGTGATAGTACCTATATTACCGCACACTCCGTTGTATGGAGCATCATTTTTAACTTTCGAACCATGTATACAGGCTTCGTAAATGCATTTTTTGAGCAAATGTGCTGAAAATATATAATATATATACTAATATACACACCATCTTACTATTACTAATATTATAAATGCAAAATGTTATGTTAAGAGTTAAAATTAAGAGTTTAAATTAAATTAAATAAATTAAGACGAAGCAAGTGCATCTGGTTCTAACATTGTGGGAAATATCATTGAGGCAATGTTAAGAAGGATAACTGTGTTATCTACTTCAGTGCCATCTAGCTGCTTTCACATCAAGTAAAGTTGGTGAGTATAGATAGATGGATGTTTGTTACTCTTTCACGCTAAAACAGCTGAATGGATTGGGATGAAATTTGGCACACAGATACTTTTTAACCTGGATAAACACATAGGATACTTTTAGACCCGGGCGAAGCCGCAGGGTGCAATAGGGTAGTAATATCATGTATACACCCCGGCACGGACCTAGAGGCGTGATAACAGCGCGGGGAGCGGTGATTGGTCCGTCGGCTTACGTACTCTCACTGACGAACCAATAACAGCTGCACGCGGCACACGGCGCGCGCACCCGCGGCCCCCTAACAGTAAACGAACTGTCTGTGTTGATGTAAAAGTCAGTTTAGAGCGGGGCGGGAAGTTAGTAATACACGGTAGAAGCATGGATTTGAAAATGGAAATCACAGACAACACTCACCGGAGTCCAGCAGGTACCGGCAGGTGCGAGCGAGCGAGTCCCGCGACACCCCCAGCAGCGCGGCGCCGCGCCGCGACATGCCGCGCGACACCACGCAGCTGCAGCTGTCCGGCCGACACCCTGACACACGACACGTCTCCATCAAACATCGCGGATCGATATCACAAATAAACAACTAACTCATGTCGTTGTTTGTCATGCTCATGTTTCATTTGCAATATGCTGTACATTTAAGGATATTAATAGTTTCATGAAGAAAACTGCTACGCTGCCTTATAATTGAATTTGATTGGGATTGAAATGAACGAAAGACCGAAATGGAGGCTGTATAGCCCCATTGCATTGCTGCGTCTCCTTCATGTCGTTCATTCTCGTGATAAGGGGGCTAGCTGGCGTTGTAAACCGATAAAAACCGCTGAAAAGGTAGCATTCGACTCGAGACGACCGCGACCGGCGACCGCGATCCACTGCTTTATATGAATGAATAGGAAGTGCTGACGGATGCAAGCGACCGAGTCGCGCGACGTGTGGGCGCGGCCTGCCGGCGACTTGCGTCGCGCGACCCAGTCGCTCACAAGGCAGTGCCGTGTAGTAGTGTGTCGTTACGCGTTTTTCAGAAAACATAACGCAACGTTATCTGCATTACAATAACGTTGCCAAAACCGTCTATTTCACAACGATCTATTTCGCAACCATCGTTTAATAGATGTATACGTTTTGACAATGTTAATAAATAGTTGCTTAAATGCATACATCTATTAAACGGTGTTTGCTTCGCGGAATAGATATTTGTGTATGGGTAGTATTAGGTAGGTACAATGTGAAAGTAAAGTAATGTTTATATTTCAAATCGTCCTAATTATTTTACTTCTATTTACATCTACATTTTACCGTCCGACCCAAATTTATGTAACCTGGCAAGGCTTGCAAACAGTAGTAGACCCTAGAAAAAGTATTCCTTTTTCCCTCTATCGATATTGCAAACGAAGTGTGACGTGACGTTGCCGCCGCAACGGTCCGCAACAACAGTCTAAGTCTAAATAGACGGTTTTGAAAAATAGACGGTTATGTAATTCGTCCATAACGTTTGCGTTGTCGATCTGTGACAACGTTGTGGAAACGATCTATGCTACATAACGCCCACTCTTAGTGCCGTGGCGCGACAGGTACAAAATGGCCGCGTTTTCTTCGCACGAAGACGAAATTTCACGACTCGGTCGCGTAGATTCGTAGGTAGGTGTCGCCCCGCGACCTGCGACCGGCTTCACGGGTTGCCGGTCGCGGGTCGTGGTCTCTCGTCGCGGTCATCTTGATTCGAATGCTATCTTAAACCATGTTTCGTTGGATTTGCGATCGCGATACATCATTTTTTTTCGTTGAATAAGTCTAAGGCGCACCGTTGTCATGAATATTCGTATGTAATACGAGGCGCTCAGTAGTCACAACGCACCGTGTGCTCTCAACTCTAACAGTTAGTGTTGTAGAATGTATAGTGGATATTCTGTGTAAGCACGCTCCATCATCGATCGCATCATCACTTAACATCCGGTGAGATAGTGGTCAAGAGCTACACAGTTTGGTGTAAAATAAATGTAGTGTCAAGTGTACACTCACCGTCGATGTTTTCAACGAGATCTAACTCTCCTTCTGGACCGTCGCCGCCTTCAAACTCTGCAATATATACACAATCATGATCAAACCATTGTTAAAATCATTTATTATTTCAAAACGAACTTCGCATTAAGAGTGTGTGCAAAAAGAGAACCTTCGTGACGTTACGATGAACTAACATTCAAATGCAAGAAAGGAAGGTACTTATCTACCCTTAGCAGCCTCAAAGTAAAGTTTCAAACATGTTTGGTCGTACTGGCAATGAGAGAGTATTGTTGTGCACTTAACCAAACAGTAAATTAATTTATATTCAACAGACGATCACATCGTCACTTAATACAATACAATACAAAACTCTTTATTGATTACCAAAACTCAAAATACAAAATGTACAATAGCTTCATTAAAAAAAACAATAACATAATGGTAAAGCAATCGGCGGTCTTATCGCATCAAGCAATCTCTTCCAGACAACCTATGTAGGGACTGGATAAATGCATACGTAATGGCGGAGGGCTATTTCAGCTAAAACTATTTCGCAGTTCATAAACATACAGTTTAGACCGTTAAGACTAAGAACCTAAAATATCTACATTATAATTATAGATACATACGCATCATTATACATAGACATACACTGTATACACATACATCTATACTTAATATTATAAAGAGAGAACATTTGTATTTTTGTATGTTTGTAATGATTTGGTTCAAAAACTACTGGACCGATTAAAAAAATTCTTTCATTAATATATGGAATGGACTTTCGAAATGAAAATAGGCTATATATTATCCCGTTTAAATCAAAGGTACATTCGTGGAGACCTAATTTGCAACCTAAGTCAACAAAAAAACGGTCGAAAAAACACGTTTCTTAGGAACACTGCTCAATTGAAAACAGATGGAAGAATAGTTTCTATTGAAGAGTTGTACAACTTAATAAGACCTACAAAAAAATCCGCGACAGCATATGTCTATGTCTTAAGGTTGACTCACAGTAACCATTTTAATCTTTAATTTTTTGTTAAAAAATATTACATAACTTCTAGGGCTATTTTCAAGTATATAGTTTTAATCCTTATCCAAATAATTACGTTAATTAGCTTGGCCACATATTATAGATTAAAATTGTCCTTTACAGTATATAATTCAAATGAAGACTCTAGAAGATATCACGGATTTTACATACACGCATCGCAAAATTAATACAATATTTGCAGTGAAACCACAGAATAGGTCAGAGTTACTTCAAACATATTATTATAAGCTTAGCTTTTCTGTACATCCCCACCGATCACAATTAATTTGAAGTCAATATAGTATAATAATATGATCTATTGTGTAAAATAATTATGATCTATATATATAATATAATCATTTAAACCAACTCGACTGATCTATGTATAATCTTTTCATTAAAAGCATTCCAATGACTCTAAACACGACATTTAAAATTTGAGCTGTAAGTTGGTGAGGATTTGAGTATTCTGTAGAGTCCAGGAGATGTCCCAGCATCAGGTCAATGCTTCCATGTTCTTACAATATTGTTGAAGAAGAAGATTTTCGGATTGATTAGAGCTATGAAAGTTGATTAAAGCTCATAGTTTTATAACGATTGAACGAATTTTCACGAATCAAAGTTCAGAACACTCTCGATGTGCGAACATCTATAAAAAAAACTATCAATAATAAAATGTAAAAATATAAATGTAGTCCAAAAAGATCTGAACCAGCTTCAGGTGTCCGATTGGCAAGAGGTCGCGCAATCCAGGGAGAAATGGCGTCTCTTTATGTCGGAGGCCAAGACCCACTTTAGTGTCAGCGCGCCAGTGCAATAAGTAAGTAATAATAAAATTAAAATCGGTTCATCCGGTTGGGTGCTAAGATGCTACAGACAGACACACAGATACACACGTTAAACTTAAATAATTACCCTTTAAAACCGATGTCTAAGTCTAAGTCAACGAGATCATGAAAATTGTCACCTAAACAAAATTATTATGAAAACAAGTAATATTTTAGAAAACCTTTTTAAACACAAGCTTTTACATAACCTAGCACCAGAGTAAGTCTAGAGTCTAGACAAATTCAACGAGTAGTTTAGTGTAGTTTAGGACAAACCAACAACCCCCGCAAGCTGGTAGGACACTATCTAGTGTCCGCCTGGCCAGCTACCACCCTCAAGTTAGAAAATCTGTCACCAAACATCTAATGTGTTCCGATAGCTATCCACGAGGGTCAGTTCCCATTCTAGGCCTAGCGTGCTACCGTCCTCGACCGCATCATCACTTACCAACAGATGAGATAGTTGTCAAACGCTAACATATAAAATATCTTTAAAAAAATACTTCATCGTAGTTACGCCGTTCTACAATAAAGGGTGTTTACAAACATAAAATATAACATGACGCTCACGTCACTTCCGTTGATTCGGAGCGTGACGCTACGTTACTTCCGTCTAACTGTATCCCAGTGCGCCTAGGCCTACGCCACACTTGCCGGAAATGCCGGATCTTGCGCGTCGGAACGCCAATTTTTTATTAATTTTTTTATACCGAACTGGGTAGCACTTGATCACTATCTCACCTGATGTTAAGTGATGATGCGATCGATGATGGAGCGTGCTTACCCAGAAGATACATATTCACTCGCGATTTGAAGACCCCCCTATTGTACTTAACCGGAAACACAGACTCAGGCAGGGTATTCCCTTCCCTGGCGGTTCGTATGATGAACGAAGAAGCAAATCGTTTCGTTCGGGTAGATGGTATATCTACAATAAATCGGTGGCGCCTTTTAGTGTCTCTGGATGTTAGATTATAAAATGGGGATGGTGGAATCAAATCATGCAGTTCCATTGCACACTCTCCGAAATGTATCCGATAGAAAACCGACAAGCAAGCGACCTTGCGGCGATGCGCGAAACCTAGGTTATGTAAAAGCTTGTGTTTAAAAAGGTTTTTAAAATATGACTTGTAAATGTATAAGTATTATTCTTATACATTTGATATAAACATTTTTGCAGTGTTGGTGGGTACAAAGTAGGTTCATAACTTCGAGCATTTACCAAAGGAGATGTTAACGCAAGGCGTACCCCTCTGATGGCCATATAGCCATTTTTGGCCATATGAGCGTGCGTAACTACGCTGTATTTTTAATACTGTGTGCGTGTTTCAAGCTAGTGTGCGGGATCGTTAAAGTGAGTGATTTGTGTGTGAGCAATGCGTGTTTACCTCGTCCCCCGTAAGTATCGGCAGAAAAAAATGTTTGCGGATTACAACGTTAACATCTCCATTGGTAAATAAATGCTCGAACGTTCATAATGATGAGTAATTGAATGACGTATGCATGTCTCGGTGGTGTGAGTGTACTGACTATGTGCCGTGCAGCGGCGCGCGGCGGACGTGCCGCAGTAGAGCGCGTGGATGCAGGCCAGCGCCTCCTCGCGCGGCAGCTGCGCCACCGCGCCCTCTAGCGGCACGCGCGTGCACGACCTGGTACATACACACACACCATGGAGGTAAGAAATACATATAGACATGGAGGCGTTGCGATACATTTGCCTGTATTCGCTATAGGTTTTCGACCCTAAACCTATAGGGTACTTCCGGTTGACCTAGAATTGTCAATTGTAGTCAAAAGCAGCACAAGTAAAGGAATAATCCGAAAAATCAAAAAGTTGAAAATTAAGGTAAATTTTGGCAATCACAAATTTTCGCGAAAATATAAATTTGCCCATATCTTTTTATCGTGTTGACTCAGGACCTTGATTTTTATACACCTAATAGGGATTATATACCTCAGTATCAGGTATAAATTTCAACTTGCTAGGTCCACCCGTTCCTGAGAAAATCGGTGGTGACACACTGACAGACGGACAGCCAGAGTCAACATGTTGGAGCCAAATATTTATATATTCGCGCCGTGCGCCGCGGCCCGCGTACTCAAACTACAATGAACATATCAGCAAGCAGCCTGCGCCACGAAGACGCCCGCGCTCCAACACACAGCTACAAGACGATACGAACCGATACTGTAGAACACACGCGTTACCTTTTCTAATATACCAGTTTTAAATACGGTCCACTATTTCATTTAATCGAAGCCTACACACCAACAGTCAACACAATAAAGAGATATGAGCAAAATTAGATTTTCGCGAAAACTTGTTAGTACCAAAATGTACCTTAATTTTCAACTTTTTTTATTTTTTGGAATTTTTCCTTTACTTGTGCTCTAAGACCTTGCTTATGACCAAAATTGACAATTCTAGGTAAACCGGAAGTACCCTATAGGTTTTGGGTCGAAAACCTATAGGATACTTCCCGTTGACCTAGAATCATGAGATTTGGCAAGAAGCACGGTCTTACAGCACAAATTAAGGAAAAATTCCAAAACATAAAAAAAGTTGAAAATTAAAGGGTGTCCCCATACATACATAGTTTATGCCAATTAAGGTAGACCTCTGAGTTATATGAGCGCTGATACAATTTAGAGGTCTAGCATAATTGGTTGGTACGGAAGCCTAGGTGGGCGAGTTCAACTCGACTTAGCCGGTTTTTTATATATCATATAGGCTAGCGTTTGACCACTATCTTACCTGTTTGTAAGTGATGATGCGGTCGAAGATGGTAAGCATCTGTAATAGGTAGACGTTATCGCTTACCATCAGGCGAGCGTCGTGCTTGTCGTGTTACCTTATATCATAATTAGTTTTTTAATGTTGTAAATGTGCGGTCGATGAGGGGAGTAATGAAGAGGAGATGATGATGACGAGCACTCACCACGTGTACCGCTGCAGCAGCCCCCGCAGGTAGGAGGACCTGGCCGACACGATGGCTCGGTGCGCCGGGATCGACCACCCGGCGCCCACCAGCTCCACGTCGCACCACCATCTGAAACAACTACATTATGTAACACAGCTTTTATAAGTCACATTCTAGACCAGGCGTGCTACCATCCTCGACCGCATCATCACTTACCAACAGGGAGATAGTGCACAAACGCTAGCCTATACGATAATTAATAACGAGCGTGCTATGGAACTGCAGAATTTGATTCCACCTTCCCCATTTTATAATCGGACATCCAGAGACACTAAAAGTCGCCACCGATTTATGTTGGATATACCATCTACCCGAACGAAGCGATTTGCATATTCGTTCATCATGCGAACCGCCAGGGAATTGATTGCCCTGCCTGAGTCTGTGTTTCCGGCTAAATACAATATGGGGGTCTTCAAATCGCAAGTGAAAAGGTATCTTTTGGGTAAGCGCGCTCCATCAGACCACATGGTCTCTTAACATCAGGTGAGATAGTGGTCAAGTGCTGTTAATTCTATGTAAAAAAAATTTATTTATTTTTCTGTTTGTTTATTCCTCAAATAGGGATAGGAGACTACTTCCCTTGTTACAAACTATATAATGAAATCTTGGATGTCAATTTTAACCTATTCCTAATTGTCGTATCGAAATCAAACTTTGTATATGTAGTTCTGATGACAATACTATAACTTGGTAAATTGAAGCTGATCTCAATATGAAAGCAGAAGGTCGCTAGTGGAACTCTTCAGTGGCTACTAGCAAGCATCTCGAGTTTGGGCTCCTATGATTCGTCTTGACTAGTTCGATAGATCACGCTTGGTTACGAGGCTCTGGTGATGGAGCCCGGAGTCCAAATTTCAGTTCAAGCGTGTTTTATAAGTTTTTCAAAACTATTTACTGCCTGAGCCTGTCGAGATCAGCCTCGGTACGCCATACCATTTCAAAAAATCCAAATATACCGGCATATCGTGACGTGCCCAGACATATCTCGATAGGCTCAGTTAAACGATTGGCTTACGTTACGACAGATACATTTCGGAGAGCGTACCCTCAATTGCACAAATTAATTACTTCACACGCTCTCTTTCATCGTCTAAGCCGAGGTTCTCTGTTAGGTCCTATTCTATTTATTGCGTGGGCATGTCGTTGAGTGTAGTGTGGTCAGGCCTCCCTCGCTCGCCCATAGCTACTGCGCTTTATACCTAAACTTTCGAGCACCGCCTGCGGTGCTATCTGCCAGTCGGTTGTCACGCTCACGCGCGCGTTACGTATATTATTATTCAAATGACGGGATAACTGCGCATTCGTATTTCATATTAGAAACGATTTTTAGAAACGATTCAAGTTTTTCAGTTTTTCATAGTCATTTTGCGGGTTTGACAAGAAACAAGCATAACATTTTTCATTTTTTTATGCTAACGATACTTAAATGACAAGACGGCGTAAAATTCACTTTCTCGACTTCAAATTCGATTCTCAGTTAGGAATTTTCATACAATTTTGCGAGGTAAATAAACATATAATTCGTAAACTTTTTTTTATTTCATTGAGTCAACCCTTTACTGTATCGGGCGCGCGCCGGTACATCGCGCGCTAAACGAAGTAATAACAACGCTAGGTCGAGCGCCTACGACACATTTTTGCTTGTATTGTCTGAAATAAACGTTGGTATTGTGTTTTTGTAGGGGAGTGAAATATCTGTTACGTAGTAACTATTATATAATCTGAGGTAGTGTAGTGTACTGACCGCATGGAGAAGAGATTGTGTAGCGCGGTGGGCAGCGCGGGCGCCGGCTCGCGCGCCAGCTCGGCCTGCGTGGCCAGGTCGCGGAGCGCGGCGCCGGCCTCCAGCTCCTCGCACAGCAGGAACACCTCGGCCAGCCGCCACGAACCCACCACCGAACGGATCAGCCGCGCGTGCTCGCACCCTGACACACGCACACATATATACACCTTACCTACCTTTAAGACTTTCACACACGGCAGCTATAATGTAACGATGTATATTATAGCACGATATATTTCAATACACATCGATACATCTTTCCATTACAATCGTCAGGAGATCACACACGACAGCTATAATGTGTAATTTTACATCTTCGTAGCAATAAAGCGATATGAAAATATACATTTTAAAGATCAAAAATTTAGCCTCAACTGAGACGTACACTAATGCACTAATGGGTTTAATGGAATAAATACATTACATTACCTGCTGTGTGTGTAAATACCTTAAGGTAATGTTAAGATAATGTATACACGGAATGTAAGAGAGCACAGTGATGTAAGGGAGCACAAATACCACCTCAGTGCTCCCAGCCGACCTCACCTGCCCGTGGTGCATCCAGCTGACCAAAAAACGAGGCTCTGGCGAGAAACAGATGGCGGTATAACCATTTCAAAATTATGGCGTAGCTAAATACTATACGGTGACGGGCAGCAGCGTCACTGGTGTGAGATGCTACGTCCTGCGATCGCCAATCCGCCTACCCAGCATAGCGATTAGAGTTAAAACCCCCAAAAACCAAAATGGTATTCCTGACCAAGGCGGTGATCACGGTATCGGCAGGGCAGAGTGCTATGAATCCCCGGGCATCGGTAGGCCGCCAAACCAAACTGACCCTGGCAACTTACAATGGACGCACAATGGACGATTCGCCTAGATTATCATCTGGCGCAGCTGGAGGAGGAGCTGTACATATAAGATGCCACATTCTGGGGTTATGTGAAGTCCGAAGCCAGGGGGAGGACATCATAACACTAGATTCGGGCCATCTTATATATTACAGAGAAGGAGACCAGCCATCCCAAGGCGGCATCGGGTTTCTGGTCAACAAGGTTCCCAGTGACAACGTGGTAGAAAAAAGTCGACCAGGGTTGCGTACCTTATAATAAAGTTAACCGAGAGCCTCAAGGTTATCCAGGTCTACGTACCGACCTCGAAACACTTGAATGCAGAGGTGGGGAGTATGTATGAAAACATCACCAGAACCTTACATACCACCTCTAAGGCTCACTAAAACGTTGTCATGAGAAACTTTTACGCCAAAGTGGGAGTACAGACCTGCAGTGAATCGACTATTGGACCACACGGATTTGGTAGTGTTTTCGAGTTCATCAAGAAAAGCCCCTCTTTCTCGAGAAAGTTGACGAGCATTTGCCCCCTGTAATTCCTAACAGGGGGCAAATGCTCGTCAACTTTCTCGAGAAAGAGGGGCTTTTCTTGATGAACTCGTTCTTCAAGAAACAGCTCCAAAGGACGTGGACGTGGCAAAGCCCCGACATTGTGACTAAAAACGAGATTGACTTCATCATTACGGACAAACGGCGCATATTCAGTGACGTCTCAGTGATCACTAGGTTCAAAACTGAAACAAAGTCCGATTGATTAAGTCCGTATTGTTGGGCCCGAAACATTCCAATTACATTTGTAAAATCGATTCACTGCCTTGGAAACCACAGATGATGTAGACCAGGAACTTGAAGAAATGGTGGAAATCCTCAGAGAAGAAGGGACGAAGTTTTGGCAGAGCAAGCGTACGGGCAAAAAGTCCAAACTTTCGGCAGAAACACTTCGACTAATGGAAGAGAGACGAACAGACTCACTGTCAGTTTTGTCAATTAACCAGGTGCGCATCAAAACCATTAAGGAGCTGGTACGACGCGACCTTCGATCACCTAACACGCTCTTGAATAAATAATCAATTGAGCAGATTCGGGGGTCGAAAGTGTTTGTTTAGCCTCTAGGTAGAAGCCACCTCACAAAGCTGACATTGTCAACGGGGAACGTCGTCGCATCCAAGTCGGAGATTATGTCGGAAGATGAAGACTTCTGCGGCAAGCTCTACGAAACGCATGCTTCAAGGCCCGTACCCGATACTGTGTATTGTAGAGCCACCTTAACCCGCCACTTCCCAGAAGACCTGTCCGTAGTCAGCCGAGATGAGATCATGATTGCCCTTAAACAGCTCCCAAAGGCCCTAGGTGAAGACGGAATCACAACGGAAATGTTGCTAAATGTTGGAGGAGCCTCAGCTCAGTATGCTTGTCTTCACTGGGAGAACTCCACAGGCACGGAACAGAAGCATGGTGGTTTTGTTTTTCAATAACCGGTCAAGTGCGTGTCGGGCCACGCGCAGTGTAGGGTTCCGTAGTAGCCTGTTATTCAATGCAAGTCTTTACCCGTTATAAACAAGCAACGAGGTACTCCGTCTTTGTCACATTAAAGGATTTATTCTAAGGATTTTGTATTTGGTACAAAATTATCCAACACCCAAGTTCAACGACTATTACTGGTTAACTAATAAAGTTATCTTAACCGCTATAATTTTCGTTTAAAGTTCATGAAATGCGCTATTATCACGAATTTTTCCAGATTTTCAAGCCAGCAGTTTAGCTTTTAGAGGGGGGACGCCCTATTGGAACAAAAATTTGCACTTTAAAGTTTAATACTTCGTAAATGGAGCATTCAATCGAAAAATGGTATTAACAACCCTTACGATGGGGTAGAAGATGAAAAAAAAATTCATCCCCACTTCTCATATAGGGGAGCTACCCTAAAAAAATATTTTTCAAAATTTTATTTCAGCACTTTGTCGGCTTCATTTATTTACCCTTACAAAATTACAGCTTTCTAGTATTAACGGTCTCTTAGCAAAACCTCGGACAGACAGACAGACAGACAGACGGACATGACGAAACTATAAGGAGATAAAACTCCATTGAATAACTACCGCCCGATTTCGCTTCTGAGCCATGTCTATAAGCTGTAGTCAAGGGTTACCGCGAACCGTCTTGCGCGAAGACTCGACGAATTTCAACCTCCGGAACAGGCAGGGTCTCGAAGCGGTTACGGCACCATCACACCCCACACGGTGCGGCAGATTGTACAGGAGACCGAAGAGTAGAGTCGCCCCCTGTGCTTTGCTTTTGTGGACTATCAGAAGGCCTTTGACTCAATCGAAACCTGGTCCGTTCTGGAGTCCTTGCAGCGTTGCCAAGTCGACTGGCGATATATCGAAGTGATGGAGATGTCTGTACAATGCCGCAACGATGACTGTACAAGTACAGAACCAACGTACTAAACATGTCCACCTGCGTCGAGGAGTGAGACAGGGGGACGTCATATCCCCGAAACTGTTCACTAACGCCTTGGAGGATATGTTTAAGACGCTGGACTGGAAAGATTGCGGCATCAACGTGAACGACAAGTACATCTCTCACTTACGATTCGCAGATGACATCATCATTATGGCAGTAATGCTGCAGGATCTACAACAAATTTTGAATGGCATCGCTGATTATGAATTTGGATAAAACCAAAGTCATGTACAACGAGCACGTTGTTCCGGAACCGATTGCCGTAGATAGAATAATCCCACTCGAAGTTGTCACGCAGTATGTTTACCTGGGGCTGACGTTCCAACTAGGCAAACACAACTTCGAGAAAGACATCCAGAGAAGAATTTAGCTGGGCTGGGCAGCATTTGGGAAACTGATGATGATGATGATGAAGCTATACATCCCGGGATGTATAATGTATATTTATTGCGACATTTTACAATAGTTTCTGAACTTAATATCATCCAAAATAGGTTTGTCTTAGACAATACGTTCTCTAAAATGAATGATATAAGATACTACACAATTATACTAAATACGTCAAGTGAAATTAAGCTAAATATAAACTATGTTCATTGAACTCTATGAAAATGCTTACAATACCTACATCTGTTTGGATCCTCGTAAACAGTCACATCTACCCTCAACTTGGTCGGCGTACGAGTTTAATAACTAGCATGGCCTTGTGTGAAGGCCATTATACTACTCACTCATAAGTCCCCCACCGCTTCTGTCTGTTCGCGATAAACTCAAAACTACTAAACAGACTTTCATGTGGTTTTCACAAATAGACAGAGTGATTCATGAGGAAGGTTTGTGTATAATTCGTTAAGTTTTTGTATACATTTGTTGAAATATGATGATAATTGTTGAAGATTAGTTCATATATTCGACGCAACAAACTGATGTGCAAAAAATGTAGGCATATATTCTCTAGTCGTGCCGGGGGGGGCGGTTTTTGTGTAAGCGAATGTACGACTGACCTCTATCGGGGCGGGAGTCGCGCGGGCGTCGCGTCGCGTTCGCGATGCGTCTGCGTAGCGTGCCGAGCCCCGCACCGCCGGCCTTCTTCTTCCGCTCCCTGCAACGTACCACCATTACATTACATTACATTACACACACATTATACACAAAACATGACAAATTGTGTGTGTTGAAGGGTGTAAAAACCAATTTTTAAGAAATAAAAAGCATGAAGGAATCACATTAATTTTAACTTTTTTTTTTAATACAGCACGTAAACACTCACTAAGTGCACACATGTTTACGAATCCGGCCTCAGTGCGTTGTTCGGCGATGAGGGTCTTAACTTCTTATTTGGTCTGAGGTTATAGTGTCCATAGCCACATATTGTGTTATTAATTTTAAGTGTCTACCTGTTCTGGTTAAGGAGATTACAGCCCTCTGACGGACGGACGGACAGCTAAGTTTTATTTTTTATAACTGACTGAATAATCGTTCGGCTGCAATCTCACCTGACGATAAGTAACAGTAAGTCTCATTAATAGGGTTCCATTGGTAACCTTTAGGTACGGAACCCTGAAAAAGTTGCGCAGCGTGGCCTGCGTGGCCAACGTACTAATAAATCATAAGTCAGGAAAAGTAACTGCGTTATAAAAATGACCCAACAAAAGTCGTGTCCACGCAGGCGGGGTTAAAATTCGTGTCCAGTGCGTCATTAGTCGTACATTTGTCTTGTTTGACTCAACTGTCATAACAGACATTGCAGCACATGCGCGAACCAATCCCTGCTTTCGTTCCGAATTTAAATCAATCTCCAAGCCAATCATTTGTAACTTCGGAAGTGATTCTTATTTTGAATCTACGTCTTGTTTTGAAGAAGGACCCCTTTTTTTGTAGAATTTGTTCTGAATTAGAGTTCCTGACTTATGATTTATTCGTAGTGGCCAATACAGTGTTGCACTTGGTGTTGACTGATGGTAAACGTTAGAACCAGTCGGTACCAGTCATCATGTAGTGAGAATAAATGGTGCACAGTGGTTCACGTGGTGATGACTGACGTTACGAGGTGGTTTGTTTCATCGTGTACTGACCGTATGACGTCAGCCATAGTGGGGGGCGTCGCCGGCAGCCCGGCGCCGTCGCATGCTTCTCCCTCCTGCAACACGGATACATACATAACATTAACAAAATTTAAATTGACTGCGCAAAACGGCCCTGATGAGACCAACCTAGAACGGAGTTTGTCCCTTTCTTTTGTATGGACGACTTATATATATATACACCATACATATTGTAGAGAACATATATAGCACTAGCAGGTTGTTAGACAAGGACACACTCCCACCCGGGTGCCTTTCAATTGGGCCGTTTTGTTCTACAATACAATTACAACCTTATTGTTAAAGCATACGGATTAAATTGAATTTGTCAAAACATCTGCAGTGCACCATCCTTTTATATGACGTGTATGATTAACACATAACAAGCTTTACTGCACCACAGAATAATAATTAGTACTGGAAAAGGTTGCATCCAGGTCCTGGAGTTGTGTGGGTGGCTTTTCAGGAATACTCCGTGGTCCTATCAAAATGGATTTATTTCTCTTGTTTTACACATGTCATGAACAGCTTCGCCATGATGATGATGAAAGTAAGTGTGTAGGTACCTGCGGGTGGGAGAGAGCGGCGCCCATGTCGGCTCGGCCTCGCAGGCAGCACAGCAGCCGGGTCATGGGGCGCTGCGGCCCGACATCACCGCGACACCGCCGCCGCGCCGCGTCCTGCTACAACACACCACTACCTTGTACAACACCATCTGTTGCGTGCATACGCACTTATACATGGATCTATCTACCAGTATACATCTTGTTATTTGCAAAGGTAAAAAGAGAAGCAACACATTCCACTGATGGTAAAGCAGTGATGTCTGCCTATATTACAAACAGTGGCATGCAAAACTCTGGACTGGTAGAATTTTGAGCGTCCTGTAAGTGCCCTGAAATTATATTCTGAGTCCGAGTGCAATCACATTATAGACATAATATAGTTCACTGGAGACTTGGAGAGTTTAACTAGAAGACTACACAGACTAGTAACTGACTTCCAACAAAATAAACTGGCCAAGTGCAAGTCGGACTCGCACTCGTAGGGTTCCGTTCCGTTTGAAGAAAAAAAATTTTTTTGTTTCCGTTCCACTTATGGGATACGCCTACCCCCCCTTAAACTTTTATATTTTTTATTTTGGTATAAAATTCGGAAATCGGTTCACAGAATACATCTATCTACCTAGTTTCAATTCTGTAGTCCTAACAGTTTCGGAATAAAATGGCTGAATTGGTCTTTTAAAATGACTTAAGGGTTGCTAATGCCATTTTTCGATTGAATGCTCTATTTACGAAATATTAAACTTTAAAGTGCAAATTTTTGTTCCGGTAGGGCGTCCCCCCTCCCTCTAAAAGCTAAACTGCTGGCTTAAAAATCTGGAAAAAATCGTGATAATAGTGCATTTCATGAACTTTAAAGGAAAACTATAGCGGTTAAGATTTGTACCAATTACAATATCCTTACAATAAATACTTTAAAGTGACAAAGACGAAGTACCTAGTTGCTTGTTTAATACGGGTAAAGACTTGCATTGAATAACGGGCTACTACGGAACCCTACACGCACTTGGCCGGTTATTGTTATGTATGTTTATCGATTACTCGAAGATGCCTGAACCGATTTGGAAAATTCTTTTTTGTTTCAAAGAGTACCCTTCACAGGTGGTCCCATTTAAATTTTAACGAAATCGGCCAAGCCGTTTTTAATATATCAACATTTGTATTACAACGCACTTATCTCGACGACTTACTAGTTACTACTAACTACTGGTACAGATTATATAATAGTGCCAGCCAAGTCTATTGTGTAATAGATAGGTACTACCTACAAGTATCTACTTTCTTACTACATACATTGTTGGTGTGTAGGCTTCGATTAAATGAAATAGTGGACTGTATTTAAAACTGGTATATTAGAAAAGGTAACGCGTGTGTTCTACAGTATCGGTTCGTATCGTCTTGTAGCTGTGAAGTTGGAGCGCGGGCGTCTTCGTGGCGTGTAATAAAAAAATTTTGGTTTATAAAAAAATATAAGTTACTGGTTGTAACATGAAGGTTATAGAGTATAAAAAGCTAAAAATTAATGTTAGGTAGACAGTATTTATGAATATCGAGCGCCCTTGTTCTACCAAGATCTAAAACTTACCAGGATAAATCAGCGGTGTCATTGAGACTTTTAATCTCGGACCGGGGGACTGGCAAATGATAACACGGTTTTGGGATTGTATGACAAATTTTAATACTTCGAAACGTCCCTTACCTCCAGAATGAGATACACATTATTTAGTTAAAGCCGGAATACTATGTCTAAACATTTGACTATAAATACCATTCGGTTTTCGTTACTTTTTAGGTTAATTTATTTTACATGTTACTACTGAAATTTGGTTATTGTCTTTCTTGCATCTTGCTAATATGAAATTAAAGTTTTAAGGGTAATAAAAAGAGTTATAATGAAATTAGCTTATCTGCAGCGTCCGGTGGCGTCTGAGCACACCGTTCAAAATAGACGACGACATCTAGCGTCGCTCAAACAGCTCAAAACTACGACGAAATCCAAACGTGGTGCGTCGAACAAACATCTCAAAATAACGACGTCTTCCGGCGTCGTACAAACAGTTGACGACACCCATAGTCGCACAAACAGTAGACGACAGTCGTCCAAACAAACAGCGCCAAAGGCTGTAACCAAAAATCCGATTGTAAATATATTTGTCGCTATGAAGGATGACGCGAAACATTTTAGGTTATCAAAAATTGACTCACCGCAAAATCACGACGTTATCATATGGCACTACGCCATAAGCACGCCGAGTATCATCGCAAATTTAATTAACAAGATGGATTAATCTTGTAAAATCTGATTAAGAAAAAATACAAAAAGTTTAGCTCTTCGTAGGCCCCAGGGACAAGAAAAAGTGACGTCTCCGATCGAGAATTGACAGATGTCAAAGTCATTTTTTTTTTGAAAGATTGTCTATAGGATATTGAATGATCCACAGACCAAGTAATAACTCGATTATTTAAAATCGACTAAAAATGGCTAAATACGAAAATGTTCTAAATTATTTAAAACCAAAAGGTAATTTTGTCAGTCTTAGAAGCTGAAATGTGCTTCCAAACGAAAAATATGTAACGAGTCGAAATACCTCGTTACAGTACATACCTTCCCAAAAAAAAAATAAAAGAATGAAACTTCTTTTATTTTTGAGAAGAACTCCCAAAAAATTCCTAATAAAAACTTATTCAAAAAAATTAATAAACAGAAAATATTCCACCACCAAAATATGAAATTTATTCAAACTAAAAGAAGACACTAATAAAGCATAACGTTAAATCAGTTAAGCTTCTAGCCACTGACTAAGTTGCTCTAGAAAAACAAGTTATAAAAACTTTCTAACCAAGTGAAAAACAATGTAAAGGTTTACCAAAACTAATCCATCAATATGACTCAATCCTGAAATCCATCACAAATTAATTATACTCAAGAGTAGATAAGCACCATAGCCTCCATCTACCTATCTGTATTACAAACCAAATAAATATTTCTGAAATATTTAACAAAAGTGTAGATAAGCACCATCGCCTCTATCTTTTATAATCTCAGAACGATTCTAACTAAATTAAAAGGTAATAACAAAGGTTATCCATATTGTAGTACGGTTAAGCATTAGCTGCCGACTTTAGATAATTATTCACTGCAAACGATTCAGTGAACAAGTTTTCAATGAAAAAGTTGAACAACAAAAGTTCAAATTATTCTCATAAAAATAGAGAACCAAAAATAATAAGTAGTGACCGGCTCAACTCTACCGACTTTCCGAACACTAACAAATTAATAAAAGGGTTTGTCAAAAAGACCAAAAATTGTATATTGTGACCGGCTCAACACCACCGACATTCCGTGCACAATATCTAAAGTTAACAAAAGTTTGTTGGGAAAACAACAAAGTTGTATTGTGACCGGCTCAACACCACCGACTTTCCGTTCACAATATCTAAAGTTTCCAACGCTTGAACCAAAAATGTCAAAGCGAGGAAAAAAATGAAGAGTAAAAAACTTACCCAAAAAGGTTAACTGAGACAAAAGCTCAAAAGAGTCAAATACGAGAGGCAAATCCGGGTAAAAATTATATAGAGCGCTAAGTGTCAAATCCAGGTCTTAGGTCTACAACAAACACAAACTAAATAATCTAAATAATATATAACATGCTTCACAAAGACTGAAACACATTTATATTAAAAATGTATTTACACTATGTGCAGGCTATTTGAAAAGTGGAAAGCTTTTCATAGCAATCTAAAACAATATTTATACTAGAAAAGTGGAAAACTTCTCAAAGTATCTAAAAGAAAGTTGAGTACTTGAAAAGTGAAAAGCTTTTCAAAGTAACCAAAATAATAAAATATACAAAAATATACATAAGATCTTTTGATGCCAAGAAAATTTCTAAAAGAAAATATAATCGTTAGATGTAGTTTTTAAAGTTGGGTAAAAGTTCAAAAGTAGGATAAAAGTTCCAAAAATAAGATGAAGGTATCAAAAATAGACCTAAGTTAGGTTTAGTATATTTAAAGTTGTATTTCAATAAAGTGTTGGTTTCCTTTCAGATAATCATCTTTCATCCTGCGCGTCCTCTTCCATACATCAAACCTCATTCTTCCACATTCAACGCGCTTCCCAAAAAATATCAAAACAAATTTAAATAAAAGTTAAATCCAAAAATGAAAATTTTAATATTTAATTATATCTTTAACATGATAACGTCCAGTACTTGTTTTATTAAATTCCTTTAGTACATAAACGTTAGGAGAAATTCTCTCTACAATTTCACATTTAATAAACTTAGGTGCTAATTTAGCCGAAAAATATGCAGGTGCATTTGACTGTACAAAACTTCTACGCCAAACTACATCACCGACATCAAAAGAAATGACTTTTCTTCCCCTATTATAATAAAGAGCATTACGCTTATAAGCTTTCAAAAGATAAGCTTGAACTTTAACAAAAACTTCACTAAGTGAATTTAAAGAGTGAGCATAAGTATCTCTAGTACCAAGCTCAAGTTGATCTAAGTTATCAAAAGAGTTACTAAAACGGTGTAAAGATGCATCAAAAATAAGTTCTCTACCGAACATCAAAAAGTTAGGAGTGTACTCTGTAGCAAGATTTACACTACTATTTAAAGCTAATTGGACATGAGGCAAAAACCTTGACCAAGTTCGATGATCATTTTTAACAAAACAAGAAATACATGTTTCTATTGTCTTATTATATCTTTCTACTGGATTATTCTGTGGAGTGTATAGTGCATTATAAAATATTTTAGTTATGTTGAAATTTTTTAAGAAATCTACAAAATGTTTAGATATAAATTGGGGTCCGTTGTCGGCCACTAACATTTTAGGTACACCAAATTTAAGAAATATTTCTTTTTCAAAGATTTTACAAATTACTTTAGAAGTAGCATTTATCATAGGAAATATCCAACAATATTTAGTAAAAACATCTACAATTGAAAGAATGAATCTATGTCCAGAATAAGATTTAGGTAAAATCCCAATAATATCAACGGATAACATTACCATAGGTTGATCAACTTTCTTAGGGTTAACCATCTTACCAGCAGGAGCAGAAATTGAATGTTTATAAGCTTTACAAATGTCGCAAGAAGAAATATATCTTTGAACGTCTCCGAACATTCCTTTCCAATAATAATGTTGTTTTATTTTATTAAGAGTTTTATGTATTCCAAAGTGTCCAGAATTAATATCATCATGATTAGAACGAATAGTATCTAAAACATGTTCTTTAGGTATTACAATTTTCCAATTTAAACGACTATTAGGGTCAAATTTATTTTTACAGTAACGATATAAAGTATTATCTTCTACTCGAAGGTTTTTCATTCTAGAAGGGTATTTTTGACAATTTATAAAGACTTTTCTATACCAAGGGTCTTCTATATCTTCATCTGGTGAGACAATATTTATAGCGGAAACTAATATTGAAGTTATATTGATTCTAGATAAAGCGTCAGGAACTTGATGTAAAGATCCTTTTTTATGAACAATATCAAAAGTAAATTGAGAAATACGTGCAGCCCATCGAGCTAAGCGTCCACTAGGGTTATTAAGTTTTAAAAGCCACTTAAGACTAGCATGATCTGTCACGACTGTGAATTTCATTCCTTCGACATAAGGTCTAAAATGTTCAATTGAATCTAAAACTGCCAAAAGTTCACGTTCAGTGGTACTATAATTTCTTTCACATTTATTTAAAGATCTTGAATAATAAGCAATTGGATGTTGTTCATTATTTTCGTCTTCTTGACTCAGAACACTACCAATTCCTACAGAACTAGCATCGCAATGTAAAAAGAAAGGTTTTTCAAAATCAGGACACTGTAAAACAGGTGTAGTTATTAAGGCATTTTTTAAATTAATGAAGGCTTCTTCAGCTTCTTCATTCCAAACAAAAGTATGTTTTATCTTTTTACTTCCGGAAGTTAATTTAGTTAAAGGGGAGGCAATATCAGCAAATTTACAAATGAAACGTCGATAATATGAACATAATCCTAAAAAGCTTCTAAGTTGTTTTACGGACTCTGGTCGTGGAAAGTTTTCTATAATTTCTAATTTAGACGGATCAGTATGTAGGCCTTGACTGTCTACAATATAACCGAGATAACGGAGTCTTTCTTTGCAAAATTCACATTTTTTAAGATTTACTGTTAAGCCTGAGTTTTTAAGTATTTCATGGACTTTTTTAAGGTACTCTATATGATTTTGAAAATTATCATTTACTAAAATCAAATCCCAATATAATAGGTGGATCAAAAGAGGGTATTATTAAAAATTCTACAAGTTTACAAACATTGTCAACGGTGACCGGTAATCGCATAGAACCGATAACTTTTCTTGATGAACCGTCAGCAGTACAAGCGGAGGCATCAATAGGTTTAATTTGAAATCCTAGTTTAGAAAAATGCAAGTGTTGGTACCAACCTAAAACACAGCTATTTGAACCACTGTCTAGCAATCCAGAAAAAGTTTCATTATAAATGGTAAATTTTAAAAATGGTCTAGTATCATTTTGTTTAGTAAAAAGTATAGGAGCTGCTTTATGAACAGAAAAAAATGTTTTTAAATAGTCAAGCCATTCTGAAAATTCTCTCTTACACGTATCATCATCAGGTTTATAATTAGATATCGGAGCACCTGAAGTTTTTTTAAAAACTTGGGCCCGATGCCTTACAAGTTTTCCCATCAAAAGATATCTTACTACGCTTTAAATCAGGAAGTTTATTTGTTGAAGGCAAATGCTTTTTCAATTGTTCATTGAGTTGAACATTCATAGAGTTAAACGAAGGTAAAGGTGTAAAATTATGCAAGCTACTATGACCCAAGTTAGGTAAGAAAGGGTCAACCTCTGTTGCATTCTGCATAACTAAATTATCCAACACCGGATTAGAAATAACATCCCTAGAAGTACCAGGTAAATTCTCTTCCAACAAGGGTGGAAATTGAACCTGTTTGTCAGTCATGATGAATAGTCAAAAATATTAAAGAAACAAAGACAAACAACCAACTAAAAATTCAAAGAATAGTTAAAACTCATCAAAGTTTATAAGATTTTTTGTTAAAACCGGTTTAAGTTATTATGTTTTAAAGTTTATGTTAATATTTAATAATGTTCAAAAGTATTTAAAGAAATTTGAATGTACAAAGAAACATTCAAATTGTGAAGTATGTAAGATGCAAAAAAGATTCACAATTTATCTTAATTTTCAAGATTATTAACAACGGCTAAGGTTATATCTATTTGTGAAAAGTAAAATCAATAAACTAGTTAATAATTATGTTAATAAGCTAGTATTTTCTAATATGAATGTAGTTTAATGCTTCTCAACAGTAAACAAACGTTATAACTTTATATAAGACAAAGTTATATCAATTCAAACAAAACTTAGCACTTTCAATGTGGTCAAGGTCAGTTCCTTACAAAATGTAAACAACGCATATCTCAAATGTTATTATATAGTAAGTACACACTTAGATTAGTCTATCCAGTACATAAGACATATAAAGAACATTGTATGTTAATTAGTTTTGTTAAAATACAAAAAAAGTTGTAACAATTCTGTTTTCAAAGTACAAAAACTGTAAAAATGCTAAAAATAACAAAAATTGCACTAAATTGTGACAAGAAAAACAAAAATAAGATGCAAGAAAGATTATGTATGTGGAGGTAACTCCGGTCCCTGTTCTCGCGCTAATTGTAATAAAAAAATTTGTGTTATAAAAATATTTAAGTTACTGGTTGTAACATGAAGGTTATAGAGTATAAAAAGCTAAAAATTAATGTTAGGTAGACAGTATTTATGAATATCGAGCGCCCTTGTTCTACCAAGATCTAAAACTTACCAGGATAAATCAGCGGTGTCATTGAGACTTTTAATCTCGGACCGGGGGACTGGCAAATGATAACACGGTTTTGGGATTGTATGACAAATTTTAATACTTCGAAACGTCCCTTACCTCCAGAATGAGATACACATTATTTAGTTAAAGCCGGAATACTATGTCTAAACATTTGACTATAAATACCATTCGGTTTTCGTTACTTTTTAGGTTAATTTATTTTACATGTTACTACTGAAATTTGGTTATTGTCTTTCTTGCATCTTGCTAATATGAAATTAAAGTTTTAAGGGTAATAAAAAGAGTTATAATGAAATTAGCTTATCTGCAGCGTCCGGTGGCGTCTGAGCACACCGTTCAAAATAGACGACGACATCTAGCGTCGCTCAAACAGCTCAAAACTACGACGAAATCCAAACGTGGTGCGTCGAACAAACATCTCAAAATAACGACGTCTTCCGGCGTCGTACAAACAGTTGACGACACCCATAGTCGCACAAACAGTAGACGACAGTCGTCCAAACAAACAGCGCCAAAGGCTGTAACCAAAAATCCGATTGTAAATATATTTGTCGCTATGAAGGATGACGCGAAACATTTTAGGTTATCAAAAATTGACTCACCGCAAAATCACGACGTTATCATATGGCACTACGCCATAAGCACGCCGAGTATCATCGCAAATTTAATTAACAAGATGGATTAATCTTGTAAAATCTGATTAAGAAAAAATACAAAAAGTTTAGCTCTTCGTAGGCCCCAGGGACAAGAAAAAGTGACGTCTCCGATCGAGAATTGACAGATGTCAAAGTCATTTTTTTTTTGAAAGATTGTCTATAGGATATTGAATGATCCACAGACCAAGTAATAACTCGATTATTTAAAATCGACTAAAAATGGCTAAATACGAAAATGTTCTAAATTATTTAAAACCAAAAGGTAATTTTGTCAGTCTTAGAAGCTGAAATGTGCTTCCAAACGAAAAATATGTAACGAGTCGAAATACCTCGTTACAGGCGCAGGCTGCTTGCTGATATGTTCATTGTGGTTTGAGTATGCGGGCCGCGGCGCACCGTGCAAATATATAAATATTTGGCTCCAACATACATAGTATCTATCTATTACCCAATAGACTTGGCTGGCACTGTCTTCTAATATATGAGTTACCTACTCATATAATAATTATATTAATTTATTTTTTGCTTTTGAATGCCTGTTTATAATTATGAAGTTGGTTTTTTTTTTAAAAATAATTTATTTTAAGTGAAAACTTCTTCAGCGGCATTGTGAACTTTTTGTTGTTGTTTGTGAGATGAGAATATTTAGAAAAAAGTAGAGAAACTACTCAAACTTGCTACTGAAAATTACTTATACAATATTTGAAAATTACTTATACAATATTTGAAAATTACTTATACAATATTTGAAGAACGATCCTTTTTGTCTCTTTTAACAATATTTTTAATGTTTCAGTAAGTGGCACTTAGAATAATTGATATTTGTATATTAAGGCAGACATTATTTGGTACAACATAGCATAGCTAAGTATTGCGAAAATATTCCTATAAAACTGTTTCTTTACCCTTAGAACTGGATTATTGTGAAACAATTTAACAAAAAGTTTAGCACATATTTCATCTTAGCAAACTTACCACTTAAATTGCAATTACATAGCATAATCCCTTGTTCCAGTTTAATATACAAAAGAGGTTTCAACACAATTGTGAATAGAGCCCTACAGATTATACATTACATGTTTCTTGAATAATTCAGAGAGACTGGTGTGAATTTTGAAAGCGAATGTTTTCAGGGGTGTGCGCTAAATAGGGGTGGCGTGACGTCATGGCGCGCGCATGTGACCCCTTCTTTCATGACCTAGTTACTACTTGCGAAACACCCCTAGTTAAAATGTCAACAATCTTGCCTAAGGCCAGAATAGACCACCTATTGACTAATACAATACGCGCCTCTAACGACCTACGAACGCAGTTGCAACCACAGTAAACACAAGGTACAAAATAATATGACCTATTTTAATATACACTTTGCTGGACTCCCATTTCGATACAAATTTTATGAGAATCATCACTATATTCTTCAATGAAGATATAGTAAATAGAGTTTCGTCAGTTCTTACCGGCTAGTAGCAGCATCACAGTAATTTTATCCGTTATAATCGAGGAATTATTGAGATAAACATTTCGCTATTAGGACCGCCATTAAAAACGATAGCACTTGTAAAACACAATTTTTCACCTCAAAAACGTTTCATTATGCTTTTGAAACACACAAACAATGAAACGATACACACTAACACTTTGAACACAAATCAGTCGCAAATTTAAGCTCGTAATGTGTGGAAATTAAATAAAAACAGGACAAACTACAACCCGTTGTGTTGCGAATGCCATTATTGCCATTTTTTGACATTACTTTTACTGGGGTGCCAGCAAAAATATTTATTATCTATATTATTTAATGGAATCATAATTAAATGTTTTAATGATAATATTTATGTTTAATCATGTTTTGAAATTGGGATACATTTTTGTTATATTCCTATAATTTTTTTTTTTTTTTTTTTTTTCCCCAATCCTGGGATTTTGGCGCCGCACATTCTATGCATTTGCCAGAGTCATGTTTTAGGTTTATTCTATCTTGCAGTGATCTTGCATGTTCATTGTTCATGAGTTGTTTTCATTTTTACAGGATGGATTGGTTGAATTTCGATGACATTAAAACGAGGGAAACCATGACAATGTAAAAAATAATTTAACAATTACGATAAACAAAGAATTAGTTAACTATCAGGAGAGAAGAATGATAAATAATTTATGAACAAGTAAAACTAAACTATATACATTATAAAATATTTACAAGTTACATTCAACATACAATTTACTATAATTTTATATTATTTATATCTATGTATTCAGCTAATGCTTTATACACATTTGGCTGAAAATCTGTGAGTAAGCAATTAATATTAGTGGGAAATTGAATCTTAAGATTTCTTAGAGTCTCATACAACATATCAGAATCAAATAGAGGGCATGATAGAATTAAATGATTTAGGTCTGAAATCATTTCTCCGCATTCACAAGATGGCGAACCTACAATTTTAAGTCTAGCAAGATGTGCCGGACTGCAGACGTGACCCAAGCGCATTCTTATGAGAGTAGAAGTTGCTCTTTTACCAAGTTTAAGAACAGTAAACCATGGTTTGTGTGAAATGGATTTTTGAATATTGAAATAATGTTTGCCTTTTTGGCGAGTGCTTTCAGACTAAGCTCTACTCCAAGATTCCTGGAGAGAAATTGTAGCTAAAGATATAAGATCATGATAATAGTTTTTATATGGAAAAATATCTCCACACACGACTGCTTCATTCGCCAAGCGGTCAGCAATCTCATTGCCTTTAATACCACAATGGCTTGGTATCCACGCAAAAGACACGGTAAAACCCAATATTGTACACTGATACAATTTATACCTAGATTGTGTAATAATAGGAATATGTACTTGTGATTTAAATGGAAATTTTGAAAGCGACTGTAGGGCACTAAGAGAATCACAGAAGATAATTGTTTTGGGGAGTTTCATCAAAATAATATATTCTAGTGCTTTTAATATTCCAAAACATTCAGCAGTAAATACAGATGTTTCGGGTGGAAATTTAATTTTTTGTACAATCTTGAATTGTGGATGGTATACTCCAACACCGACACAATCAGAAAGCTTATGCTTCGATGCATCTGTGTAAATTTGATGCCATCCATCCCAATAGCTATTAACAACGGAATTAAAATGTGAGTTTGCATTAGGATCACTTTTATCAATGTCGATATTATAAACTATGTTAGGCGACATAATTAAACATTCGTAATCAACAAGATATATAGACAGTTTGTTGATGCGGTGGGTAGGAGCCTTCAAATTATTTAAATTTGTCCAACTGTAAACCAAGCAGGGGCGAGATTTGTGAGTCCAGTAGTCAGCACCTGAGACAATGACATCAGATAACAGTTGCAATTTTAAAAACAAAGGATGATCAGATAATCTTAGCGAACGATAAATAAATTTATCTGAAAGATATTGTCGCCGCAATTGAAGTGGTGGTTCACCACATTCAACCTGTAAGGCATTTATAGGACTCGACTTCATAGCTCCCGAAATTACCCTCAAAGCCTTGGCCTGGATGGCATCTAGCTTCTTCAGTCCAGCTGAGCTACAAGGCTCTAACAAGAATGAGCCATAATCTATGACACTTCTTATCAAAGCATTGTAGACAAGCCTTAAAGAAGAGGGATGCGCACCCCACCAAACTCCCGAGAGGCATCTCAAGATTGAGAAGCCTTTCACATCTGACACTAAGGAACTCGCAGTGAGGAAGGAATGTCAATTTTGAGTCAAGTACTATACCTAAAAATTTTGTTTCATTACGAACGGGAATATTATCCCCGTTGTAAGAGATAGCAGGATGTAAGGGATTACGTTGTCTAGAAAATACTACTACATTACTTTTCAGAGCAGAAAGCTCAAGACCGTTATTTTCCATCCACAATTTCAAATTATTCAAGGCAGATGAAATGAGCAAACTGGCTTTATCAATGGAGCTATCAGCACAATTAATGAGCAGGTCATCGGCATATTGAAGGACTTTTACAGGGCTATCTATAGTTCTATCAAGATCGTATGTGTATATATTATAAAGCAAAGGGCTGATGACGGATCCTTGTGGAAGGCCTTTCCAAACATATCTTATTTCATTGTAGTTGTCTAACTTAACTGATCTACCGTAAAGCATGTTTATAATAAAATTTGAAAGTGTTGATGAAACATTTACAGATTGTAATTTAGCGGTCAAAATTGGTAATAGTACGCTATCATACGCAGAATTAACATCGAGAAAAGCTGCAACAACAGATTCTTTACGGGAGAATGCCATGCGAATATCTGTTACGAAAATGCTTAAGCTGTCTAAAGTGCTTCTTCCTTTACGGAAACCATATTGTGATTCAGACAGAATAGCATGACTCTCTATAAACCATTCTAAACGATTTTTAATGAGGTGCTCCGCAATTTTTGCTATGACTGAAGAGAGCGCTATAGGTCGGTATGATGCTATGAGTGCCGGTGATTTGTCTGGTTTTAAAATTGGCAAAATAATTTGTGATTTCCAGGCATTTGGAACATTGTTAGACATTATTACAGAATTTATTAAATTAAGGTAGTACATAAGTGTTTGATCTCCTAAATTGCGCAAGAACGAATATGGTATACCGTCTTCCCCTGGAGCTGAATCACGTAAGTTCGAAAGAACCCCTTTAAGTTCCATTAAAGAAAAGGCCGAATTAAGATGTTGTGTATGAGATGGGATAGGCATTATTAATGATTGTAAGGAAGGAGCAACGTATGGGGGCGCAAGCTTACTTAGATACAAATCACACAATGATCGAGGGAGAATGCAGCGGTTAGTATTAGACATTCCAGACTTGAAGCGCCTAATGTTGTTCCAAACAATAGATGGGTGTGTGTTTGGAGAAATAGACACACAGAAATTTCTCCAACTTAAAAACTTTTTTTTCGTAAAGAGCTTTTTAGATTCTTCTATTGTTTCTATAAGGGTTTTATAATTGTCTTTTGTCATATCATCATTATATACAATTTCAGCTAATTTTCGTTTATTCGCGGCACCAGTACACTCACTGTCCCACCATGGAGGAGAAGGTATTTTACCAATGGCTGCATTTTTCAGTGAAAAAATGTCATCAGCCGCTGACAAGATTGCTTTTGATAAAGCCTCAGAGCAAATACTACTGTTATTTGAGGTAATAGACGGCAGATTCAAGCATTTGTTTTCTACACATGATTTAAATGTATCCCAATGCTTATCGTTTATTTTATATTTGAGACGAGGTTTTTGAACGGTCATTGGTGGAGTTTTCTTTAAACTGGAAATAATGATTGGGAAATGGTCACTACCAAAAGTTGATAAAAGGGTACTCCAAGAAAATTGCGTTGCTAAATCTGGAGTACAAATTGTTAAATCAATGGCACTAACATTTTCATTAGGGTTAGTGCGCCGTGTAGCGGCACCGGTGTTTAGTAAACATAAGTTATGGTTGTCTATAAGATCTATCAAATCTTCACCATAACCACTAGAAACAGAACTCCCCCAGGACTGATGCTGAATATTGAAATCCCCTAAAATAACAAACGGTTTAGGAAGCAATGATAGTAGAGAATCAAAATGATTTAATATATTTGATGATGGTCGCGGAATATATAAAGAAACATGGCAAATGCCATTTACTAATACGGCAGAAGCACTATAATCATCATGATGTGGCAGAGAGATTGGTTTATGGAAAAGATTACTTTTAAAGAGTATGGCTACACCGCCATATCCGTCAGTCCTATCTTGTCGATAGCAAGAGTAACTATTTAATTTGAAAACAGAGCCTGGTTTAAGCCAAGTCTCTGCTAAGGCAATAATCGAAGGGTTAAATTTATTTACAAGGTAAATGATTTCGTGTTTTTTACTAATCGCACTTCGGCAGTTCCACTGCATCATCACACAATTGGTGCGATGCAGTGGAACCACCGAAATACGACTACAGTTCGTGTTCATTTGAGGGCTTAGATCCATTATGGATCTGTATGATTTTTTTTAGTAATTCAATTATGGGGGCTGCGTTGTCCGGTTTCAATAGGTTGGTCTGAGATAATGTGGTAATTAAAGCGACAATAAGAGTAATTAAAGCGACAATATAGATTGCTGTTCAGTGTCAGTACTACTTTGTGCTTTCAACGCACAACCATTGGCAGGAGGTGGCATATCATAGTCTTTTATGAGTTGTTGGTGAGCCGCTTGGTCATACCCTTTAGGGGGCTGACGGGCTGAACGCGGTTTTAATAAGACAGTTTTTCTATAAGTCATATTAGAAGAGGACGGTGGCGGCATTTTTCCGATCACCGGTGTTGTGCGACTAGTGGCAATGACATCAGCGTAAGATTTAGACACTTGAGGATGCAGTTTGCAAGCCTCAGAGTATGAAATGCAACATTCTGCCATGGATTGCTTGATACGCTTTTGTCGATCGAGCTCAGGACAAGACTTGCTAGTAGCAAAGTGCGAGCCTGAACAGAGGCAACATGAAGAACAATCCTCTTCAATGCTACAACTATCCGCAGTATGATCTTGACCGCACTTAAAGCAGCGAGGTTTAGACCTGCACTGCATTTTAGTATGGCCAAAACGGCAGCAGTTGTAGCATTGTATTGTTGGATAAGTATAAAGTTCTACCGGTAGTGCATTGAAACACATGAAAATGCGCTTAGGCAGAACCTGCCCATCAAACGTGATTACTACTGTTTGAGATGGCTTCCAGACTGGGGACCCATTGACAGTTGTCTTATAATTCAGACGTCTAATCTTAATAATTTTACCACATCCTACGGGAACATTGATATTTTCGGTAACCTCTTCCGGGGACCACTCAGCTGGTACACCTCGTATAAGGCCCATGCGCGTCAAATTGAATGTTGGTATGAATGCTTTTAACTTATTTTTAGGCAAACTGTCGTGGCGCAGGAATGTGTTTGCAGCATCAAAGTGCGTGAAAGCAAGAGCTATTTTGTTTCTGCCTATGCGTTTTAAACTACCATTTACAATATTTGTAAATTGTTGCTTCTGTAATAATTTACCGAACGCGATGGGATGTAAAACAGTGTTGTCGTCAGGATTAGACTCCCTTTGAATGTGAACTAGGTATGGTGCTACATCTGTAGATTCGTAAAATTCCCTACCGATTGGTGAGGGACGAGGACGTGTATTATCATTTGTGGAAACAGGAGTTGAAGCTGGTTTTTTGTCCAATTGTTTCTTTATCATAGGTGTCTCGGCAATTATTTCCGTTGTATTAGAAACGCAGTCATTTTCCTTTGGTTCTGACACCGAATTACGTTTACGTCTACGCTTATTACAGTGCCGGCACATCTTGCTAGGTCGAGATCGTTTTAAGGCTCTATTCCATCCCACGGAGCCATCGGTCTCCATACCAGACTCATTAGATGCAGACATAGGCGCAGTTGAATTTGGCATTACTAATGAAGAAGTAGATGCGATAGTAGTCTCAATAGTGATATCATTGCCCACAGGAGGAACAGAGCCCCCGGGGTCGGGGGGCTCCTCCATCGCAGAAAAAAACAAAGAAAAAGTGCTTACCGACAGATAATTCAAGCAACTAATTAAACTATATACAATAAAAATTAAAACGATTCACAGTTTCAACTCTCCTAAACAATATTTACAAGGTAAAATATTATTTCCAATTTCACAAATTTAAAACACGCCCGCCAAGTTGGAGAGTTTCCCGCGCTTTTTCTCCTATAAAATTATTGCATGGATTTGGATGACTCCACAGACTAAATCAAAGAGAATATACCTAACCACTGCGTTAAACTCTGCTACAGTGATATATATATATATAGGAGTATCAACTCAAGAAATAATACGGAGTTCTGGCGGTAACGTGAAAGTGTGTGGGTTCCTAAAAATTGTGTTCGAAAAATTGTTAAAATTTATATAATAAATTGTGTTAAAATTTGTGGCGACCTTATTTCGCCTGTGTGGTATGTTGTCCAAACTCCTTTGACGTTGTTTCTTTCTTTCTGGTGGTCAATTTATTTGAATTAGTTGTTTTCAACTATAGAGGATTGGATTGCCAGGTTGTCTAAGGAGCTTGACATCATAAATAATTAATTTTAGATAACGTGAAAAACATAAAAGTAATATTATATTAAAATATAAGCAGCTTAAGTGACTAGAAGATAATAATTCCGTCTATGTCGGTCAAAACCGACTAAAATTGGGAAGATTGTGCTAAAATAAAGTGGATTGACTCAACCATGTTTTTACTTCACACGGAAACCTAGCTCATCGAGCGCAGACAAATACAACGAGCTAAGTGTCCCTTTTCTAATTACGTAGCTTGATTTACCATATCTACATTAGCATGATCCAGTGAAACAAGGATCATAGCTCACCACCACTGGTACTTGTACTACTCATTATTCTGTTTTATTTACCTTAAACTTTTCTTTCGTAAAAACCTGTCTATCATAAAAATACAACAAAAAATAAATAGCTAATATAATTTTTGTAAAACCCGAAAAACCACATTGATTTTTAGACTTTTTTTCTTTTTAAGCTATTGCATAGCTTCTATCGCGGGCCATGAGCGTGGATACCGAATCCAGAAATTCCGTAACGAAAATAATCTAACACCCCAAATAATTAAATACCATTATCCAGCAACATTTCACTACTATTGATGAAACCAAAGACGACCTTATATCTACTACGCAAAGGCTTAAAAATGAGGCTCGTTAGATTGATCTGTAATGGACAGTTGGTTTTTGCAGTTGCACAGATTTTGTCTTCTCGTTCCTTTTTCAAATATAAATTCCGAATTCTATTTTCAAATTCTGTCAAGGGTGAACAAGTCCTCGGAACTTTACATAATTCCTCCTTGTTAAACACTCACTGCCTTCATACATGTAGCCGTGACACAGATAGGTGTATAAGTATTTATCATCTATGTACAACAGTGAATATCTGTACTCGTATAATTTGTGTACAAAGTGTTTAAAATATTAATAAACAAAGTGCAATTATTAATGAAGAAAGTCTCGAAAAAAATAGTGAAAGAAAATGAGTGAGTACTCTATATACATACATTTTATTATTATTGTCACAAATGCAGTATTATTTTTTGTTTTGTTAATTTATATATAACTAGAAGTGACCCGCGGCTTCGCCCGCGTTAAAAAATTCTTTTATTTACTTAAAACTTTTCTTTTGTAAAAACGATTCTATCAATAAAGACATCTAAAAGAATTAGGCAAATCGGTTCACCCATTTTTATGTTATCGCGTGACTAAGGAAATTCGGGATTCATATTTATAAAACCCGAAAAACCCAAAGTTTCAGACTCTGTTGCCTACCCCATTTCGAAAAATCCTACAACACGTACTTTATCTCATCTTGTTTCGCCATACAAACTATGATTCCCCGTTCCGTATCCGGGAGGAATTTTTAGAAAATCTTTTCTGAGCGGATACCTACGTCATAATATTCATATTCATATTCATTTATTCGTAAGTCGTCAAATTCACACGTCTTTTTTAACTAAATACAATTATTAGTACAATGTTGTACCCACATTAGCTTACAATAAGTTGTAAACAAGTGTTACAATAACAATATATAATAATGAATAATAATAATTAATTATTACAATAATTACATAAAGATATTAGATAATTTAATGTCAAATAAAATTTATTGTCAGTAAATTCATTAAAAGAATAAAATGTTTGTTGGATAAGCCAACGTTTCAATTTGAATTTGAAGCCAGGCAATATATAATAACTATCTGCATTCTTAATTTCAGGGCAATCCGAAACAATATTGATTTTTAGACTTTGTTACCCCAGTTTATCCTGTTAGGGTGGCATTATGAAAAAGTCTGAAACTCGTATTTACTTATTTATTTACATAAGTACTTGTGTGAAATGTCGAATAAAATGACTATCCAAACTTTGAAACCCCGCTTCATCCCCTTGAAGAGTGAATTTTGAAAAATTCTTTCTTAACCTATGTCAAAATAACTATCTGCATGCCAAATTTCAGTGCAATCCGAAACAATATTGATTTCAGACTTTGTTACTCCTCTTCACCCTTTTAGGGGTGGAATTTCGAAAGAGCATGAAACACGTATTTACTTACTTAAGTACTTGTGTTAAGTTTCAAATTTAAAAGACTATCTAATCTTGTTTCTCCATACAAACTTTGAACCCCCGTTTCATCCCCTTCAGGGGTGAATTTTGAAAAAGCCTTTCTTAGTACACCCCTACGTACTAAGACAAATAAACTCTCCAAGGTTTTTTGGCGGGAACGTGGAAAAGTGTGTGTGATCTCATTGTATTCTTTCCTAAAACTTGTGTTCTTCCGCGTGTTAATATGTAATAAATGTGGATTATTAACCATTAAGTGCCGCTGAATGTGTGCGAGTGTAGGGAAACAACACAATGTTGAAAAACATGCTATTTGCGTTCTCACCAAAATTCCACTGAAAATCTTCAGTAAACACCACATCTTTACTGAAGATATGACTTAGACTAGACTTTTACTTGACAACTGACCTGAAATGTGACTTTGACCCATCTCTACGACTAACATTCATAAAAACTTGAAAAATTTCAATACTTGACACTGGCTAAATACACTAATCGTGTGGAGCCATAAAGAAACAAAAAAAAAAAACTCTCCAAATTTCAAGTCTCTACGACCAGCGGTTTAGGCTGTGCGATGTCTGTCAGTGAGTCAGTCAGTCAGTCAGTATGTCAGGACAAAGATTCTTATAGTATTACTAGAAGTGCCCCGCGGCTTCGCCCGGGCACATGTCGGGCACACGCCGGGACACATTAATGGCTTAACGAATGGGGATTAATATGTCCCGGCTGTTAAAGTCTCTATATTCCATATAACAATGTATAATTTATTTTATGAGTGTATCGACCGAGAAAGAATTTAAATGGTATAGTTTTTTATATCCCTAAACAGAAGTCTAAACTACTAGACTTACTTGTTTTTTTCTTTTCAGTTCGTTTTTTAACACTTCACTTTTTAACCGACTTCAAAAAAAGGAGGAGGTTTCTCAATTCGACCGTATATATATATATATATTTTTTATTTTTTATGTTTGTTCGCGGATAACTTCGTCGTTTATGAACCGATTTCGATTATTCTTTTTTTGTTCGAAAGGAGATATCTCAAGTGTGGTACCATGGTAATTTTATCGAGGTATGATAAGTATCTCCAGATATATTGAGATAAACATCTCAAAATTGGTACTGAAAATGAATAGCGCGGCATTGAAGTCGGTTGTTTTTTAGTTTTTAAACGATATTATTGCGCAGTCGGGTTTTTTGATTTTTTAATTTTATGTTTTATTTTACACTTTTTAGGTACAGTAAAGGACGGCAAATTCCGTAATCTTCTCATTTCAATTAGAGAGTTGATGTCATGTGGATTATTGAGTAGTTTCTGGGGATCTAAACTACTTATTACTAAATTGTTAAACACAATCCAAAATTTCATCGTACCGACGGGACTTGAACCCGCAACCTCCGGAATAACATGTTCCGGTGCTTTGCCAATTAAGCCACGGTGCGAAGTATCGTTACGACGAAATTAGTGGATTGCATTTTGTTAACCCAATTATGCATTGGTGGCGCCATCTATGACTACTTATTACGTAAGTTAATCATTCGGAAGAATACATTACAGTTTTCAAATCCGACGAGAGATGTTGCACTGCGTAAATCAAATATTATGTTTCTTTGAAGTGTTTCACACTTTATATTTTTGTAAATTGTTAAACACAATCCAAAATTTCATCGTACCGACGGGACTTGAACCCGCAACCTCCGGAATAACATGTTCCGGTGCTTTGCCAATTAAGCCACGGTGCGAAGTATCGTTACGACGAAATTAGTGAATTGCATTTTGTTAACCCAATTATGCATTGGTGGCGCCATCTATGACTACTTATTACGTAAGTTAATCATTCGGAAGAATACATTACAGTTTTCAAATCCGACGAGAGATGTTGCACTGCGTAAATCAAATATTATGTTTCTTTGAAGTGTTTCACACTTTATATTTTTGTAAATTGTTAAACACAATCCAAAATTTCATCGTACCGACGGGACTTGAACCCGCAACCTCCGGAATAACATGTTCCGGTGCTTTGCCAATTAAGCCACGGTGCGAAGTATCGTTACGACGAAATTAGTGGATTGCATTTTGTTAACCCAATTATGCATTGGTGGCGCCATCTATGACTACTTATTACGTAAGTTAATCATTCGGAAGAATACATTACAGTTTTCAAATCCGACGAGAGATGTTGCACTGCGTAAATCAAATATTATGTTTCTTTGAAGTGTTTCACACTTTATATTTTTGTAAATTGTTAAACACAATCCAAAATTTCATCGTACCGACGGGACTTGAACCCGCAACCTCCGGAATAACATGTTCCGGTGCTTTGCCAATTAAGCCACGGTGCGAAGTATCGTTACGACGAAATTAGTGAATTGCATTTTGTTAACCCAATTATGCATTGGTGGCGCCATCTATGACTACTTATTACGTAAGTTAATCATTCGGAAGAATACATTACAGTTTTCAAATCCGACGAGAGATGTTGCACTGCGTAAATCAAATATTATGTTTCTTTGAAGTGTTTCACACTTTATATTTTTGTAAATTGTTAAACACAATCCAAAATTTCATCGTACCGACGGGACTTGAACCCGCAACCTCCGGAATAACATGTTCCGGTGCTTTGCCAATTAAGCCACGGTGCGAAGTATCGTTACGACGAAATTAGTGGATTGCATTTTGTTAACCCAATTATGCATTGGTGGCGCCATCTATGACTACTTATTACGTAAGTTAATCATTCGGAAGAATACATTACAGTTTTCAAATCCGACGAGAGATGTTGCACTGCGTAAATCAAATATTATGTTTCTTTGAAGTGTTTCACACTTTATATTTTTGTAAATTGTTAAACACAATCCAAAATTTCATCGTACCGACGGGACTTGAACCCGCAACCTCCGGAATAACATGTTCCGGTGCTTTGCCAATTAAGCCACGGTGCGAAGTATCGTTACGACGAAATTAGTGAATTGCATTTTGTTAACCCAATTATGCATTGGTGGCGCCATCTATGACTACTTATTACGTAAGTTAATCATTCGGAAGAATACATTACAGTTTTCAAATCCGACGAGAGATGTTGCACTGCGTAAATCAAATATTATGTTTCTTTGAAGTGTTTCACACTTTATATTTTTGTAAATTGTTAAACACAATCCAAAATTTCATCGTACCGACGGGACTTGAACCCGCAACCTCCGGAATAACATGTTCCGGTGCTTTGCCATTTCGTCGTAACGATACTTCGCACCGTGGCTTAATTGGCAAAGCACCGGAACATGTTATTCCGGAGGTTGCGGGTTCAAGTCCCGTCGGTACGATGAAATTTTGGATTGTGTTTAACAATTTACAAAAATATAAAGTGTGAAACACTTCAAAGAAACATAATATTTGATTTACGCAGTGCAACATCTCTCGTCGGATTTGAAAACTGTAATGTATTCTTCCGAATGATTAACTTACGTAATAAGTAGTCATAGATGGCGCCACCAATGCATAATTGGGTTAACAAAATGCAATCCACTAATTTCGTCGTAACGATACTTCGCACCGTGGCTTAATTGGCAAAGCACCGGAACATGTTATTCCGGAGGTTGCGGGTTCAAGTCCCGTCGGTACGATGAAATTTTGGATTGTGTTTAACAATTTACAAAAATATAAAGTGTGAAACACTTCAAAGAAACATAATACTTATTACTAGTCCATCTAAAGATCAAACCCGGCTCAATGCTACATAGGCTTGACCTTTCGCAAAAATGCGTGAACTTAAGTCGACCACAGCTTTGTCCAAGGTAACCCCAACATAATATCAACGGTAACATTTTCCGCTCTATTTTACCCTGTCCACGAAGTGCGTCGAATTCTGTACATCATGGTTCGATTCGGACTCCTACTCCAGAGACGTTGTTTTTGATACTTTTGTCGTCAAATTCAACATAAAAAGCCTGTGGCAGTTCTACGGGTTCCAACTGGTCCCTCCGAAGAGCTGGTCACTGAATTGTTCTTATGATTCCCATTGCTCCATTGACAAGACCATGGTTAACGTTCAAATTTCTCTTATGATTTGAGACGTGTATAAGTGTGTATATTAATACTACCTACTTACTGAATAAATGCTTTGACTTTGACTTTACCGCCATCGCATGTGTACCGGAACTGTGTATTTTCAGCTTAGAGCTGGGATGAATCAGGTTATGTTTGAACCTTGTTTTGTCTCCTCTAGGACCACCTCTTTTTTTCTAGAATAGAAATTGGTATATATACGTACCAATTTGCACATTTTACATATATATATTGACATTAGCGTTATTTTATTGTTTACTAGCTGACCCGGCAAACGTTGTTTTGCCATATAAATAATTTTTCGATTGATCAGTTTTCGACCGGAGAGGAAAAATGATTAAATTACTAAAATGGCTATTAAAAAATAAGGGTTGATCGTAGAAGGCTGAAAATTGAGGATTGTATGTATTTTTGTATGTTGTATCATAAAAAAATAGAAATTAAAAATTTTGTCTAAAAAATAAAATAAAAAATTTAGGGGTGGACTACTCCTAACATTTAGGGGGATGAAAAATAGATGTTGGCCGATTCTCATAGATACCGGATAAGCACAAAAAATTTCATCAAAATCGGTCAAGCCGTTTCGGAGGAGTATGGCAACGAAAACTGTGACACGAGAATTTTATATATTAGAAGATGAAATGGGGCCAGCAGGATTCCAGTACTATTATATTTACTAATATGCTTACGCATTTTTATGGCAAATATAAGGTTTTGTGCGTCTACACTACTAAGTATGTATTACAATGGGGGATTTAACAACAAATACTAAAAACAAAATAAAATAAAATATTAAAGGGGGTCTACATCACAGTGTGGTCTACATACAAGTAACGTGTATTTTTCAGCGTTTTGTGCTTGAACTTGTAAACTAATAATAGATAGAGACTTGAAATCTTCACAAAATATGTATAACTATGACCGTTATTACAATTATGCAAAAAATAACAAAAAACCGAAATGCGTGAAATAGATAGGGTATTACTTTTTAAGCTTACTTACTTTACAGTTGTACTATTAAACGACTATACCAAAAGGAAGAGCTTAATATGATTTTCATTTGGTCTCCTTGTAATTTTATTGAGATCTGATAAGTAACTTCAGAGACAAGCACCGCAAACTCGTTACTGAAAGTGACTAACGCGGCATGTAAAATCGTTTTTTTTTATTCGATTTGTACGATCATAAATTATTTTTATAAATATATTTTGAATCTCCATTTTAAGACCTTTAATTGGATACCGCACTCGATAGGTTTAAAAAAAAAAAATTTTTTTTGAGCCCCTAATTTTGGCGTCTGAAATCCGCCATTTTGAATTTTTCAATTTTTTATATTTTCGTTGACACTTGCAATAGCATGGTGAATCTATTGACGTGCCAATTATCAAAATCGGCCCACGCGTTTGGTCTCTAGTGTGCCACAAAGGAACAAACATACATAAATACATACATATATAGACTGATAAACACATTACCTCTCCTTTGCGTCGCGCAGTCGGGTAAAAACTAAAACAACTGACTTCAATGCCCTGCGAGTCAATTTCAGTAGCAAGTTTGAGACGTTTATCGTCATATCTCTGAAGATACTTATCACATCTCAATGAAATTACAATGGGACCACCTCGAAAACGTACCCTACCGATTACAAAAATAATAATTCGAATCGGTTCACAATTGACGGAGTAATCGCGTTACATACACACACAAAAAAAGAAAGAAAAAAGAAACATACAGACGAATTAAGAACTTCCTTCTTTTTGGAAGTCGGTTGAAAAGTAGCTTACCACCTAGGAAAACATCTGCCACCGTAACCTTACGGCGTTCCCCGACGCAAAAAGTAGGGGTATTATACGTTTAACGTGTCTATCTGTGTGTCTGTCTGTAGCATCTTAGCACCCAACCGGATGAGCCGATTTTGATTTTATTATTGATAGATTTTTTTTTAATAGATGTCTTCATCGAGAGTGTTCTTAGCTTTGATTCATGAAAATTCGTTCAATCGTCATAAAACTATGAGCTTTAATCAACTTTAATAGGTCTGATCAATACGAAAATCTTCTTCTTCAACGATATTGTAAGAACATGGAAGCATTGACGTGATGCTGGGACATCTCCTGGACTCTACAGAATACTCAAATCCTCACCAACTTACAGCTCAGATTTTAAATGTCGTGTTTAGAGTCATTGGAATGCTTTTATTGAAAAGATTATACATAGATCAGTCGGGGTGGTTTAAAATATTATATTATATACATAGATCATTATTATTTTATACAATAGATCATATTATTATGCTATATTGATTTCAAATTGATTGCGATCGGTGGGGATCTACAGAAAAGCTAAGCCTATAATAATATTTTCGTAGTAACTATGACCTATTCTGTGGTTTGACTGCAAATATTTTATTAATTTTGCGATGCATGTATGTGAAATCCGTGATATCTTCTAGAGTTTTCATTAGAATGATATACTGTAAAGGACAATTTTAATCTATAATATGTGGCCAAGCTTATTATTTGGATAAGGATTATACTATATACTTGAAAATAGCCCTAGAAGTTATGTAATATTTTTTAACAAAAAATACATGCCAGCATTTTGGTCCCGTTTCGTTTCAACCAGCCGTGTGGAAAGATCTTTCTATACTTATACGGCCTTACTAATAAAAATTTGTAAATATATGTATAGTATATATCACAGACCTGCTACATATTCAACTTGATCGCGTGCACCGGCCCCCATGAGACCGACCTTGAACGGAGTTTGTCCTTTTCTTTTGTATGGACAACTTATATATATATATATATGGCAACCCTGCCAACCTAGTGCAGTACGTTCCTACAACAATTTAAATTTTTGTTTTAAAACTTGCATTATTAACAGTGTTAATTGTCCTATACGTGAAATACAACTTGTGAAGAGTATGCTGTATTGATATCTACCGTTGACAATGCCTGAAATATCCTACAAACACTAAAGCTAAGTTCGATTTAATTACCCTCATTTGTGTGATATTGCCAAAGTACCGTGACACTTTGCTAAAGTACCCACCGACTATTTTTTTTTCTGTGTCAAGATCAACTGACACTGCCGAATTTCATTTTGACAACTAAGATATATTGTCAAACTCAACTGACATTGTCAGATTCGTCGTGACGGAACAAAAAGTGTTGCCATAACAATAAAATACCCCTAGAACTTGGGGTAAATCACGTTAAAATGAATGTCTGCAGTAAATGCGCAAGTTATATTAAGGAAAACGAACTTAAAACTTGCATGAAGTGGAATACGACTTACCATTACCAGTGCCTGGGTATTTCTACAAATACTTTCGGCAAGGAATCAAAAGCGTATAAAGCATCGTGGAAGTGCCCAGATTGTAAGGGCATCGATAAACGGGACGTATTAGCGCCCTCACAGCCTGAGACTATCGTACAGACATTGAACTCACCTTGTGCAGATCACAACAAAGATCTAAAGAATTACATCGACAAAAAGCTTGAAGAGTCTTTATCGCGCCTTCTTAGAGACATACGACGTGATTTCACCACTGACAACGCAGACACCCGCGTCCTTATTCAGGCCCTAACTGACAGTGTCAGCGTCATGACAACGAAGTGCGATCAGCTCAAAGAAGACGCAGATATTAAAGCCATAGAGATCGGATGCCTTAAAGCTGAAAACCATACACTGAGATCGCAGGTTACCGATTTGACCAGCCGATTGAATCAATTTGAACAGCAATCACGAGACTGTAACTTGGAAATCCAGTGCGTTCCAGAGCATAAATCAGAGAACTTGAAGACTGTCATACAGCAGCTGACTGCCACTGTGGGCATTGTATTACCGGAACACGAACTCGTCAACTACCATCGTGTTTCCAAAGTTAACCAGGAGTCTAAAAGGCCCCGTTCAATAGTTGCAAAGCTCTCTAGCCCACTGGTCAGGGACAGAATCTTAGCTGCGGTGAAAACCTTCAACAACACTTTAACTCTAAAGACAAGTTGAACTCGTCCCACCTGGGCTTAAGCGACCAAAAGACGGCTGTGTTCGTAAGCGAGCACCTTTCCCCAGTCAACAAGCAGCTACACGCGGCCACCCGGAAATTCGCTAAGGATAACAACATCCAGTTCGTGTGGGTGCGAAACGGTCGCATCTATTTGAGAAAGAGCACCACTTCAAATAGCGTAATTGTTAGGGACTTGGACTTCCTAAATTCATTTAAATCTAATTAGTTAACGCCTACATGGTTACTTTATATGACACAACCACTAAAAACATTAATTTAAAAATACTTTACCAAAATGTTAGAGGACTCTGAACTAAAACTCATGATTGTCTTCTCAATGTTCTCAAACAAGACTTGGATGCTGTTCTGTTAACGGAGACGTGGTTAAATGATTCCGTTTTCGACAACGAAATCATAGATCACAGATATTCAATTTTTAGGCGAGACCGCAGTTCTACAACCTCTAATAAACTAGATGGAGGAGGAGTTTTAATAGCTGTATCTAAAAAACTTGAACCCATTCGCAAATTCAAATGGGAATCATCTGCTGAAGAACTCTGGATTTTGTTTAAGCTCAAACATGGAAATTTGTCAATTCCCATCTGTATTTGTACTGCTTACCTCCCACCGCCTGTTTCATACGATCAAATAGAAAATTTTACATCAAATTTGACTGACGTCATCCAGCATAAAGTACCACAAAATTCGATGATCTTAGTGGCGGGTGATTTTAACCTTCCCCACCTACAGTGGCAACCTGACGCTGAATCCAATAACCTTATCCCAATACCCACATCTAATCAAATTGATAATCTTCTGGTGGACACACTGGCATTTAATGGATTTAACCAAATAAACAATGTTTATAATGAAAGCGGTCGCACCCTAGACCTAATTATCACCAACAATCCTGAGTCTTGCTCGGTATCTTTATGTACCACACCTTTGGTAAATACTGACTCCCACTACCCTGCTCTTACCTTATCTTTAAAGCAACAAACTTGCAAACCACCTAAGATAAATAAATCAACAAGCTTCAATTTTTATAAAGCGGATAATTCAAAGATAAAAGAAGACTTAAATACTATACATTGGAGTGAAATCTTTGACAAAAAACAATCTGTTGATGAAACTGTTGAAATCTTTTACGACACAATCCTACCTATTATAGCAAAACACACACCACAGATGCGAAAAGGTAACATAGTATATCCGTTCTGGTTCAGCCGCCCTCTACTGAAGACCCTGAAAGAAAAAGCGAAATACCATGCCCGACATAAGAAATACTCCAACCCAAGAGATCTCCTAACTTACAAAATGCTGAGAGATCGTTGCGACTTAATGATCCAAGACTGCATAAGAGATCTAAAACATAATGCTAAAGCCCAAATAAAAAAAGATCCCAAATAATTTTGGAAGTTCATAAAATCATTTAGATCTAATAGTAGTCAAATTCCTGACGAAATGTATTTCGATGATCAGTATGCACTGGATGGTCAGCAGATCTCTGACCTCTTTTCTAACTATTTTCATTCGGTGTATCGAAATCGACCATTCGCTCAACGTGACAGGTGCAATAGTACCCATCATGTTCATGGCACTATAAGCTCTTGTGAATTTAAGGAATCTGACGTCTTAAAGTCCCTCAATCTTCTAAACACAAATAAAAGCCCTAGACCAGATTAGATTCCTTCGCTTTTTCTAAAAAATTGCTCATCTCAATTAGCGAAACCCCTGCAGTATATCTTGAATAAGTCAATTACCCATGGAACATTCCCCTCCAAGTGAAAGATCGCCCATATAGCTCCTATTCACAAAAAAGGCGATCAGAGTGATATAACGAATTACAGGCCAATTTCCCTCTCTTATCTTCAATAGGTAAACTATTTGAGTCAATGGTGCAAAAGCAAATGTATTTTCACTTAAAACCCTTATTCGACCCCCATCAATACGGATTCTTGCCAGGAAGGTCGACCACGTCGAATATCTTGGAATATGTCTCCGAAGTATCAATTTCTTTAGAGAATAAACATGAAGTACATGTAATATACACTGACTTTTCCAAGGCTTTCGATGTGGTCGACCATTGTCTCCTTATTAAAAAACTGGATCACGCTGGTATAAGTGGCTCTTAACTCAGATGGTGCGAATCATACTTACGCAACAGGTCTCAACTCGTTACAATCCGAGGATTCAAATCTTCTGCAAAGATCGTTACATCTGGTGTCCCCCAAGGTTCCCATCTCGGACCTTTAATGTTCTTAGTTTTTATTAACGATCTTTGCACTACTCTAAAATCCGAATACCAAATATTTGCTGATGATCTTAAAATCTATAGAAAAATTCGTGAACATAACGACATTAATGTACTACAACGTGATTTAGACAGTATTTGTAATTAGTGCGTAGATAACCATATGTTTCTCAACACTGCTAAATGTTACCACATGAAACTTACTCGCAAACGTAACCCGACGACTGCTGTCTATTTTATTAACAACACTGCAATAGGTGAGGTATCGAGCATGCGGGACCTGGGGGTTATAGTAGACACAAAACTGGATTTTCGAGACCACATAGATTCTATTGTAAAAAGAGCAGCACGCACAGCGGGGTTTGTATTAAGGCAAACAAAATTTTTCAAGGAAGCCGACATAGCAATTCTTTTGTACAATGCCTATGTCCGATCGTTACTGGAATACAGTTGGCCTATCTGGAGTCCATCGTACACTGTTCACATCAAAAGGCTAGAAGGTATTCAAAAAAAGTTTCTCTACCATCTTTCGTATACAAACAATGATTGTAAAAAATTGCCATCTTATATTTCCCGACTTGCACATTTTAAAATGTCTTCTCTTGAATCCAGACGCACTCTTGCAGATGTTTTATTTATTTATAAATTAGTATCCGGAATAGTAGACAGTCCAAGTCTACTAAGTAAACTTTGGTTCTCAGTGCCGCGCTCATGGTCTCGTCTCCAAAACAGAACAACTTTCAGTCTTCCATTTCATCGTACTAACTACGGACAACACTCACCATTAAATCGAATGTGTGCAGCCTGCAATAAAATTTGTCATGAAGTCGACATATTCGGAGACTCCTTAAAAAATCTTATATATTATTTAGATCGCCGCTCTTAAATCATTTATCCTTTGTATATTTTTATCCTATTTTATCAATTTAGTTAACTCCCAAATTTTAAGTTACTTGAATTTAAGCTATGTAGTAAACTTTTTTTTTTCCTTATTCTGTTATGTAGGTATACTGCCAATTAATTGCATTAATGTACATGTTGTGTTTGCCTCAAGTAGGTCAGACACATTTTATGTTCTTTCAATCATGTAAAATTATATGTATATGTGTTGTGACCAGTTTGGCGAACCTAATTATAAAAAAAAAAAAAAAAAATACTATACATATAGTAGAGAAAATATATTATAACACTAGCAGGCAGTAGCAGGTTGTTAGACAAGGACACACTCTCACCCTGGTCTCTCAATTAGGCCGTTTTGTTCTACAAAGCAATTACAACCTTGTTACTAAAATATACGGATTAAATTAAATTTGGCATACGTCTGCAGTGCACCATCCATTTATATTGTATATATATATATATATAAATGGATATATATATATATATATATAAGTCGTCCATACAAAAGAAAGGGACAAACTTCGTTCTAGGTCGGTCTCATCAGGGGCCGTTTTGCGCAGTAGCTTTATATTACGTCTATGGTAGCAAGCTAATTTCAACTTTCTGTACTGTCAAATGTCAATTCAATGACTGAAATCAATGTCATAATATCATAATCATATTTGTTATTTCTCTCTTGCGAGTTGTTTGTATTCCAAATCCAAAGAAAAACGCATATAAAATTATTCAATGTTTGTTATTTATGAAACTAGCATGAACGGACATTGGCAGAATTGTGACAACAAGCCACAGAAGCCATAAACTAAGAAACTAACACATATAGTAAACTGTGAAACTAACTAAAGTAAGTTAAATGTTATTATAGCATATACCACCCTAAAATAGCAACAATTATTGCTAACCGTTGTTATAAAATGTATTGAAACGTGAGTACACACTACCTGTATTATATTTTCTGTTAAAACAGCTTACAGCGTCCCTCGCGTCAAATCCGTGCTTAGTGCTCTTCCGAGGTACTCAAAACTAGTTCCTCTTGTGTGAAAAATGTTATCGTTTTAGGCAGTGCATCGTCAGTCTATCTTCAAACTGCCACTGCAAAGTAAAGCGCTCTCCCCATCTATCTCCGCTTCCACAGCTCTCCAACAAGCCCCAGAGTTAGACCACCTCTCATGATTTACTTCCGACTCATCACTCCACATGTTTCAGAGCTAGCCTCGACCACCAAAGCCACAAGAATGTTGTTATACATACAATATAGGCCAGTGTTTGACCACTATCTCACCTGATGTTAGATGACAATGTGATTGACTATGAAGCACTCTTTAGTAGATACTAGGTGTATAAGTTCTGATTGCCTGCAATCTGGAGATATCCGTGTTCAATTACTAGAGTCTGTTCCTAAAATATGTGTTCATTACTGACTGTAATGTACAGAATAAATTAATTATGTTCACATATACAATGTTTATCTACCTACATTTAATATTAAATTGCAATTTTGCATAGTGGTAGGACACTATCTAGAGTCTGTCTGGCCAGCTACCAAGATAGAAAATCTGTCACCGAAATATAAGCCAAAGCCGACTTAACCAACACGCACAGGTCGATATTTACATGCAGTTATCAATATTTTGAGGGCCCGGTGGTTTAGAAGGCCTGGTGGTGTAAGTGGGAGAATGGTCATGATGACAGAGGTATCGAGTTCATTCCCCGCTGTGCACCAACAGATTTTTCTATCGTTCTATCTTCTAGTGTCCGCCTGGCCAGCGACCACCCTCAAGGCAGAAAATCTGTCGCTAAACATCTAATGTGTTCCGGCAGCTATCCGGCAGATCCCATTGCCTAGCGTGCTACCATCTTCGACTGCATTTTCACTTACCAACAGGTGAGATAGTGGTCAAACACTAGCCTATAAGATATACATCATAAAAAAATCAGTGCTGATTGCAACTAAATAAATAAAGATAGCTGAAAACATATTGCGGTGTATTTATTAAATTAAAAGAGTCAGTAAACAATACTGACAGCTTGTTCTAGTATGCCTACTGTATTAAACACTCACCTCTGTTGTTCCTATCTCCGTATCCATATCTACCCATTAATATTATGGTTTTTGGATATCCAATTTTTGCATTGAAGTTCCCCAAGATTACAAGAGTTTTGTCTGCTGACTGTAGTGCTTTTGTTAGGTCTTAGTAGAATTTTGCGATGTCTTCATCACTTGAGCTTTTAAGACTGAGTGCTTCTCTAGTTGATGACACTATGAGAACAACTTTCATAGGTGTGATTAATTCTACATTCCGTATCCTCCTATCCTACTATACTATTTTATTTATTTATTGTGGTGTTTCATTATTTGGATGATGATTCATTATTTGATTTTTTATGGATAAAAATTGTCTGAAGTACTGAAACATGCCTTTAGGATGCATGTAATAGTACGGCTGGCAACACTACATTAATCAGGGGAATTAAACTTATTTTAAAATGTGATATTCGATGATAAGATGAAAGCTGAATGGCTCATTACTTGTTATTTTTTTTAATTCAAAGCAATTAGTTATGTTTTTGTTTTATTAATTATTATTGATATGATAATTTTAATGTTATTTGACGTGTGTAAGTGCAGATTTTTAATTTGCTGATTTATTAAATAAAAGCTTCGCCTTTTGACCTAAACTGGTTTTGCGGTCATAGAATCAAGAATCCATGGCCTAATACCGCGCCATAGGTTCTTTATTCTAAGGCCGTCTCCCGCCTCGCCGCGTCCGTCCCCCGCATCGCCGCGTACGTCCCCCGCCTCGCCGCGTCTTTCTCCCGCCTCGCCGCGTCTTTCCCCCGCCTCGCCTCGTCCGTCCCCAGCCTCGCCGCGTCTTTCCCCCGCCTCGCCGCGTACGTCCCCCGCCTCGCCGCGTCTTTCTCCCGCCTCGCCGCGTCTTTCCCCCGCCTCGCCTCGTCCGTCCCCCGCCTCGCCTCGTCCGTCCCCCGCCTCGCCGCGTCTTTCCCCCGCCTCGCCTCGTCCGTCCCTCGCCTCACAGCACCTTCCAAAGGTTGGATGTATAGGAAGTACAGCGGTTACGGTCAAACTTCAAGTCAGGCCTCCCTCACTCGCCCATAGCTACAGCGTTTTGTACCTAAACTTTCGACCAGCGCAGGGGTTGGTATCACCCGCTATATCAGCAAATTAAAAATAACTAACTAACCTAACCTAACCTAACAAAAGCACGTCAAAAGTCAGCAGAGAAAACTTTTGTAACCTAACACTTTTGTGTTAACCTTCACTTAGTTGGTGTTAGGAGTTCGTTAGATATTTGTTAGATGGCATTGTAGTATAAGCATGTTTGGTATTGACACAGTAATATAATATAATATTATACTTATATATTATTATACTGCGGTTAGGAACCCTCCGTATGCGAGACAAAAGTCTGACTCGCACTTGGCCAGTTTATTTATTAACTTTGTTCTGTTTTTAGTATTTGTTGTTATAGCGGCAACAGAAATACATCATCTTTGAAAATTTCAACTGTCTAATTATCACGGTTCATGAGATACAGCCTGGAGACAGACGAACAGATAGACAGACAGCGGAGTCTCAGTAATAGGGTTCTGTTGGTACCCTTTGGGTTCGGAACCCTAAAAACAACTAGATCACAATTGGTTAATCCGTATGGCCACTATGATGCTATACCACGCATGTCAAACTTATATCACCCCCTTTTTTGCGTCGGGGGGTAAAAAAACTGGTTGACACCAGTTACTAATAATTATTACTGCATTGTTATTGCATATTGTAATATGTAATAGGTCTGTGTGCTTTCTGTTGTAGTTTTGATTTTGATGATACTGTTTTAGTAATAAATTATTTTTCAAAAAAAAAACCGTCTTCATAAACACAAACAGGCATTCAAAAGCGTAAAATTAATTACTTAATATAATTATTATAAGCGCTACCCACTTATCTATTTGAAGTCGGTGCAGTATGAAATTTTCACAGATTATGTATTTCTGTTTCCGCTATAACAACAAATACTAAAAACAGAACAAAGTTAAAAATTAAAGAGGGTCCCCATACAAAAAATGTGTTTTTACTATAGTGCCATCTATGAACGATTGTTTAACTTATTAATAAATAATATTCATTACCTTCGAAATTTCACCTACCTTTGTGTTAACATTCACTTAGTTGGTGTTAGAAGTTCGTTAGATATTCGTTAGATGGCGTTGTAGTTAATAAGCATGTTTGGTATTGACACGGTAATATAATATAACTAGCAGTGCCCCGCGGCTTCCCCCGCGTTAGTAACTTTATTCATTTTATTTTTTTTTTTTCGTAAAAACGTTTCGTTTGAATGAGCTATATCGGTCTACCCGTTTTCAAGTTATATCGTGACCAATGGACATATGGACTCATTTTTATAAAACCCATAAAATCATGTTGATTTACAGGCTTTGTTTTCTTTGTTTGTTACCCCATTTCACTCTCTTAAAGGTGGATTTTCGAAAAAGCCTGAAACACATATTTACTTACTTATTTATAGAAGAACTTGTGTGAAGTTTCCAATAAAATAGACTATCTCATGTTGTATCTATATACAAACTTTGAACTCCCGTTTCATCCTTTTAGGGGGTGAATTTCGGAAAATCCTTTCTTAGCGCATACCTACGTCATAACTCATAACAACTATCTGCATGCGAGTATCAAATTTCGCCAAATCCGTGAAGTGGTTTGAGCTGTGCGTTGATAGATCAGTCAGTTAGTCAGTCAGTCGGTTACGTTAAACTGTATTTCCCTACCTAGTGAATGGAACCAGGGAATAAATGTTTTCTATACTTACAAATTTTATTTTGCACACGAATGTTGAGTGATTCAAACTAAGTATGTAATAAAATTTACCATAGAAACTTTATCACCCTGTTTAACCATTTTAGGGGATGCAAGTTAAAGTACCTTAGTATGTTTTATTTCAGGACCTACACTATCTACATTTCCAATATCATCAAAGTAGTTATGCAGATACATGGAAACAAATATTAATGTATTTTTTAAGATTTCTCCAGACAAAATTAAATTTTCACTTCCCCTAGGGGTAAATTTGAAAGAAATAAAAAATAAATGTTTCATTATTTGCTTTAAGTTTTATTTTTACCGAGTTTTGAGTGAACCCGACCAAGGAATAACGTTTTTCATTGAAACTTTATCACCCTATGTAACCGCTTCAGGGGTTGAATGTTGAAAATCAATTTAACCTATGTATTATTTCAAAACTTACACTATCTACGTTTTAAATTTCATTGAAATCGGTTAATTAGTTATGCAAATATGTCGAAACAAACATTACTGAATTTTCTATGATTTTTCCAAATAAAATCATTTTACACCTCCCTTAGGGGTAGATTAAAAAAAAATGAAATACACGTGTATTATTATTTGTATTTAGGTATATTTGTACCGAGTTTTGAGTAAATCGGCCCAAGGAATAAAATTTTCCATAGAAACATTATCACCCTATTTAACCCCTTTAGGGGATGATTTTCAAAAATAAGATTAGCCTATGTCTTAAGTTAGAACCTACACTATCTACGTTTTAAATTTCATCTAAATTGTTTTAGTGGTTATCGAGATACGTGGTAACAAACATTCACACACACACACACACACACACTTACTTTCGCATTTATAATATTAGTAGGAAGTAGGATATTATACTTACATAATATTATTATACTGCGGTTCGGAACCCTCCGTGTGCGAGACAAAAGTCTGATACGCGCTTGGCCAGTTTTATTTATTTAAATACAGCCATCAACATATTATAAAATTATGAAAACAAGTACAGTTTTTTCTTTCTTGCTTCATTTGAAGGGAAATGACAAGATTTGTGATAAAATGGCCTTATTTATTTAAGTGCAATATGACACCAAATTCATTATGGTAGATGGATTGGTTCCCGAGATACAGCTCACCGCGCTTGACTCCTCGAAATAATATAACTCTTTTTTTACTGTTTTACAAACACTAGCCCTACTACTAACACTACTACGCCTAGCGACTTCATCCGCGTGTTATTCGAATTTCCAACCGGGATAAAAATAAGCATTTCTGTTAATCCAGATCATAATCTATCCGAGTGCAAAATTTTATTTAAATCTGTTCAGCTATTTTCCCGTGATTGAGTAACAAACAGACTTACAAATTCACATTCACAAAAATTTCGCATTTATAATATTAGTGTGCTGATGACCTGGACCGGGCCCAACGGCTAAACGTGCCCTGACTTTCTACATAGGCATTGACCTTAAAATAAACTGCAGCAGCAACATTTCTTCAACTCCTTAACGAATGTTGAGGTTTCTTTGGTCGTACTCCATTATTGAGTCGATTCTCAATATTGGAATATTCAGTTTGGTACCAAACTCTAACCACCCCCAGATTAAATGCTGCTTATGAACAAAACCAATGAGGCTAAACTCGGCTGTCGTAGCGCTTTGCGCTTTGTACCTGTGGGTAGGGACTGAGCTGGGGCCTATTCAGTATGACCATTTTAAAGTCTTACCGTGCCGTGTTACGTTATCTCCGCGTTATGGTATTCTCTAAGCCAATTAAAACGCGGTAGGGTAAGGTTATGAGCGCGTTTTGAGCTGTCAAAATATCGTGACATATGAGGACGTGTAACGCGCGCGTTTTGTATAATAAGGCCCCTGGAGAGTTTTAGTCCCGACCTGTAGGTAGGACTAGAACTCCCACGAGCTCAGTCCAGGCTTCATCATGAGATAAGCTCGCTGTACCATAATATTGCATGGTCACCGAACTTTCATAAATATGCCAAATTTCAGCTCAAACAGATATCAGGAAGTTGGTAAAATATTATTTAGAAAATTCCAGGACATAGTAGTAAAGTTAAATAAAAGCTTTTAAAAAGATTGGATTTTCGAAAAACCATTGCATATACGCATATGTGCATATTTTGTAAACTATAAGTCATATCAACATACATCCAAAGACAATATTGTGTAGAATTAAGTAAAGAACATATTGATCCAAAGATCAATATGTTCTTAACTTAATTGAACAAAATAAATTATTTGTTTTAAAAAATATGATAATGAACTATGTAGTAGTAGTAGTAAGTAGGTAGATACATGTAGGTAGTATCTATCTACTACCTATTAGACTTGGCTGGCCCGACTTCAAATAGATAAGTGGGTGGTGGTGTCATATTGCAGCTAAATAAATAAGGCCATTTTATCACAAATCTTGTCATTTTCCTTCAAATGGAGCAAGAAAGAAAAAACTGTATCTGTTTTCATAATTTTATAATATGTTGATGGCTGGATTTAAAAAAACTATAAATCTTACAACTATAGATTTAGTATCGTTTTGTAGTTAATTAATCGAACATGATTTGGTACTAAGAAAGTAGTCTTACTGTTTTTGTACAAAATTTCTTAACCAGAATGAGAGAGATTAAAGGGGGCAAAGTGGGGGGAAGGAGTAATTTCTCGACTTGTTTCCATATCGTCATTGAATCACATAGATGAAAGCTACATGCATGCAAAGTTTTATGCTTTCTTCCGGATGGGACCGTATTTCCAGTTAAGGATCCGTACTACTAGGAATGAAAAAAAAATTAATTAACATTTAATCAGCCAATTTTTTTTAATTTTCTTAAAATCCTCCAAAATTGAGTACTTTTCCAAAAATTGCTAATTTCTAAATATCTCGTTGGGGGAGTTAGATATGTCGCATTTTAGACCCTCTATATGCTCCTGCCGGGAATACGTCGAATTACTAATAACCAGGGTTGGCAATGTTTAAAACAAGTGGTTAAAACACTGGAAAAAATAATAACCTGTTTAAAACTCGTTTCAAAACATTTTGTTTTAAACACGTTTAAAACATACATAAAAACATAATGTTATTTACATAATCAACATCATTGTTTTACTTCATCAACTCATAATACGAGTATACGCATACTAGTCATTATTATTTGTTATACTTTTCAAAATTTTTTACTAGTTTCATTATAATTATAGGTAAAATGTGTTGAAAACTCTTAATGTGATGAATTCGGGAAATCACCTAGACTCGAAAAGGTCTAGCGTGCGGGTGGTGCGGGGAATTATTACCCCATCAGACTTCAATAAGTAAGTGAGTGCATAAATAAGGTATATTTTACCACGGGTAAATGGGACGAGGATGAAGATATTTCGCTCCGCTTGTACTGCGGTATTTTTTTCAACATAATAATTCAATTAATATTAGCAGGTGTTTAAAACAATGTTTAAAACATTTAATAAAAATTGATTTAAATCATGTTTTTATTGTTTGTTGAATAAAACATGATGTTTTGTTCTTTAAAAAAAAAACTGTTCTTTTTCCAACCCTGCCAATAACCCTGTATAATGATATTGTATGATCATTGACCTGATGGTGGGGCATCTCCTGGAATCTACAGAATACCCTACTTCACATGAACTTACACCAGAGATGTAGAGTTTGGGCTCATTCAAAGGGTCTCAATGAACAAATTAATATAAAGATAAGTCGGGGTGATTTTAAATGTACGTATTATCTTTACTACAGCCATACAACATACCTATACGTATATCCACGTCAATGTTGCCTCGGCGCCAACATAACGGTCCGCCTTTATGGGTGACCCATTCAGTGTATAGCGAGTCACCACCACCCGCCTTAATATTTTGAAATGAGGTATAATTGGCGGCTGCCGTACCTCATCCCATAGACCAGGAATCAGACTCAATGCAGCAATAATTCATAGCCATGATAAAATGTACCATCTTTGTGTAGTTTTTCATCTCTCCATCCGCAGATCATAGTATCTAAGTTTACATTGTAAAGGGTCTCTTGATGTTGGCTTCAGCTCCGGCAATGTCTTCCAAAAGACCGATCGACTTACGACCCGTGATGTAAAATCATAGTATAGTAATATAATAATAGTATAAATTAAACGAGCAGCGTATTTTTGTAGATTAAATATTATTTCAACTGTTGCTGCCGATTGCCAGACTACCTAGCTTAGCATATTAAACACCAGTTGTGCCCCGCGGTTTTACCCGCGTACACATCGTTCCCGTGGGAATTACGGGATAAAATGTACCCTATGTGTTATTCCAGCGTCTAGGCTACCTACGTACCTACAAATATATAACTACATACAAATTTCAGGTCAATCGATTCAGTAGTTTTTGCGTGAACAAATGTTTGTTACTCTTATCATCCATACATGCAAACTTTCGCGTTTATAATATTAGTAGAACCTATCTACTGATGACGATGCCTTTATATTTTCAGGTGACGTAATGAGTGAACAGCTGGCCCCGTCCGTCCTCGAGGATGACTCCGTCGACTCGGTGACCGGGGAGCCGCCTCCGAACCTCCCCGACGCAGTCACCTTCACACAAACGCATCCGTTACAGTCCCCGGCTTCACAAGGAACCACCACACCCACAGTTTCGGATACGTTCACACAACACGATCAGAACAGCCTCTCATCGGACGAGACTAGATATAGCAGCGTCACTTCCATAGCTCCCTGGCACAGAACCGAAGCTGCAGCGACAAGAACTGAAGACATAGAGAGGCCTCCGAACGAACCGGCCGATGATAGCAGACCCTCCAGCTCCCTCAGAATTGACAAAAACACGAGAGATTCCATCCGTTCCGAAGACTCCAACTCGGTGGATTGCGAGGAACCTCCCGCGAAAGTCCGCAAAATAAACCCCTCTAACGTCGAAATCGACGAGACGGACGGCGAGACGTGCCCGATCTGCTTGGACTCGTGGGGGAACTCCGGAGATCACAAGCTGGTCGCGCTCAAATGCGGCCATCTGTTCGGAGCGCAGTGCGTGCAGCGCTGGCTCCGAGCTCAGCCGATGAAGGACAGGTGCTGTCCCACTTGCAAAACGAAAGCGCACATGAAGGATTTGAGGTTCATATACGCTCGGAGGCTGGTCGCCGCGGACACCTCGCAGGTGTCGTCCCTGCAGCGGCAGGTGGAGACGCTGCAGGCGGAGAAGAGTCGGACAGAGCTGGAGCTGCAAAAGACCAAAATATCCCTCCGCTCCTGCTCCATGCAGCTGGACGTCGTGCGGTCTCTGATGAAGTCCCAGGCGGGCAAGGAGCGGCCCGCGAGGAAGACCTGGAGGTTCGCGCTCGAGAAGAACCTGGAGATATGCAAGGACGGGGGCTGCAGGGTGCTGACGTACAACTGCCGCACGTCCGAGCTGTACGTGTCGCAGCGGAGCTCCAACAGCCTGTTCCCCGGGTACGGCATCCGGAAGGTGAGCTGCGTGGACTACAAGCCGGGCCAGTTCGTACACCTGCACCCGAAGCCGATACGGGACATGACGTACTCGCAGCCGCGCGACCAGCTGCTCAGCGTGGCGCTGGATGGAACCGCGCGCGTCATGGAGCGCGGCGCGCCCGCGTTAACTGTCACCGTGGGCGTGCCGCTGTGGTCTTGTTCGTGGGACCGGCTGCGCTCGCACGACTTCTACGTGGGCGGGGTGGGCGGCCTCATCCAGCAGTACGACGTGCGCAACCCGGGCGGCTGCGTGCGCAGCCTGCGCGCGGCCGGGGACCTATCGCCCGTGGTGTCGCTGCGCTCCACGGAGTTCGGTCTGCTCTCCTGCCAGCTGAACTCGTGCCGGCTGTGGGTGGGCGGCGAGCCGCGCGCGCTGCCCGTGCGGGGCTCCTTCATGTCGCTGTGCTACGAGGAGGAGAGCCGGCGCGCGGCCGTGTGGAGCCGCCCGAGCGCGGACGGCGCCGAGCGCTCCAAGCTGAGCGTGTGCCGGCTGCGCACCAACGTCACGGGTGAGGTGGTGTTCGACACGGAGGAGGCGTTCGGCGGGTCGGCGCGCGCTTCCATCATGTCGCGCGCGTGCTGGCTGCGCGCGCCCGGCGGGCCGGAGGGCGGGGCCTGGCTGGCGGCGCACTCGGAGAGCGAGGCGGCGCTGCGGCTGCACGGCGTGGACGGGTCGCGCGGCCTGACGCTGCCCGCCGCCGAGCCCGCCGTCGACCTGGCGGCCCTGCACCTCCCCGCCGCGGCGGACACCGTGCTGGCCGCGCTCTCCTCCTCCCGGCTCCGGATATACAAGGCGGTCGCGGTCAACTCCTGACCTGTCACGTCTTCTACGATCATTATTGAACATGTACAGTGGATGAAGGTGTTATTTCACATATTTTTGTTTTTGCGTTTAATAGCATAGATCAGTGGTTCCCAATTAGATTTGCTGGCGTCCCCCCTTCAAAAAACTACAAAATGTACCCCAGCGGTCTGCAGGCCACCACACAATTGCATGGTCAAGAGACTCCCCTCAAGTTACTTTACTTACCCCCAGGGGTACGCGTACCATTAATTGGGAAACACTGGTATAGATGAAGGTAATAGATACCTTTATCTATGCTATAAAATGCAAAAATAAAAAAGTGACATAACACCTTCATCCACTCACGTCTTCAATTAACATAATACGACCGACTTCCCCGCCGCGCGCGTTAGCTTCGGTAGCGAGCTTGAAACGTTTAGGGCCAGTTTCACAGGTTCCTGATAGCGCTAATACAAAGAAATCTGTCAATTTTTTGACAGCTTTGATACGGCGTCAAGTTTCAGAACTATCTAACGCATTATCAGGAACCGATGAAACTGGCGCTTAATCTCTGAAAAAAAAGATAATCTATCAGATCTTGTTAACATTTAAACGGGGCCGCCTTGAAATAAAAACCTACCTGTAAGAAAAAGAATCACACAAATCGGTGCACAGTTGGCGGAGTAACCGTGAAAAATACATACAAAAAAAAAGCATAGCGACGAATTGAGAAGCTCCTTTATGGAAGTCGGTTTAAAAGACTGATTTTTTTATTATGTTTTACAATATTTGAGTACTTGTAAATATAGGTTGTAAACAGTGTGTTTGTCGTACGAAACCGTTCTTGAGTTATATGAAACGAAAGCCCAAATGTACACATTTTTAGATTTTTAATATTAATGAAATGTCTCACTCAGTTGATTACATTATAGTGTAGGCTAGCCCGAAACGATAAGTGTAACTTTTAAGGCCAGTTTCACCGGTTTCAGATAGTTATCTGATACAACGCCATACAAAAGTTGTCAAAAATGCTGTCAGATAAGTTCCTAATAGGCTTATCAGGTACCGGTGAAACTGGCCCGTAACTTTACTGGAGTGATACCGATAATTTTATCAGTTGTCCGTTTGTACTAAACTTAAAATAGCCAAGATTACAAAATATCTCAATTAAAGCAAAATCGAGAATCTAAATATTATCATTTATGATCGTACAAAACTAAAATAAAACTGGCCAAGTGCGAGTCAGACTTTTTGTCCCGCACACGGAGGGTTCCGATCCTAACGAATATCTAACGAACTTCTAACACCAACTATGTAAAATAACACTAAAGCTACTTCTTCTCGCCAATAGATGTCGGGAAGAGTCATATTTTAAGTTGATTATTGAAAACACGAATAAAACAACATTTTCTGAAAATGTATCCTAGCTAGATCGATTTATCGCCCCCGAAATCCCCTGTATACTAAATTTTATTTAATCGTTGGAGCCGTTTCCGAGATTCAGATTCAGATTCCGAGATTAAGGTAAACACGATAGCGCCATCTATAAAGATTCATAAAAAATATAAATATAATATATCGTAAAAAACACGGTTTTTGTTTTAAACCCTTTAATTTTTAACTTTGTTCTGTTCTTAGTATTTGTTGTTATAGCGGCAACAGAAATACATCATCTGTGAAAATTTCAACCGTCTAACTATCACGGTTCATGAGATACAGCCTGGTGACAGACGGACGGACAGACAGACAGACAGACAGACAGACAGACGGACAGCGGAGTCTCAGTAATAGGGTTCCGTTGGTACCCTTTGGGTTCGGAACCCTAAAAACCGACTTCACATGCCGCGATAGTCAAATTATACAGTAGTGTAGTCAGTATCATGTCATCAAGGTATACAAATGCATCGATTTCGAGTTTAAGAGATGTTTATCTCCATATCTCCGGAGATTATTATCAGATCTCAATAAAATTTGAATATGACCAAAGGGGAGGCATAATCTCTCAAACAAAAAAATAATTTTTCAAATCAGTTAAGATTTGACGGAGTTCTGAGGCAGGCCTCCCTCACTCGCCCATAGCTACAGCGTTTTATACCTTAACTTTCGACCAGCGCCGGCGCTGGTATCGCCAGTCGCTTGTCACTGCTCACGCGCGCGCAACGTATGTCATTAATAAAATGTCTGGAGTATTGCTCATTTGACGGATGTCAATCGAAATCAGGAGACAAGTATAGTTATATAGTATATTTTTTTAAATTACCCGTAGAGAAAAGATAAGCTTTAATTTAATTTTAAAAACAAGAATTAAATTTAGATTAAAAGATTAGTACCACCTAGCTCAATTGTTTTCATTGTTATCGTGAATAATAAGCATTTTTGTGAGGTAAATAAAAGGTATTCAAAACTCTTTTTATATAAAATTCATTTTTTTTATTTTTTTATTTTTTTATTTTTTTTTATTTATTTCATTGAGTCAACCCTTCACTAATGCACATCGTATCGGGCGCGCGCCGGTACATCGCGCGGTGAACGAAGTAATAACAAGGCTAAGTCGAGCGCCTTGACACATATTTGCTTGTAGTGTCTGAAATAAACGTTGATATTTTTTAGGGGAGTGAAATATCTGTTACGTTGTAACTATTATATAATCTGTGTCCTAGGTAAAAAAAAACACTCAAGTCAAATTCAAAACCCCCCTCCTTCTTGTGAAGTCTGTTAAAATACATTTCGCATCTACATAATAGACTAATGCTCCTATATTTATCTATATTTTGAGATTTCGAGCCGGATTTGTTTATTTTGTGATATTTTGACAAGTTAAGTCGATTCTTAAGTTTAGTGCAAACGGGCAAGTGTCGAGAAGTTACCGTTATACTATACCGCCTCTTGTTAGCTTTAACATGAGATCTACTTAATTGCCTTTTGAATTTTGGAAAAAGGCGTGTTTTATGTATGTATTTGTATTCTTATTTCAATGAGTTTAGAATTCATATTACTTTATTTCAATACGATCATACCGCGGCACGTCGTGGCACGGGTTGGGTGCGGGGCAAGGGGGGAAGCGTGCGCGCCTTGTTGGTTGAATATTGAGTCGCTGGACTTAATGCATCCCGCCACGACGTGACATGGCATACTCCAGCATGCCGCGTCATAACAAAGCGTCATTCGGACTGCCGAAACATGCCGTGTCGTGTCGTGCCGTGACGTGCTGTGCCGTGATGTGTCAGCGCTGGCCCTTACATTACATGCAGCCGGTGCGGTGCTTTCTTAACGGTTACTTATTATATTCATCTTGCGATCTCTTACTACTATAGAATGTATTACATTATTTATATAAAACTTGTATGTGCCATGTCGTGTGTCGTGGAATCTGGATCTGGTATCCTGCTGTTTATACCACAACCAATCACAACTTAATATGGCTCCGGCGAAGCTGTCATTTTAACTTCCTATTATTTATCAACTACTTACTGTTATTAGGGCCAGTTTCACTGGTTCCTGATATTCCTATTAGGAACTTATGTGAATGACAGATTTTTGATCAGCTTTTATATGGAATCAACAGTCAGATAATTATCTGAAACTTTCAGTTACCGATGAAACTGGGCCTTAATGTTATATACCGGATGTTACTGTTATCTTTAAAACCGTATAGTTCATAAACAAGTCCCTGAATCGAAAAATGCCTCTCACACAACACACTCGCAATGTTTTTGAACGATCTTCCCCATACCATGAGAAGATGAAAAGAAAAACTCATCCTCACTTCACGGTAGAGAGGGTCCGTACTTACTTAATACACTGTCTCAGTGTGATTCATATGTATCTCATCCTCACTTCACGGTAGAGAGGGTCCGTACTCACTTAATACACTGTCTCAGTGTGATTCATATGTATCTCATCCTCACTTCACGGTAGAGAGGGTCCGTACTCACTTAATACACTGTCTCAGTGTGATTCATATGTATCTCATCCTCACTTCACGGTAGAGAGGGTCCGTACTTACTTAATACACTGTCTCAGTGTGATTCATATGTATCTCATCCTCACTTCCCGGTAGAGAGGGTCCGTACTCACTTAATACACTGTCTCAGTGTGATTCATATGTATCTCATCCTCACTTCAAGGTAGAGAGGGTCCGTACTCACTTAATACACTGTCTCAGTGTGATTCATATGTATCTCATCCTCACTTCACGGTAGAGAGGGTCCGTACTTACTGAATACACTGTCTCAGTGTGATTCATATGTATCTCATCCTCACTTCACGGTAAAGAGGGTCCGTACTTACTGAATACACTGTCTCAGTGTGATTCATATGTATCTCATCCTCACTTCACGGTAGAGAGGGTCCGTACTTACTTAATACACTGTTTCAGTGTGATTCATATGTATCTTATCCTCACTTCACGGTAGAGAGGGTCCGTACTTACTGAATACACTGTCTCAGTGTGATTCATATGTATCTCATCCTCACTTCACGGTAGAGAGGTTACTTAATACACTGTCTCAGTGTGATTCATATGTATCTCATCCTCACTTCCCGGTAGAGAGGGTCCGTACTTACTTAATACACTGTCTCAGTGTGATTCATATGTATGCCACAATGCAGCTTTCTGGTATTAATAGTCACTGAGCTATGTCGCGGACACACAGACGGGAGGACGGACGGACACGACGACACTATAAGGTTCCTTTGTTGACTGTGTATCTCCAAAACCCCCTGCAAGACATTGTATTATTTGTGTTAGTGCCTTGCCTTATCTTTTGTTTATTTTATTTTATGTTGTAGTTTAAAACTTGCTCTGTAAAAACCGTGTTACCTGCTACTGTATAAATTGTGTTGTTAATAAATTATTTTTAATTTGAGTCATCACATCAGAGTGCCTTGCCTAGCGGGCTTTATAGATTGGTTGACTTGCTCGATAACGTTACAGTAAACGCACATTTGTATGGAATTGAAAAGCGCCATCTAGTGTGCATAAGAGGTAACATTGTAATTTCCATACAAATCTGCGTTTACTTTGACGTGATCAAGTGAGAAAATAAATGTAAAAAAACTGGCACTAGGTACTCTGATACCTACCTATCAAATAATACCAATCTAAGGCTGCGTCTCCATCAGAGTAAGTGGAACGAAAATAGGGGGGTAGATAATAAGTGTGCTGTAGCGTTTTTAGGGTTCCGTACCCAAAGGGTAAAACGGGACCCTATTACTAAGACTCCGCTGTCCGTCTGTCTGTCTGTCTGTCTGTCCGTCTGTCCGTCTGTCACCAGGCTGTATCTCATGAACCGTGATAGTTAGACAGTTGAAATTTTCACAGATGATGTATTTCTGTTGCCGCTATAACAACAAATACTAAAAACAGAATGAAGTTAAAAATAATAGAGGGTTCCCATACAAGAAACGTGTTTCCTTCGGCATTTCACGCCATCTATGAACGCTTAGTTAGGCAAACGTCCCATAGATGGCGTTATATTGACATGTCGATCCCTAACTCCTTTATTAGACGTTAGATGGCGTTATAAGAAATAAAATGTTTATTAATTATTTTATTTTTATTATATTATATTATATTTATTTTATTATTTTTTGCTGGCGAAAAATGATAGTGGTATTTTTTGCTCGATCTTATAAAATACTGTAGTGTGGTACGGAACCCTACTAGTGCGAGTCCGACTTGCACTTGGCCAGTTTATTAATCGAATGATTTCAATCAAATTGGAGAGGCACACTAAGGTCTTCGTGTCCCTTTCTAGTTTGATATTAAAATCCGTCGATAAAAAACGCTACAGTAAACTTTTTACCTTTCTCCCCTATTTTTCCCCCCAATCAAAACAACGTGATTGGCAAAAATTGTTAACTAAATCAAAGAACTCGTGGAAGGAAGGAAGCATGTTTGAAGAACTTTCGAATTTAATTGTAGGTACCTACCTAGTAGGTAGATAGGCAGAAACGGGAAACATAATCTCTCAAATAAAAAAATAATTCTTCAATTCGGCTATGATTTTACGAAATTTTTTAGGTATCAAACATGACCTCCTAATTTTTTGTGAAGTCTATTAAAAAAGGGCCACACATTTAAAAAAAGAGTTTTTACAGGATGATATTCATCTTCACAGATATTTGTATAGGTAGCTATATATATCTGTGTTCATCTTCCTCATCTCAACATTGAGTAACAATGAGTAACAGGCGCAGTGGGTGGAGTAACATTGAGTAACAGGCGCAGTGGGTGGAGTAACATTGAGTAACAATGAGTAACAGGCGCAGTGGGTGGAGTAACATTGAGTAACAGGCGCAGTGGGTGGAGTAACATTGAGTAACAATGAGTAACAGGCGCAGTGGGTGGAGTAACATTGAGTAACAGGCGCAGTGGGTGGAGTAACATTGAGTAACAATGAGTAACAGGCGCAGTGGGTGGAGTAACATTGAGTAACAGGCGCAGTGGCTGGAGTAACATTGAGTAACAATGAGTAACAGGCGCAGTGGGTGGAGTCAGCGTGTTGCGTGCCAGCATGTTCTGATATTAGCAGACGTGATCGCTTACTATCAGGTGATGTGTCTTCGGTGCACACTAGGACCTGGCGCGCACTAGCGGCCAGGGCCGGTAGTCTCTAGTCTCTACATATTAATAGCGATGAATTTCGACCGATAATCGTCGATTAGAAAAATAAAAAATTTCCAAATCGGTTCACGCATCTTCGAGTAATCGGTAACACGGTAATAAAACATACATAAAAAAAACCGACGAATTGAGAACTTCCTCCTTTTTTGTGAAGTTGGTTAAAAAGAGATGCAGATAACTACTGGCTAGCTGCATCTCATTCTAGCAGACGTTTGCGATGACAAGACGCATCGCTATCAATGTAGAGACTTCCACCCCACGGCCAGCGATACACACACATTTACATTAGCATTTACATTATATTCGCCAGAGAACTAAAGTTATCGACATAGCTCAACGGATTAGTAAACTGAAGTGGAAGTGGGCTGGTCATATCTGCCGCAGGACTGATAACCGTTGGGGTAGACTTGTCCTAGAGTGGAGACCGCGAATCGGCAAACGTAGCGTAGGACGTCCTGTGACCAGGTGGAGCGACGACATGCGCAAAGCGGTGGGCAGTGACTGGAAGAGAGCCGAAGATCGGGCTCAGTGGCGCATCTTGGGAGAGGCCTACGTCCAGCAATGGACTGACACCGGCTGATGATGATGATGATGACATTAGCATATTATCTGTTCTGTGGCATTAGTATGAAATCGCCACAATCACAACAAATAGCGCGCTTTGTGGCGATTTTGTACTAATGTGTGTATCTCGATGGCTGCTGCGACTTAGCCGCTAGTGCGCTATTGCTATAAGTCTTAGCGCACACTAGGCGACACGCGACAGCGACACGTCAGCTCGACCACTAGACGCGACGACAGGCGGCGGCCGACTATTTTCAATATTTTTCCAGTATATAAAAGTACTCTGTGTCAGTATTTTCATAGATTTTGTTCACAGCACACTTGGTGTCAGAGTCGCGAAGTCGCGACGACAAGCTAGGGAAGTCGCGCGCGCTCGCTACTTGTCGCCGCGGGCCCGCGTTTAGTCGCGCTGCGCACGCGCACACACGACGACAGTCGCGCGACAGCGCAGCGTCAGTCTCGCTGTGAGCGCTGAGGGCCATCCACGTGTAACGCCTGTCATTTATCTATAGCCGGATCCACACCGGACGATCCAAAGCGCTCCGATCGCGCGCGGCATGGAGCGCGCTCCACGGAGCTTGAAGTGTAGTCGTGCCGCGCGCGATCCATGTGCGCGGCGGAGAGCGCGCGCTCCTCGCCGCGTGCGATCCATTTGTTGTCGGTTTTTTGGTCACGCACAAAGGGGCCTCAGTCGCTCGGCGCGCGCGGTCTGGACGGTTGTGTTGTTCTGATTCAGTATGGATCGACAGGAGCGCGTTGGAGCAGCCAGTCAGGATCGCAAAAGATTGCTGTTGGATCGATCTAGAACGATCCACGCTCCACGCATCACGATCTCGGATCGCGGGATCGCCGATACATTTTGTATCGTCCGGTGTGGATCCAGCTTATTAGAGCGAGGCCCCATTAGTGCGTTGCGCTGCGTTGCGTCGCGTCGTGGCAACGGAACAACGCATTGTATGCCACACCTGCGTTGCCTTGACGCTGCGACGCAAACGTATATAACAAATGCAACGCAGCGCATCACCCTCCCTCCCGCTTCGTCTCTTGTCCGTCGATTCGTTGAAACGTCGCGCGCGAACACGCAATGGTCTAATGGGGCATGTCATAAAAAATATATGGAAAATGACGAAGCGACTACATACGCTGCGTCGACGCAACGCAGCGCAACGCACTAATGGAGCCTCGATCTAACCAAGTCATCCGACGTGAGAAGATCCGCCGCGCGCAGCTCCAGCTACAGTTACTGTTATCACCTTGACCTATAGGTCTCCGCTAGATAAAAAACAAGAGATAACTACATACAGTTTAAGTATTAACTATGAATACTGTTTAATGTTTTTTTAATTACGCCATCTGCCGAATCCATTTAAAACTAAATTCATGAAAACCAATGATAAAATCATGACTCGTATAGTATCTGTGATTATCGCATTTAAACTAGATGGCGTTGGCTGTCTTCCTTGCACATTGTAATATAGATAATATTCCGCCTAGGGATGATTGACAGCTGTCATTTAGTAATTTTAGTCGAGTCAATGACTTCTAAATATGTAAAATTTGTGTTTGCATCTAACTAAAGTAGCAACTCTATGAGTATAGTGATCGTTATGAGAACCCCCTTCCGGTTAACTTTAACTATTACCGGCGTGACTAGCGGCCAAGCCATTTTACTGTCGCCACTTTTGCAAGTTTACGTTTTTATAAGGATTGTTGTCGCATGTATTTGGAAGATAATAAACTTGTGCCATTCAACCATCGTTTTTGGATACTATCATCGCCTCCGCCCCACTCGAAAGGATAGAAATCATCGAACCAGCACTTACAAAGCGCCGAAGCGCAATCATAGTCCTCCGTGTCGGATTAACAACGAGGTTGGCGGCGTCGAGGTGTGAAAAAGCGTGTGTGGAGCGTCTACTACGTGCTGTAGACATCCAAGGCTATAGGCACGGCGAAGACCAGTGTGGTCATCGGCCAGGTTGGCAACTTCAATCGTAAAAAGGGCAGACCAAGCTTTGAGGTCGAAGGTCGGCGGCGTGGCCGGCCATCTTCGGGACGAGAAATCGCTCGACGTGGTGAGCGATCGCGGTCCAGGAGGTCTGCGCATCTACAGATAGGTCATCGAGTCTACCAATCGATAAAGTGTAGAAATAAGCGTGAGTTCAGTGCGGTACACACAGCATTGGGTTATTTTCTAATCTACTCGAGTACGAGTGAAGAAACCTGTAAGTACTTCGAACATTCATAATACAAAGAAATTTCTTTCATCGAGATCCTCGGAGTGATAATTAGTGTTTGTGCGGTTGATATTCCTGTGTTAGTTTCATAATAATTATAGATATTATTTGGTACACTAACTTAATTGTAATTTGTCTATTTATGGTTAAATATGGAAGCGTCAAGGCTCATTGAATACTTGGAAGATATTTATCAGAGGGTTTTAAAAGGGCGAACCAATTTTAGAAAGAGTCCAAAAGATAGAATCACTAGAGAATACATAGAAGGCAGGCTAGAAATTCTAGAACAACTTTGGCTAGAATTTTTAACCGGCCATAAAGAGCTAAAACGTAGTGTCACATCAAAAGAGTTATCAAGCACATCTTATATTCAGAATAACACTTATGATTTGTTAGAGGAACTTTATTTAGAATATAAGTGTGAGTTGAAAGGTGGTCTTGTAAAGGATCTTAACATTCAAGGTGAAAATTCATCACAGTCTCACACACAATGTGACATTAGGTTGCCTCAGGTTCAGATCCCTAGGTTCTCTGGTAAATACCAAGAGTGGAATACATTTAGAGATTTATTTGTGTCACTCATTCACAACAATGAGCGGTTGGATGATGTTCAGAGGTTGCTCTACTTGAAGAGTCACTTGACAGGGGAGGCAGAGCAGCTTCTCAACAACATTCCCATCACACAAGATAATTATAAAAGAAGTTGGCAACTTTTAGATGAAAGATATAATAATAAAAAGTACTTATGTAGACATATAATGAAGAGACTCTTATCTCAACACAATTTAGTAAAGGAATCTGCAAAGGGATTGAAAGAATTGTTAGACAATACCGATGATTGTTTGGCGGCTTTGAAAAATGTTGGTGTTACGACTGATAACTGGGACGTGTTAATAATTCATATAATTAATTCTAAATTAGATCCAGAATCCAAGCGACAATGGGAATTTAGTGATGAGTGTTCCGGTGATGACTTGCCCACCTATGAAAGTTTCAAGGAATTTATTACCAAGCGTTACCGAGCATTGGAATACTTGGATTCTGGAACCAGTTTAACTCGTAAACAGTCAAATCAGTCATCAGTAAACAAGATGCGTGCTATGCACATTGCTAAAGTTCAGTGTCCTTATTGTTCTGAAGAACACAAACTTACATGCTGTGGCGGTTTTAGTAAAGATTCAATTGAGTCGCGGAGAACATTTGTTCTAACAAATAATATATGCTTTAACTGTCTGGGTAGTAACCACTGTGCCAAAAGCTGCCAATCAAAGTTTAGATGCCGTATATGTAAAAAGAGGCACCACGTGTTATTGCATCCTTCAGGTGAAGGAGGCAACGTTCAAGTCACTCGTACTACGGCTACAGTCAGTGACGCGGGTAAAGGTGAGGTTGGGACTTCGGAGACAGCTCCGGTAGTGTCTTGCTTCACGCAGAAAGGTAATACTATTTTGTCAGCAACTGCTCTTGTGAATACCATGTCGCGGACAGGTCAGTCCCATACGGTACGCACATTACTGGATCAAGGATCGCAATCTTCGTTTGTTACAGAGGCGGTGGTGCAGGATTTGGGTTTAAAGAAAATTAAATCTAAGGTACAAATATCTGGAGTAGGTGGAGAGCGGAGTATCTCCAAGGCTATGGTAAAAATCAAACTCCAGTCACGGATCAATCCCCAGTTGGAAATTCCTGTGAAGGCACATGTACTTAAAAATATAACGACCCTGCTCCCTACAACGAAGATTGAAGATGTAAAATGGGACGAGCTCAATAAGCTGGTGCTGGCTGATCCAGAGTACCATACTCCCAACCGGATTGATATTTTATTAGGCGCTGATGTCTATGGTCAAATAATTCAAGACGGCCTAAAGAAGAATCCTCACGGTGATCTGATCGCGCAGGCTACAAGTTTTGGTTGGATCATATCTGGAGTTGTGAGTACTGGAAGAAATTTATCTCCTCACAATATTGTCATGCACACTTCTACTGATGATCATGAGATGCTCAAGAAATTCTGGGAGCTGGAAGCTGACATTCCTATGCCAAAGGAAAAGATGTATACGGAGGAGGAGAAACAATGTGAAAAACACTTTGTAGATACAACTCACAGAGATCAAGATGGAAGATATGTTGTGCGTCTCCCGTGCAAGAACGGAAGAGCACCAGAAGTGTGTAACGAGGTATTTCGACTCGTTACATATTTTTCGTTTGGAAGCACATTTCAGCTTCTAAGACTGACAAAATTACCTTTTGGTTTTAAATAATTTAGAACATTTTCGTATTTAGCCATTTTTAGTCGATTTTAAATAATCGAGTTATTACTTGGTCTGTGGATCATTCCATATCCTATAGACAATCTTTCAAAAAAAAATGACTTTGACATCTGTCAATTCTCGATCGGAGACGTCACTTTTTCTTGTCCCTGGGGCCTACGAAGAGCTAAACTTTTTGTATTTTTTCTTAATCAGATTTTACAAGATTAATCCATCTTGTTAATTAAATTTGCGATGATACTCGGCGTGCTTATGGCGTAGTGCCATATGATAACGTCGTGATTTTGCGGTGAGTCAATTTTTGATAACCTAAAATGTTTCGCGTCATCCTTCATGGCGACAAATATATTTACAATCGGATTTTTGGTTACAGCCTTTGGCGCTGTTTGTTTGGACGACTGTCGTCTACTGTTTGTGCGACGATGGGTGTCGTCAACTGTTTGTTCGACGCTGGAAGACGTCGTTAGTTTGAGGTGTTTGTGCGACGCACACCGTTTGGATGTCGTCGTAGTTTTGAGCTGTTGGTGCGACGATGAATGACGTCTGTTTAGAGTGGAGTGCTCAGACGCCCCCGGACGCTGCAGCTAAGCCAATTTCATTATAACTCTTTTTATTACCCTTAAAACTTTAATTTCATATTAGCAAGATGCAAGAAAGACAATAACCAAATTTCAGTAGTAAAATGTAAAATAAATTAACCTAAAAAGTAACGAAAACCGAATGGTATTTATAGTCAAATGTTTAGACATAGTATTCCGGCTTTAACTAAATAATGTGTATCTCATTCTGGAGGTAAGGGACGTTTTGAAGTATTAAAATTTGTCATACAATCCCAAACCGTGTTATCATTTGCCTGTCCCCCGGTCCGAGATTAAAAGTCTCAATGACACCGCTGATTTATCCTGGTAAGTTTTAGATCTTGGTAGAACAAGGGCGCTCGATATTCATAAATACTGTCTACCTAACATTAATTTTTAGCTTTTTATACTCTATAACCTTCATGTTACAACTAGTAACGTTTATATATTTTTATAAACAAATTTTTTTTATTACAATTGGCGCCCGAACAGGGACCGGATTTACCTCCACATATATAATCTTTCTTGCATCTTATTTTTGTTTTTCTTGTCACAATTTAGTGCAATTTTTGTTATTTTTTAGCATTTTTACAGTTTTGTGTACTTTGAAAACACAATTGTAACTTTGTTTACAACTTTTTTTGTATTTTAACAAAACTAATTAACATACAATGTTCTTTATATGTCTTATATACTGGATAGACTAATCTAAGTGTGTACTTACTATATAATAACATTTGAGATATGCGTTGTTTACATTTTGTAAGGAACTGACCTTGACCACATTGAAAGTGCTAAGTTTTTGTTTGAATTGATATAACTTTGTCTTATATAAAGTTATAACGTTTGTTTACTGTTGAGAAGCATTAAGCTACATTCATATTAGAAAATACTAGCTTATTAACATAATTATTAACCAGTTTATTGATTTTACTTTTCACAAATAGATATAACCTTAGCCGTTGTTAATAATCTTGAAAATTGAGATAAATTGTGAATCTTTTTTGCATCTTACATACTTCACAATTTGAATGTTTCTTTGTACATTCAAATTTCTTTAAATACTTTTGAACATTATTAAATATTAACATAAACTTTAAAACATAATAACTTAAACCGGTTTTTAACAAAAAATCTTATAAACTTTGATGAGTTTTAACTATTCTTTGAATTTTTAGTTGGTTGTTTGTCTTTGTTTCTTTAATATTTTTGATTATTCATCATGACTGACAAACAGGTTCAATTTCCACCCTTGTTCGAAGAGAATTTACCTGGTACTTCTAGGGATGTTATTTCTAATCCGGCGTTGGATAATTTAGTTATGCAGAATACAACAGAGGCTGTTGACCCTTTCTTACCTAACCTTGGTCATAGTAGCTTGCATAATTTTACACCTTTACCTTCGTTTAACTCGATGAATGTTCAACTCAATGAACAATTGAAAAAGCATTTGCCTTCAACAAATAAACTTCCTGATTTGAAGCGTAGTAAGATATCTTTTGATGGGAAAACTTGTGTTAGAGACTTTATCACTTCGGTTGAGGAATATTTTTTGTATAAAAACTTTGATGAAAACTTTTTAGTCGGTTCTTTTTCTGATCTGCTCACTGGAACAGCAACGAAATGGTTCCGTAGTATTCGAATTAGGGTTTCTTCGTGGACAACACTTAAAACTGAATTGTTGAACAGATTCGACAAACCTGAATTTGATTATCATTTGGAGTATGAAATGAGAACTCGCAAACAACGGAGTAATGAGTCACTTCCTGATTTCATTACTGAGATTTTAGATATGTCTAGCAGATTAGCTAATCCAATTTTTGAGAATGTTTTGATAACTATAATTAAACACAACATGTTACCTATTTACACACCGTTTTTATTTGGAAAATCAATAGACACTATTGAACAGTTTATCCGAATTAGTAAGGAATTAGAGATTTTAGTTAACCGAAAACCTGTAAAGGAAATTAAACAAAACTTTCATGCGGTTGAAACCAAACTTTCTTGTTTGAAGTGTAAGTCGACTGACCACACTTATAAAGAGTGTACAGAGATTCTTGGACCTGTGTGCTTTAAATGTCATAAACGAGGCGTTTTGACAAAGAACTGTGATACTTGTCATTCTGACAATATTAAAAATAATAATAATTCAAAAAACTTGTAAGGCATCGGGCCCAAGTTTTTAAAAAAACTTCAGGTGCTCCGATATCCAATTATAAACCTGATGATGATACGTGTAAGAGAGAATTTTCAGAATGGCTTGACTATTTAAAAACATTTTTTTCTGTTCATAAAGCAGCTCCTATACTTTTTACTAAACAAAATGATACTAGACCATTTTTAAAATTTACCATTTATAATGAAACTTTTTCTGGATTGCTAGATAGTGGTTCAAATAGCTGTGTTTTAGGTAATAATCAACACATGCATTTTTCTAAACTAGGATTTCAAATTAAACCTATTGATGCCTCCGCTTGTACTGCTGACGGTTCATCAAGAAAAGTTATCGGTTCTATGCGATTACCGGTTACCGTTGACAATGTTTGTAAACTTGTAGAATTTTTAATAATACCCTCTTTTGATCCACCTATTATATTGGGATTTGATTTTTGGTTGAAATTTAATTTAGCTAAAGACTTGTGGAAAAATATTGAATATGTTCACAATAATAAAATTCAAGTGAACGCTGTTACTTCTACAGTTCATTTAACTCCTTCTGAGAAACAACAATTAGATGAAACCATTGCTTTGTTTGAAGATATTTCTTATGAGAAAAAAGGTTTAGGCCTTACCACCCTTGTGGAACATAAAATTAACGTTACTGGCGAACCTTTTAAAAGTAGATATTGGCCGTTGAGTCCTGCTAAACAAAAAGAACTTTATGATGAAGTGGAAGTTTTATTAAAAGAAGGAATTATAGAACCTTCAAAATCTCCTTGGTGTTCCCCTGTATTAGCCGTCGATAAAAAAGATGGTGGAACCAGATTATGTTTAGATTCGAGACGATTAAATTCAATAACTGTTAAAGATTCTTATCCTTTGCCGTACCCTTCTAGGATATTAGACAGCCTTCGTGGGGCTAAATTCATATCTACCATAGATCTTTCTAAAGCATTTCTGCAAATTAAACTTGAAGAGTCCTCTCGTGAAAAGACTGCTTTTGTAGTTCCTGGAAAAAACTTGTACCATTTTGTTCGGATGCCTTTTGGAATCACCAACGCACCGGCAGAGTTACAACGCTTGGTTGATAAACTCTTTGGACCTGAATTTGACAATGTCCTGTTTAAATATTTAGATGATTTGATTTTAGTAAATGATAATTTTCAAAATCATATAGAGTACCTTAAAAAAGTCCATGAAATACTTAAAAACTCAGGCTTAACAGTAAATCTTAAAAAATGTGAATTTTGCAAAGAAAGACTCCGTTATCTCGGTTATATTGTAGACAGTCAAGGCCTACATACTGATCCGTCTAAATTAGAAATTATAGAAAACTTTCCACGACCAGAGTCCGTAAAACAACTTAGAAGCTTTTTAGGATTATGTTCATATTATCGACGTTTCATTTGTAAATTCGCTGATATTGCCTCCCCTTTAACTAAATTAACTTCCGGAAGTAAAAAGATAAAACATACTTTTGTTTGGAATGAAGAAGCTGAAGAAGCCTTCATTAATTTAAAAAATGCCTTAACAACTACACCTGTTTTACAGTGTCCTGATTTTGAAAAACCTTTCTTTTTACATTGCGATGCTAGTTCTGTAGGAATGGGTAGTGTTCTGAGTCAAGAAGACGAAAATAATGAACAACATCCAATTGCTTATTATTCAAGATCTTTAAATAAATGTGAAAGAAATTATAGTACCACTGAACGTGAACTTTTGGCAGTTTTAGATTCAATTGAACATTTTAGACCTTATGTCGAAGGAATGAAATTCACAGTCGTGACAGATCATGCTAGTCTTAAGTGGCTTTTAAAACTTAATAACCCTAGTGGACGCTTAGCTCGATGGGCTGCACGTATTTCTCAATTTACTTTTGATATTGTTCATAAAAAAGGATCTTTACATCAAGTTCCTGACGCTTTATCTAGAATCAATATAACTTCAATATTAGTTTCCGCTATAAATATTGTCTCACCAGATGAAGATATAGAAGACCTTTGGTATAGAAAAGTCTTTATAAATTGTCAAAAATACCCTTCTAGAATGAAAAACCTTCGAGTAGAAGATAATACTTTATATCGTTACTGTAAAAATAAATTTGACCCTAATAGTCGTTTAAATTGGAAAATTGTTATACCTAAAGAACATGTTTTAGATACTATTCGTTCTAATCATGATGATATTAATTCTGGACACTTTGGAATACATAAAACTCTTAATAAAATAAAACAACATTATTATTGGAAAGGAATGTTCGGAGACGTTCAAAGATATATTTCTTCTTGCGACATTTGTAAAGCTTATAAACATTCAACTTCTGCTCCTGCTGGTAAGATGGTTAACCCTAAGAAAGTTGATCAACCTATGGTAATGTTATCCGTTGATATTATTGGGATTTTACCTAAATCTTATTCTGGACATAGATTCATTCTTTCAATTGTAGATGTTTTTACTAAATATTGTTGGATATTTCCAATGATAAATGCTACTTCTAAAGTAATTTGTAAAATCTTTGAAAAAGAAATATTTCTTAAATTTGGTGTACCTAAAATGTTAGTGGCCGACAACGGACCCCAATTTATATCTAAACATTTTGTAGATTTCTTAAAAAATTTCAACATAACTAAAATATTTTATAATGCACTATACACTCCACAGAATAATCCAGTAGAAAGATATAATAAGACAATAGAAACATGTATTTCTTGTTTTGTTAAAAATGATCATCGAACTTGGTCAAGGTTTTTGCCTCATGTCCAATTAGCTTTAAATAGTAGTGTAAATCTTGCTACAGAGTACACTCCTAACTTTTTGATGTTCGGTAGAGAACTTATTTTTGATGCATCTTTACACCGTTTTAGTAACTCTTTTGATAACTTAGATCAACTTGAGCTTGGTACTAGAGATACTTATGCTCACTCTTTAAATTCACTTAGTGAAGTTTTTGTTAAAGTTCAAGCTTATCTTTTGAAAGCTTATAAGCGTAATGCTCTTTATTATAATAGGGGAAGAAAAGTCATTTCTTTTGATGTCGGTGATGTAGTTTGGCGTAGAAGTTTTGTACAGTCAAATGCACCTGCATATTTTTCGGCTAAATTAGCACCTAAGTTTATTAAATGTGAAATTGTAGAGAGAATTTCTCCTAACGTTTATGTACTAAAGGAATTTAATAAAACAAGTACTGGACGTTATCATGTTAAAGATATAATTAAATATTAAAATTTTCATTTTTGGATTTAACTTTTATTTAAATTTGTTTTGATATTTTTTGGGAAGCGCGTTGAATGTGGAAGAATGAGGTTTGATGTATGGAAGAGGACGCGCAGGATGAAAGATGATTATCTGAAAGGAAACCAACACTTTATTGAAATACAACTTTAAATATACTAAACCTAACTTAGGTCTATTTTTGATACCTTCATCTTATTTTTGGAACTTTTATCCTACTTTTGAACTTTTACCCAACTTTAAAAACTACATCTAACGATTATATTTTCTTTTAGAAATTTTCTTGGCATCAAAAGATCTTATGTATATTTTTGTATATTTTATTATTTTGGTTACTTTGAAAAGCTTTTCACTTTTCAAGTACTCAACTTTCTTTTAGATACTTTGAGAAGTTTTCCACTTTTCTAGTATAAATATTGTTTTAGATTGCTATGAAAAGCTTTCCACTTTTCAAATAGCCTGCACATAGTGTAAATACATTTTTAATATAAATGTGTTTCAGTCTTTGTGAAGCATGTTATATATTATTTAGATTATTTAGTTTGTGTTTGTTGTAGACCTAAGCCTCGGATTTGACACTTAGAGCTCTATATAATTTTTACCCGGATTTGCCTCTCGGATTTGACTCTTTTGAGCTTTTGTCTCAGTTAACCTTTTTGGGTAAGTTTTTTTACTCTTTATTTTTTCCTCGCTTTGACATTTTTGGTTCAAGCGTTGGAAACTTTAGATATTGTGAACGGAAAGTCGGTGGTGTTGAGCCGGTCACAATACAACTTTGTTGTTTTCCCAACAAACTTTTGTTAACTTGTTATTGTGCACGGAATGTCGGTGGTGTTGAGCCGGTCACAATATACAATTTTTGGTCTTTTTGACAAACCCTTTTATTAATTTGTTAGTGTTCGGAAAGTCGGTAGAGTTGAGCCGGTCACTACTTATTATTTTTGGTTCTCTATTTTTATGAGAATAATTTGAACTTTTGTTGTTCAACTTTTTCATTGAAAACTTGTTCACTGAATCGTTTGCAGTGAATAATTATCTAAAGTCGGCAGCTAATGCTTAACCGTACTACAATATGGATAACCTTTGTTATTACCTTTTAATTTAGTTAGAATCGTTCTGAGATTATAAAAGATAGAGGCGATGGTGCTTATCTACACTTTTGTTAAATATTTCAGAAATATTTATTTGGTTTGTAATACAGATAGGTAGATGGAGGCTATGGTGCTTATCCACTCTTGAGTATAATTAATTTGTGATGGATTTCAGGATTGAGTCATATTGATGGATTAGTTTTGGTAAACCTTTACATTGTTTTTCACTTGGTTAGAAAGTTTTTATAACTTGTTTTTCTAGAGCAACTTAGTCAGTGGCTAGAAGCTTAACTGATTTAACGTTATGCTTTATTAGTGTCTTCTTTTAGTTTGAATAAATTTCATATTTTGGTGGTGGAATATTTTCTGTTTATTAATTTTTTTGAATAAGTTTTTATTAGGAATTTTTTGGGAGTTCTTCTCAAAAATAAAAGAAGTTTCATTCTTTTATTTTTTTTTGGGAAGGTATGTACTGTAACGAGGTATTTCGACTCGTTACATATTTTTCGTTTGGAAGCACATTTCAGCTTCTAAGACTGACAAAATTACCTTTTGGTTTTAAATAATTTAGAACATTTTCGTATTTAGCCATTTTTAGTCGATTTTAAATAATCGAGTTATTACTTGGTCTGTGGATCATTCCATATCCTATAGACAATCTTTCAAAAAAAAATGACTTTGACATCTGTCAATTCTCGATCGGAGACGTCACTTTTTCTTGTCCCTGGGGCCTACGAAGAGCTAAACTTTTTGTATTTTTTCTTAATCAGATTTTACAAGATTAATCCATCTTGTTAATTAAATTTGCGATGATACTCGGCGTGCTTATGGCGTAGTGCCATATGATAACGTCGTGATTTTGCGGTGAGTCAATTTTTGATAACCTAAAATGTTTCGCGTCATCCTTCATGGCGACAAATATATTTACAATCGGATTTTTGGTTACAGCCTTTGGCGCTGTTTGTTTGGACGACTGTCGTCTACTGTTTGTGCGACGATGGGTGTCGTCAACTGTTTGTTCGACGCTGGAAGACGTCGTTAGTTTGAGGTGTTTGTGCGACGCACACCGTTTGGATGTCGTCGTAGTTTTGAGCTGTTGGTGCGACGATGAATGACGTCTGTTTAGAGTGGAGTGCTCAGACGCCCCCGGACGCTGCAGCTAAGCCAATTTCATTATAACTCTTTTTATTACCCTTAAAACTTTAATTTCATATTAGCAAGATGCAAGAAAGACAATAACCAAATTTCAGTAGTAAAATGTAAAATAAATTAACCTAAAAAGTAACGAAAACCGAATGGTATTTATAGTCAAATGTTTAGACATAGTATTCCGGCTTTAACTAAATAATGTGTATCTCATTCTGGAGGTAAGGGACGTTTTGAAGTATTAAAATTTGTCATACAATCCCAAACCGTGTTATCATTTGCCTGTCCCCCGGTCCGAGATTAAAAGTCTCAATGACACCGCTGATTTATCCTGGTAAGTTTTAGATCTTGGTAGAACAAGGGCGCTCGATATTCATAAATACTGTCTACCTAACATTAATTTTTAGCTTTTTATACTCTATAACCTTCATGTTACAACTAGTAACGTTTATATATTTTTATAAACAAATTTTTTTTATTACAAGTGACTGGATCAAAGATTATCGCTGAAAAACGGCTTATGTCCCTCGAAAGAAGACTGGACAAAGATAAAATATTAAAGGGAAAATATCAGGCAGTCATGCAGGAGTATTTGGATTTAAATCATATGGAAGAAGTACCTGCAAATGAAATTGACAATCCCGATGCAATTTACTTGCCTCATCATGCAGTGATCCGAGAAGATAAGGATACCACAAAAGTAAGAGCTGTATTTGACGCTTCCTGTAAAGGAATAAATGGTAAGTCACTTAATGACAACTTACTAGTAGGGCCTACTTTGCAAGCAGATTTGAAGCATCTTGTCATGTGTTGGCGTACCTCGCCTATATGCTTGTCAGCTGACATTATAAAAATGTATCGTCAAGTAAAAGTAGACACAGCAGATATTAACAGTCAAAGAATATTATGGAGGAGTGATGCAAGCCAAGACTTAAAACATTTCAGGATGTTGAGGGTAACATTTGGAGTAGCGTCAGCCCCATACCTGGCGGTTAAGACCTTGCAGCAGCTGGGCAAGGATGAGGGGCATAGGTGGCCAGCAGCAGCTGAAGCAGTATTAAATCAGTTTTATATGGATGATCTTCTTTCAGGATGTCAGAGCATTGAAGAAGGTATTAAACTGTATGAGGAACTGAATGAGCTTCTAGCTATGGGCGGTTTCAGTCTACAAAAATGGACAAGTAATAGTGAACAACTGCTGCAAGAAATGCAAAGACGGAATCTAAAAGCAGAAGGAGAAGGAAAGAAAGCAGTGTCAAAGGAAGGACTCAAGATTAAAACAGATGAGATAGTAAAGATTGTGGGAATTACTTGGAACCGCAGCGATGACTCCTTCCAGTACAAGGTGGAGATGCCAGAAATTGTTGAGAATAAACCTGCAACTAAAAGAAATATTATATCAGAAATATGTCGTTTTTATGACCCACTTGGATGGGCAGGACCAAGTATTATAATGTCAAAAATATTAATACAGAAGCTTTGGCTTACCGGCTTGGACTGGGATGAAACTGTTCCAAATAACATTCTGAAAGAATGGCAAAACTTCAAAAGAGAATTGAAAGAACTCACTAAAGTCTCCATACCTCGATGGTTAGGATTTAGAACGGGTGACCATGTGGAATTGCATGGATTCAGCGACGCATCCAAGGCTGCATTTAGTGCTGTACTGTATGCTCGTGTGAAAGATTCCAAAGGATGCATCCATGTATCATTGATCGCTGCAAAGACAAAAGTGGCACCGATCAAACAAGTATCTATTCCTCGACTGGAGCTTTGTGGAGCAGTTTTGCTAACCCGTCTCATAATAGAAACAGCTTCAGTCCTGAAAATAGAGAAACCCCACTTGCACGCCTGGACTGATTCTACAGTGGTACTTGCCTGGTTAAATAGCCACCCCAATCGCTGGAAGGTGTTTGTGGCCAACCGAGTATCTGAAATCGTCTCTAATTTGGATTCATACCATTGGTCACATGTGTCCACGAAATGTAACCCAGCGGACTCGGCATCTAGAGGCCAGTATCCATCTGAGTTAGTAAAAAATGAGATGTGGTTTCAAGGGCCACAGTTTCTTCATGAAGCTGACATCAACTATAAGAAATTAAAAAATGATACAAAAGAAGAAGAAGCTAAAACACAGACTCACTTTGCCACAGTAACAGAATCATTATGGGAAAGGTTCTCAACACTGACTAGAATGGTCAGGGTCTTAGCATATTGTAGACGTTTTATCTGGAATTTAAAGTCTGACAAGTCAGAAAGACATTGCGGTTTTTTGAGTACCCAGGAATTAAACTATGCTCTTAATTGGTGCATACAGCAATGTCAAATGGAATATTTCAAACAAGAGATCGCCATTGTGAAGAGAAGAGAAAACTTAACAAAACAAAGCTGTTTGCGTGCACTAAATCCCATATTGGACTCAGATCAGATACTTAGAGTTGGTGGCAGGTTGGAACATTCTCATCTGAGTATGAATAAGAAACATCCAATTTTACTACCTAAAGACTCACATCTGACCAAGCTGCTTATTTTAGATTCGCACAAACAGACTCTTCACGGCGGTCCACAGCTTATGCTTTGTTACTTGAGAAATAGATATTGGATTCTAGGAGTTGCACGTCTGGTGAAGTCTTGTTTCCGTAGTTGTGTGATATGCGTGAAGAATGCTGGTAAAACCAAAACGCAGCTGATGGGGCAGTTGCCGTCTGTACGATCTGCTCCAAACCGTCCATTTAAATCAAGTGGGGTAGATTTTTCAGGCCCGATCCAGATACGAACTGCAAAGGGACGTGGTCACAAAGCACATAAGGGTTACATATGTATATTTGTGTGCATGGTAACACGAGCACTTCACTTAGAGGTTGTCACTGATTTGACTACAGAAGGGTTCCTTCAAGCATTCAAAAGATTTGTTTCCAGACGCGGATATTGTACTGATATTTGGAGTGACAATGCAACAAACTTTACTGGAGCAGCCAGTGAACTGAACAGGTTGTTCAAAGACGAGAAAGGTTCTCTGCTTCCGGAGATTGCTGAAGTATTAGCTACAAATGCATGTTCTTGGCACTTCATACCATCTCATGCACCCAACTTCGGTGGATTATGGGAATCTGGGGTGCGTTCAGTAAAGCATCATCTTCGAAGAGTAATCGGCCAGTCAACATTGACTTACGAAGAGATGGCAACAGTCTTGGCCCAAGTAGAAGCCTGCTTAAATTCCAGACCTCTCTCCATACTTACTGGGAACACTGAAGATGACATAAACATACTAACTCCGAGTCATTTTCTGGTTGGAGAAGCAATAGTGACTCCACCTGAAAGAAACTACGAACCTGAAAAAATGGGGTCACTACGTAGATGGCAGCTCACTCAGAAGATGACACAGGATTTTTGGCGTAAGTGGTCTCAGCAATATTTAGATAAATTTTATAAGAGGTATCAATGGGCTTCTCAGACATCTCAACCCCGTATCGGTGACATAGTTGTAGTACGGGAGGATAATCTACCAGTTTGTAGATGGCTTTATGGCAGAGTGGTTGCAACTCATCCGGGAAAGGATAACTTAATTCGGGTTGTAACTTTGAAGGTAAAAAATGGCAGTATAAAGCGTCCAATAAGTAAGTTGTGTATCTTGCCAGTTACAAATTGACATTTATTTAAGTAATAATGGATTTAAGTTGTAACTGAACTGAACAGATGATTTATTGTTAAAGATATATGTAAACAAATGTTTAGTTGTTTAAGTTATATCATTCTGTAAAAGAAATAGTTGTCGTTTGGTTTAGGCTGCCTATGGCCTATTATAATAATTATATACAGTCCACTAATAGAATTAACTTGTATAAGTACTTGTATGTATTGTAAAATTCATGAGTAAATTTGGTTTGAGCTATTATATTATAATAAGATTTTAGTTTGTGTTTTTGTTGGAAATATTTAAAAAATTGAAGGTATAGTAGATACATAAAAAAAAAAAAAAAAATGTTTCAATTGATTTGTTTATTCCATAACTTATGATCATAAGATTTGCTTGCTTATGCTGATTTGTTTGTTTTTGTTTCATTTACTTAATGGAAAGGATCTATCATATTTGTTGTAATGATAGAAGTAGATACTTAGTTAAAATAAGTTCTTTATAAAACTATCGTGATAAGTGTTGTCAATGTATGTTTATGATTTGGGGTTCTCATTCGACAGTAGATTCAGATTAAGTAGTAAGTAACAAATAGGATTTATAATAAGTTTTATTTTGTAATTTGAGAGTGTTCAACATGTTGTAGCGTTGGTCATGGATGCTCATGGTGGGCGATGTCAATGTTTGTTGAAGGACAAGCTAGGGTTGTCCTTGGTGGGCGATATGTTTAATGTTTTTTTAATTACGCCATCTGCCGAATCCATTTAAAACTAAATTCATGAAAACCAATGATAAAATCATGACTCGTATAGTATCTGTGATTATCGCATTTAAACTAGATGGCGTTGGCTGTCTTCCTTGCACATTGTAATATAGATAATATTCCGCCTAGGGATGATTGACAGCTGTCATTTAGTAATTTTAGTCGAGTCAATGACTTCTAAATATGTAAAATTTGTGTTTGCATCTAACTAAAGTAGCAACTCTATGAGTATAGTGATCGTTATGAGAACCCCCTTCCGGTTAACTTTAACTATTACCGGCGTGACTAGCGGCCAAGCCTTTTTACTGTCGCCACTTTTGCAAGTTTACGTTTTTATAAGGATTGTTGTCGCATGTATTTGGAAGATAATAAACTTGTGCCATTCAACCATCGTTTTTGGATACTATCATCGCCTCCGCCCCACTCGAAAGGATAGAAATCATCGAACCAGCACTTACAAAGCGCAGAAGCGCAATCAAATACTATAATAATAGCTGGCCTTGATTAATTTAGTTACATGTTGTTTAGCCACAGAATAATGAATAGTTAGAACGTTATGACGTCTCAAGTCAGTATGTCAGGATAAATATTCTTAGCACCTACCCTATATAGTGTTAGATTGATAGGTATATATATGTATATACTCGTACCTACATATTTTAAAGTTATTTTTTTTATTGAGCAAGAATGTACGTTAGGTACAATATACCTAGGTTATGGAAAATGTAGGACAGACAAACGTAAATGAAAAATGTGTTCTAATTTCAAACAGACGTGCACTTGACCATTATTAAGGTAGGTATAGAAAGTTTTAACATAGATACCTAATTAACTAGTACTGACTTGTTTTTCGTAAGCCTACAAGTTAATAATAAAATTGTCCTAATTATAAATTAAAGAGTTAAAGAAAGATAAGCCAAACCAGTAGTTATGTGTAAACAAGTGGCGTGTGGGTGTGATAACGACAGTGTAGGTGCTTGGCGTGCGATTAATATTTTAAGTTAGTTATTGAATGTAACCCTATCGTGGTTACACGTCTACCGAAAAGTTAGTTCTAATACTATTTCTAAATAAATATGGTGCAATCAATGTTTGTGTTACTATTAACCGCGCTGGTTTTCTTTAGCGGGTAAGTTTTATAATTATTTCGTTGATTTGTACTATATTTATGCTACATATATAGCGACCACAGAAATAGTAATAACTACCACATTATGAATATTTCTGGGACCGCGACCCACCCAGGCTTCGCAAGGGTAAAGCATTTTTCTTCATCAGCTATTGCGTCATGTATGAATTAAAACCTTAAACGATCAACGTCATATTTTAATCAATTTTAACAAAACAAAAAACAAATTATACCTAAACCTTTCTCATGAATAACTCTGTCTATTAGTGAAAACCGCATGAAGACGCACGCAGACGCAACGGAGAACTTTGTTTTATAATATTTTAGGACTTTAGATATTTAGGTAGATTATTTGTAGCCTAAAGTTAAAGGTGTCCTAAATTGGTGAGGAAAGGTGAAAACTCCGATAACATTTAGAGCGTGTATTTTGGTTGCGTTACAGTGACCGACTGTCCGAGCTGACAGCGTATGAGCGTACTGTGAAACAATTACTGTCACAGAATACATTAGCAGTTCGTAATATGATGTAGTACGGCGCGTAACCCTACAATATGTAGTGAATCAGAGCGAATTTTTCAAATCGTATAAAAGTTGGTATGGAGAAAAGTTGGACAAAAGAATTTACTATATATAAATTAAAACTAGTACCTAAATCTTAAATGTTGAAATGATTTAAAAATATTAGATAGACTTCTAATCTAACCGGGAGGTTGCTGGTTGAAATCCTGGCCGAGCACCAATGATAGACTTCTAATCTAACCGGGAGGTTGCTGGTTGAAATCCTGGCCGAGCACCAATGGAATTAGGTGCATTCGGATGAGTTGTGTTAAATTTCAAAGGTTCCGACAAAAAAAACTTACAAGCTTTAACCTCTTTATGATATTAGAATAGAAAAGACTACAGAAAATATAAAATATATTTAGGCCCAGTTTCACTGGTTCCTGATAAAGTTTAAGATAGTTATCCGACACATGACGCCATATAAAACTTGTCAAAACTTTGTCAGATAATTTCCTAATAGCGCAGAATATATAGAATATATTATATAATATGAAGAAATATGAGCTTTTTTGAAATAAAGATTTTTGACAGCTTTTATATGGCGTCATGTGTCAGATAACTATCTAACGCATTATCAGGAACCGGTGAAACTGGCGCTTAATATATATGTCGTGTTTCATTTATACAGTTTCGGATCGATCCACTCGATAACGAAGTTGACATACAAAGACGACAGCACCGAAGAAAGTTCTGACTGCGGGACAATATCAACGACGGCACAAATGTCTCAAAAACGACTGGATAAGTTGGAAGGAGCCGTGCAAAGTATAACACCCAATCTAAGAGAGACCATAGAACTAAAATTCTATAAGCTGCTTGAAAAAATAGAGCATGTCATAGAGAGTAAATTCGACGAGTTGGATAAAAAAATGGACAGCAAGTTTCACGAGACCAACATCTACATGGGATCTAAACTCACTATAATACAGGACAAGATATCTGAGTATACCTCAGTCATCGGCAGTAAGATCGATGGTTTAGAATCTACTCTGACAAACGTACTGAACGTGAGCGACACTTTAAATAATAACAACGCATGTTGTCAAGTAAGCTTAGAAACCACCGCATTTGTGAAAAACACTACAAAAAAAATAAACGATATGAATATTAGAACTGTCAACATATCTGTTAGATTACAAGAAATGGATGAAGCAATACAAAACTTGACTAACATTGTTGTACCGAGTATTGTCACAAATATTCCTAATCAAAATGATACCACAGTATCGACGGAGTCAGCTCATAATGTCCCGGACATTATAACTACTACGGAAGTCAATAAACCAGGTAAATAATGGTTGACAAATACGATGACTCTCAGCATTATTAAAGTAAACTTAGGTATATAATTCAAAGGATTTAGGGGAGTACAAATACCACCTCAGTGCTCCGAGCCAACCTCACCTGCCTGTGGTGCATCCAGCTGATCAACAAACGAGGCTCTGGCGACCGACAAATGGCGGTATAACCATTTCAAAATTATGGCGTAGCTAAATACTACAGGCCGGTGACCGGTAGCAGCGTCACCGGTGCGAGAAGCTACCTCTTGCGATCGCTAACCCGCCTGCCCAGCGTGGCAATTAGGGCATATCCTACTCAATGATGGAAAGTCACAAGAAAAGTCAAACATCGGGCTCAGTGGCACATCTCGGGAGAGGCCTAAGTCCAGCAGTGGACTGATACCGGCTGATGATGATGATATAATTCAGAAATATTGTTTAATACATTCTGCGAGTTAAGCTGGTCGTTTATTTGATGGTAAGTGATACTGTGCACAAAAATGTCAGTGGCACTCAGCATTATTATTTAATTTCAACGTTTATACTCGTTTACTGAACTATGGAAAGGGCTATGCTCAGAATTTCTCTGACGGATTGAATTCGAAATGAAGTCATCCTTCAGAGAACCAAAGTTATCGACATAGCTCAAAGGATTAGCAAGCTGAAGTGGCAGTGGGCTGGTCACATTGTCGTAGAACCGATAATCGCTGAGGTAGACGTGTTCTAGAGTGGAGACCACGGCTCGGCAAACATAGTGTGGGACGCCCTCCAGCTAGATGGATCGATGATACATGCAAGCTGCCTGGCAGTGATTGAAAACGAATACTGCTGGACATAGGCTGTAATGATGATGATGATGATTATTTCGGATATGCTCTGAACAGATTTCAGTGTAATACGCAGGCCATCATCTGGGAGCGGCTAGAAACGGTGGCGAACCAACCACGTCTTGTCACCCACGCTTTCCGGCGCAACTATAGTGTATGTACTGTGTTCACAGCTGCCATCAAGTGTGATCACAGTCAGCAAGAGCAGTGCTGCACTGCAGCTGATGTAGGTCACATGAAGTATATACAGTACACAGAGATGTCCGCCAGGGGGCGCCACACAGCAGTGAACATGACCAGCGCCGGCCTGCAGGAGTACACCATGTACTTCGCGGTCAGAGGAGAGGGGGTGTATTTGCTGCTGTCACCGACGTCACCTTATAATGATCTTTATTATGGAATCGGTAAGTACTACAATACTCAAATTCAAACTTTGTAATAATTATCAAAATGTAATTTTTATTTGCATCCGTGTCTGTAGACCTAGATAGAGTACCTAGACAATAAGGATACACGTAATCCCTGGGTAGTGGTAAATAATGACCACTAATGGTATGCTTCGGCGTGACTTGCACTACCCACAGAAAAAATACATGTCGCCAATATGCCAAAGTCATGCCAAGATAGAAAATTATTTTGGCGCGCTGAGTCATGAACATTTTGTTTTGGGAGTATTGATGACACTTAGAGCTTTAATATTATTTCGCCGATATGATATCGAGGCAGGTAAAATGTATAATCTCAGACCATATAAGAAGTCAAGACGGAGGTCCGCCGAGCAACGCACTGAGGCCGGTTAAAACTACGCCTCACCGCGTACATACAAAGTTACACGCACACACGATGAGCCGTCACGCTCTCGATCGATTGACCCGACAGTCGAGTCGACTATTTCGTAATAATAACCTCGCCTTGATGAAATGTTTACTACTGTCGTGTGGTCACTAAGCACTCACATTTTTTTATTCTGTACAAACGTGCACTTCACCACTATTCATTTGATGTTAAGTGACTATGCGGTTTTGTTTTAAAGGGTATAAATACATCCAGGTGGTCCTATTTTAATTTCTTCGAGATCTGACTAATATCTCCAGTGATATGGAGATAAACACCTCGAACTTGGTACTGGAAATGACTACCGCGACATTTAAAGTCGGTTCTGATAGTTTTTTAAACGACCTAAAATTATTACTTTTAAGTGTTTGGAGACGACAGTGGTGGTAACATCTACGTGTGGGAACGTCTGCCGGCCGACTCTGAGAGATTAGTCCATGATCTCTACACAAGCAACATCATCTCTACACAGCACTACACATACTACTACCTGCGGATATCTGGCGGTAAGTAATCATTATAGTTATTATGATGGTTTATAATTTCCGAAATAACCTTCCGCTACCCTTGAAGTAACGACTACTCCTACCGTGTTAGTAAACTTCGTCAAATGGCTTCTCCCAAGAGATTGGACAAACACTTTAGACCCCCGATTTAGCTCTATTGCATGTTCTATAGAGCGAGTGTTCGAGCATCGTAGGTCGTGTTTTTTTCCAGTTTGCCAATTTTCTTGTTTAGAGCATGCCTTTCTGACGAGTTGACTGTTAAGGCTTTCCCGTCGTTCCTTCATAAGCTCGAGTGTTTCTACCGAAAATTTGGACTTCTTGCCTGTATGCTGCACTTTGCAAAATCTCAAGCCTTCCTCCCTGAGGATTCCGACCACATTGATGTAGGTTGTGGTTGCCACGGCAGCAAATATTCTCCAGATTTCATTGGAACGTTTCAGATCCCACTATGGTTTGGAGCAGGGTAAGTTGGAGTCTGGATTTCATTGAACGGAAAAGTTCAAGCTTAAAATTGATATTCAGAGATCCTCCATGTACCATGTCGGTGATCGCACGATCGACGATCGGTATGAAACTTGTTGATCTCCGAGACGTCTCTGAATATGCGCTTCTTGTCCGTTATGATGAAGTCGATCTCATTTTTAGTCATATTGTCGGGGCTTTGCCATGTCCACTTCCTATGGTTTTTTCTTGGAGAATGAATTCATCAAGAAAAGCCCCTTCTGTTCGAGGAAGTTTACAAGCATTTGCTCCCTATGATTCCTCCTTCCATAACCATGAGACCCTACTACCAATTCGGTGCTGATTTGTACTCCCACTTTGGCGTTAAAGTGTCCCATGATAACGTTGTAGTTAGCCTTTGTAATGAAGTGTAAGGCTTTCAATATATCTCCAAATATATATTCTACTTTATTGTCCGAGTGTGTCGAAGTCGCTACGTAAACTTTGAGGCTATACCTTTAGCTTAATTACAAGGTACGCAACCCTGTTCGACACACTGGAAACTTCTACAACGTTGTCAGAGGGTTATTTTACCAGAAACCCTTCGCCACCCTGGGATAGCTGGTCTCCCTCTCAGAAATAAAGAAGGTGGCCTGATTCAAGAGTTAAGGTGTCCTCCCCCTCTCTTCGGACTTCGCTTATTCAAAGAATGTGCCACTTTATTCTTCCAAGTTCTACTTTGAGTTGTGCAAGGTGCTATACGTTAAGGCTATACGAACACGTATAGCCTTAACGTGCATTAGTTATACGTCGCCAAGGTCAGCAGTTTTTGGCGGCCATCCGTAACCCAGGGATTCTTTACAACCCCCTGCCTTGCCGTCACCGCGCCGTGACCGCCATCGTAAACAGGAATAGCAGGGTTACCGGGAACTGGGGGCCGTGGTTTGTTATGGCTTACTATCGAGGTAACTTAGCTCGTAATTGACACGCTGAGCAGGCGGGTTGGCAATCGCAGTGCGTAGCTACTCGCACCGGTGTCGCTGCTGCCCAACACCCGCCTGTTGCATTTCGTGAGCTACGCGTGTTGTTAGATGGGTTTCCCGCCATCAGTCGGTCGCCGTCGCCTCGTCCATTATCTAGCAGGATGACGACTTACAGGTGAGGTCGGCATGGAGCACTAGATAGTCTTGTGCTTCTAAACATCTCAACTGTCCCCACTCCATTCCAAAGTGTGACAATGTATTTCGTTGTAAAGGGAAATAATAATCTAGATATGGTATTGTCATTAATTCCTCTTTTCATCTTGTTACAATGTAATGCTCTTTGATGTTATTATAATTTCAGACACACTGGAGGTGGGAAGGAGAGGAGAGCCTCCATTGATGAAACACACCAGCACTGAACTGAGGAGACTCAAGTACTTCAGTTTTGCTTGGTGGTACACGGAAGGCGCGGCTCTGTACGACTGTACCGCGGAGTGAGGTAATGTAACACATCGTATGTTTATCACGACCAACGTCGGATAGTCAGCTGTTAATAATTGAGTGGTAGCACTATTGTTGTTTAGTGGTAGGCCTTCTGCTAGTCCGCTTGGGGCGGTACCAACACAGAAATGAAATAGAGATATTTCGGATTAAATGGCAAATCGTCAAGTAGAATTAAAGGCGTTCAATTTACTCGACCATACCATGGCTAACTAACAAGCGAGAAGGTAGTCAAACGAGACTTAACATCTAGTCTTGAGGTAACGGACGCAGTGCTGTCAGCTGTCACGCACAATATTGTGTCAACAGAGAGCTTTCTGTTCCACTGTATCTGCTTTACGTAAACGTCATCACTTATCATCAGGCGAGCGTCTTGCTTACCTTGTTATTTGTTTAATTTTTTTATAATATGGAGCGGTAAACAAGCAAGCGGCCCACCTGATGGTAATTCGTCACCGCCGCCTATTGACATCTGCAAAACCAGAGGTATTGCCGGTGTGTTGCCTACCCTTATTAGTGAGCACTCTCATTACTCTTCGTTTGAAGCTACCCAGATTAAATGTTTCTGGGAAGGTTTCAGATGGGAGGTCATTCCACATCTTATAGGTACGTGCGAAGAACAATTGTGTGAATCGAGCAGTATGTGATGCCAGCTTATATATAGTGTGCGGATGTACTTTTTGACGGTGCCAGAAGTTTCAATAGTAGAAACGGGAGGGAGGTATGATATTAAAAAGCTCTTCAGAACATTCCCGTGATAGTACCTCATTAATGTTACTCATATAATAAAAAAATATATAAATACGTATAGATTGTACAAGAATATGTTTTGATCTTCTAGGAGTGGACTCGACAACAGATGACCTCCAGTTATTGTTAATAATATTTATTAAATTATTATTAAATTATAATTGAAATAGTGGTCAAACGCTTCACTACAATAAATTAAAAAAATATATATTATTTTATGACTATATATCGTGTTTGTTATTTCACTACGTAATCTAATTAATATTTTATATTTATATGCCATGTATTTTGTTTATTCTTGTTAGTTCTATTTGTCACAAAAACAACGTAAAATTATCATAAATTACTTATGTAACGTTTTATAAATATTATAATTATGAATATTGAAGTATTTTGCTTATTTAAATGACATTATGTAAATGATACAAGATTAGAAACACTAAGATTAGACCGGAGACAGACGGACAGACGGACGGAGACAGACGGATCCAGCGCCTCGTCACTGTTGTTTTATACACATTATTCTAAATCGAATTGTACCGTCATTTACCATCAATTTTGATAGTATGCTTGATATAATATACTAGCTGTGCCCCGTGGCTTCGCCCGCATTAAAAAGTATCCTATAAACTAATCTATAATACTCGCTATACAAAGGCAAAGTTTCAGCTAAATCGGTTCGGCCGTTGACCGTGAAGATGCCCCAAAATAACATACAAACTGACTTTCGCATTTATTGTATTGGTTTTGATTAATATGCTATATATAAGTGTGTGTATGTCTCAAACAAGGAACTCGAAACCTCCTCCAGTCCTCCATATTTGGTTAGATTATTGCTTCGTAGCTGAGCACGTAGCGCATCGTAGATCAGCTACAAAACGGCTATGAGTTACGTGTCGCATACTACGAACTACGCTCTAGTACGAGTTTTCACACCTAACTAGATTTCGTATATCGAAGAAATTTTGTATGATAAAACTTTTTAACAAAAAAATTAAACCGCCGAAAAAACTGAAAAGCAAAAAATAATTAAACTTTTTTATTTAACCTTAATAACGAAGTTCTGAAACTGCTGTTTGTATACCTCAGTATATATTTTTGTAATTGTTTTAAGTTTTTAATAACATAATAACTAAGTTCGTAAACTAATGTAAGTATGTATACCTAAGCAATTTCGAGTCGGCGCCAAACAAGCAAATTAATTAATTACGTAAAGCGTAATGCGCGGCGGAGGCATGGCGCGACACGCCACTTCGCCGGATAATGCCGAGTGTTGACGAAGTTAATGTCAGGGAGACTGCAACCCGAACGGGCCCACATATAGTAATCTGTAATAGGCTTGGGCTTACTATATCCGACAGAGGAGTGGACATATCGTATATAATTCCATATAAAGATATATATATCCGCTTAGTATATCCGCTTAATATATCCGCTTTGTATTTTTTAACTGCTTCGTATGTTCGGTATATCCATGTGAGATGTGGTTCAGACTGACTTTGCTCACTTTAAAACTCACTTAAAACATAAATATTATCCATGATTATATCCCATATCCAAAATTAAGCATATCCGCGTTTCATAACCGATATTATCTAACATTATTAGACCGTATCCGTTGTGTTTTGAACTTGCATTATTTTTGTACCTGATGTTATTGATGATGTGATCCAAAATAATGATATAGCACGGTTGCCTAGAAAATACCTATTCACTTACGGCTTGACTTTTTAACCGACTTCACAAAAATGTTTATGTTTCATCAAGATATACCGGATATATGGGATATATTAAGTTTTGGCGAGTGGAATGAAGGATATATTTCCTCTTAGGGATATATATCCGAAGATATAGATGTGTCCGGAGTTACCCAACCCTAATCTGTAACGGCCCGTGACGGCCACACGTCGTTGCGAGTGGTCGTGCATCTCTATTTAGTCTGTGGGTCGTGGGGAAGCGCATTTTTTGGAATGTTTATGTTCATCGCTAAAGATTTCACGTTGCATTGTTAATTTTATTATTTCTTTAAATTTAAGAGGTTATTTAGTGATCTTTGCTTATTGATTATTTGGCGCCGACTCAAAATTACTTAGGTATACATACTTACATTAGTTTAAGAACTTAGTTATTATGTTTAATTAAAAACTCAAAACAAAAAATATATACTGAGGTATACAAACAGCGGTTTCAGAACTTCTTTATTAAGGTTAAATTAAAAAGTTTAATTGTTTTTTGCTTTTAAATTTTTTCGGCGGTTTAATTTTTTTGTTAAAAAGTTTTATTTTATAATGTTTGTGGCCATATTCTACTTGTATATAAGTATATGTTAAAAGCAGGCGTCATTGCTTACCCCTAGCCTAGAAAAAAGTTATATAGCACATTAATGTTCTATAATAAGGTCAACTCGGCGAAGACCGTCTATCGGGTAACACCGTACAACAACAATTACAACGAATTCAGCAGAACTATTAGGATGACAATACAATCTACGAAATAATCAAACCATTTTAGATCTTAGAAATTGACATAGATGGCGGTGCATGCAGTGCGAATGGAAAATCAAGATTTTTTAAATTTAGTACGGTGAGCACCTTGCATTGAGGGTGCACCACGCTTTAACAAAAAATGTTTAAAAGTGTTTAATTTTAGTAATTTGAAGGATCTATGCAAGTAAGTTCATTCTTTTTGAATATATCTATTTAATTAGTACATTAAATTAGTATTATTTACGTTTTTTTCTAAGTTATGGTTGATGATAATAAAAACTAACCTAAAAATATGTAGAGGAGAAGTCCGTCTAGGTTGTGGAGGGTAATAAATATCATATGCCGGTCTTCGCCACTTTCAGAAGTTGTCAACCTTTGGTCAGGCCTCCCTCACTCCGAACCCAAAGGGTACCAAATGAACACTTACTGAGACTTTGCTGTCCATTCGTCCGTCCGTCCGTCCGTCCGTCCGTCCGTCCGTCCGTGTGTCTATATGTGCGCACTTTACAGATCTGTATCTTCGTAAAAAATATTCGTTTGTTATTCATGGTGAGTAATATGTTTTATACCCCTGAAAGTGCAAAGTATGCCGTCTTACCCGATAAATGCTGCATCTCCCGAAATTAGCTATTTAAAACCTTATTCCTGAGAGTTAGGGTACACAAATTAAGTTGTTACAGGAACTGGTATTCGCTGGTATTCGTACACACTATCTGTAACTACGCAAACTATCAGTAACTAGGTAAATTTGCCACTAGACGGTCTTATCCGACATTGGAGCAAAATCCGTCTGTTTGCACCGTATTTTCAAAAATGGTATTTTTTTCAGAAACTGACGATTTCTATGTCATTTTGACATATTTCTTGTCAGGTCAACTAAATATCTTATTATCTAGTTTAAACAAATTTGAGTTTAGGGTTATAGAATAGCCAAAATAAGTCCATTTGTAATTATTTTAATAAAGTATGCCGGTCTTCGCCGAGTTGACCTTAATAAAAATAATTTAAGATCACATAAAAAACTAAAAAAACCGACTTCCAAAGTCACGCTAGTCAATTTCAATACTAAGTTTGAGGTGTTTATTTTCATATCTCTGGAGATACTGAATATATCTCGATGAAATTCAAATGGTACCACCTGTAAAAATCATCATCATCCTCATAATCAGCCGGTATCAGTCCACTGCTGGACATATGCCTCTCTCAAGACACGTAACTGAGCCCGATTTTCGGCTCTTTGTTTTTTCCAGTGTTTGTTGACATACATTGATGATACGATAAAATCATCAAAATAATGATAACTTTTTTCCATTATTTTTGTTGATTTATTCAAAATGGCTCGACCGATTTCGTTAAAGTTTAAATGGGACCCCCTTTGGGGCTCTTTATACCCTTTCCAATAAAAAAAATTTATTGAAATCAGACTAGTCTGTAAAAAATATACGCGTCGACTTGATAACCTCCTCCGCTTTTTTTCGTCGGTTAAAAAACAGTACAGCGCCTCTAGTGGTTCCTACACTTCACTAAATTTAGACCAATCAGGGAGCTAGAATAAGCCGAAAACTATGTGAGATCTGTTAAAATTGTTTACGATAAAAACTGGGGTACTGAAGGTACTGAAGGTAAATACGTGATCAAGGATACGAAGTGTTACGGATTCTGACTATAGAAAAGTTGTCTGATCAGTAAGGTGCTACCCCAAATTTGTCTGATATAATTTTTTTATCTACATACGGGTAACCTTTTACAGAGTTCAACAGTTGATTGCTATGACGTGTTGGATAGGTCCAATTTTTCAACACATTCAAAATCGTGCTATCTCATATGAAGCTTACACTTTCTTCTGAAAAATGATTTTAAAGAATAAACTTCACTGACCAACGTTCACTTCATAATTAGATTTTCAGATGGTTTCCTAAGGGTTGGCTCACACCGCGACGCGACGCGGCGCGCACTTATTAAGAGAGTATTACAAAAAAGAACTATAATATTTACTATACAAAACGATATACATTTCATTGAGTTAGTTAGGCGGCTTCCGGTTGCGCTGCGCGGCACCGCGCGGCTTCTGGCTGAACGGCGCGGTGCAGCGGGAACCCGCGTGATAAATAATTGGACTTTATTAACTACACAATAAGATACACATTGCATTCAGATATTTTGGTGGTGAGATATTTTGGTGGAAACTAACAGCGTCACGTCGCGTTGCGTCGCGTCGCGTCGCGTCGCGGTATGAACTGACCCTGAGACGCTTCTGGTGTTTGAAAATTGTGTTTTAGGTATTTAAAATCTATTTTTAACTACAACAAAATCAGAAAGATTGTTACGAAACTGTTCGGTAACTATTTTTTTACATATTTGAAATTGCAGTTAGACCCCTGATTCTCAATCATTCGACCTATTCAGATTCAGAAGATTCATTTTTATTTTTGAATATTGATAAATCCCTAAGCTATTTTGTCGCAGAAACCTTTCCAATTAGAATCACTGAATTTTCGAATCGAAATATTAAAAGTAACCGATCGTTGCATTGTGAATTGCAAAGATCCAAGTCGAAGTAAGGGCAGTTTCCGAATCCGAACAAGCTTTCGAATGATTGAGAATAACCATGCAAGTCAAGACACGGATATAAAGAATAACCAAATTTATCGATTTTATAATAATTTAAATAAAAATAATTTAAATAAAGATTTTATAATATAAGATCTTAGTCGATGAACTGAATACTATGGAGATACGACACGACTGGGACAAGATGGTCGGGTGGTAAGGGACTCTCGTCGCATAACTGGTTCGATGCCCACACGGGCAATGTTGCCTGGTTAAAGAAATGATAATTCTAATTAGTCTGTCGGTTGGATTATCCAAATATATTGGACACGTATTTTTTTATTTTACAAATCAATAGAAATTGAGAAAGATACGAAGCGTTAAAGTTTAGGAGTGGCTCGTGACGTCACACGGAATTTCAACGCTCTATATTTTCGTCATGATAAAGTAAATGACGGACTAAAAATGTTCTTGAGTAATCTAGCCTAAGCCTAAAGGTACGACCACACCGCGTCCTCCGTCCGCGTGCGCGTTCGCGATCTGTATTTCTATATTTTTCTGATCGCCGTAGATTGCGTTTGGTGTGAACCAGTCGGTACAAATCAGATAGCGCAGTAGTATTTGTACCGACTAGTTCACACCAAACGCGATCAGAAAACGCCGACGCCGATCAGAGGACGCCGCGGTGTGGTCTTACCTTAAGTAATTTCAAAAATAAACAAAAATTAAATACAGAAATGTACACAGAATTTATTAAATGAACTTTCAATCAATCGATTTATCTGTATAAAAAATGTGATTAAAAAAAAATTGATGTTTGTATTTATCCTAAACAGTGATACTGTCTTATGTAGTTACATGTAATAATACTTGAAATATTCTCTCAAGTCCAGCATATGAAGAGCCCTGTAAAACAAACATTATTATTAAGGGTTTAGATAACTATAGCTTCTGGGGGTCAACGACACCCATGGAAAGGTCATTGTTACCGTCCTGCTTCGTAGGGTTACACCTTTCTATTCAATATACCTATTATATGCCTATTAGTCTTATTTATCTAGTTCCTAAGTATTTTTCTGTTTCGTAAGTGGTGTTTCAATAAAGTGTATATCTGTCTATTCCTTACACGTGATCCCTGGGTAATGATAAGTAGGTGACTATTAAGTCTTTATCGACTAACAGTACTTCACGGGCGGCAGGAGCAGCAGCACACGCGGCAGAGGCACTCATGCGGAGGAAATATTGGATTACAGACATTGGAGACAATTACGCGTTTCTTCCGTTTGCAGTTGAGATCATAGGCTCGTCGTAGGGGTCAACAAGCACGTGGTTTTGTGAAGGAGCTGTCCAGATATCTGATAGATGTATCCTGACCAAAGAGATGGCGCTTACCTCGGGCACCGAATTAGTCTTGCCATTCAAAGAGGTAATGTCGCCAGCTTTTTGGGCACCCTACCAGTGGACAGTTACCTTGATTCAGGTTTTTATTTTTAGATTAGTAGTTATAGTTTTAAATAAGTTTAATTCAATTATGTTTTTTATTTACATACTAAAATAAAAAGTACTAATATTAGTGTATAACCTGGATTAACACATAGGATATCTTTTACGCGGGTGAAGCCGTAGGACGTAGATTGGAGAAAATAAATGAGTCTAGGTTTTCATACAATTTTTTATCTCAGATCGGCAAGCGTTTGAGCGCTATCTCACCCGATGTTAAGTGACGATGCGGTCGACGATGTAGCACGTAGTCAGAGTCCGTATTACGTCGTATTTACCTCAATCTGCTTTGCAGTCGAACAAGGCGGTAGAAGGGTCATATCCCAGCGATCGCACGTTGTAATATTTCATTTTGTTCACAAGCGGGCTGGTATAACTCACAATCGGACGCTCCCCAACTCTACCCACTATTATATTTTCTGAAAAAATAAATATCAATATGTGTATTGAAACTAACAATCTCGGCGGTAAAGAACGCACGACGCTCTGCGAAGCTAAGACTAGCCGATTATCTCCCTCTTTAACTAACAGTCCCGGCGGTAAATAGCGCACGACAACTTCTGTGGCGGTCTCAGAGGCGGTATTGGGCGGGCCGGTGCGGCAGTGTACCTGTAGCATTGGATAGATCTTTACAATGGATGTTTAGACATTCGTTAATTCTAAACAAAACCCATTTCCAAAAAATCCATGAATAAAGGATTAAAGTGGACATAAAGTTGCAAAAAGATTGCCGTCCGCTTGTTTGTTACCTACTGTTGTTACCAGTGCAGTGTTTTGGACTGACTTTTTTAATGTACTCACTTTTAGTTATTTTATTTTTATTATTGTGCTCGCATTGCTTTTCTTAAATAATTAGTTTTAAGTTATAATTTGTATTTCTCGTAAGTGATTATGAAGCTTTTGAGAAAGAAATAGCTCTTAAACCGTAAACCGTAAAAGTTCCATGTGTATTGTGATCACTAGCGACATGGTTCTAGTAAGTACCCCACCTTGAGCCTGGGTACTCGATCACTAGCGACATGGTTCTAGGCCTAGATTGTTACCATTCTTGACCACATCGTCTCTTACTATACCTACTATTAAAGAAAATGTTCCCCTCCATGTCCTATTGTTTTTTTCATCCTATATATTGATATAGGATAGGACAGATTTTTTTAACCACATTCACAAAAAAGAAGGAGGTTCTCAATTCGTGGTAATCTTTTTTATTTTTTTTTAATTTTTTTATGTATGTTCATTACTCGACACCGATTACTCGAAGATGCCTGAACCGATTTAGAAAATTCTTTTTTGTTTCAAAATTTTAACGAAATAAGCCGAGCTGTTTTTATAATATATCAACATTTGTATTACGATGCATGTACTTATCTCGACGACACACTACTAACTACTGGCACAGATTATACAATAGTTACTGTGTCTACTTTACAAAGTAGCCACTTTTACTAGGGCGACGTTTGAAGTCGGTTCTTTTAGTTTTTCAAACGATCTTAAATTAAGTATTCTACAATTAAGTCTACAAATATGTATTATTACAACATATAACATATATGTGACATATAACAAATTATGTATTTGTTCGTCCTGAGAAGACTGTCCATTTTAAACTTTAATATTTAAATGGATCCTCGAGCCATTTGGTCGGTAACTTTTGCGAAAAGTTAACTGATTTTTCGAATTGATAGTCAATAGTTTTTCGATCGGAGCATTGTGTATTGTGTATTGTGTATTCGTTTAAATTATTTATTAGTGTCTGAATCGAAGGAGATACGTACATTTATCGAAACTGACTTTGATTTTAGAATGTTTGTAAATTTTCTAATATATCTCTTTTTTAATTCGTTCAGAATTACGATCGTTTAACAAACTTAATAAATAATAGTTTAAAAAAACTAAAAAAATACGCTTTTATAGAAAATCCAACTAAAAAATAGAAAATAAATTTTAATAAATTTGAATTAAAAATAGTGTAAGAAAAAATGATTTTATTGTAAATAAAAAAGCGTCAGACGAATTGAGAACCTCCTTCTTTTTGGGAAGTCAGTTAATTAATACATTTAATTTGACTTATGTAAACTACCATGTAAACTACCATGTAAACTACCATGTAAACTACCATGTAAACTACGCTACACAGACAGCAGCAAAGTAAATCGCCTGGGCACGACTCGCTCAGTATTGAGCATCTACAAAATGCAGGTGCTCACTTACCCAGAGTGATAGCAATGCTCTTTAACTTCTGCGTCTGTCATACCTATCTGCCAGAAAACCTGATGAAGACAGTGGTGGTGCCAATTGTGAAAAACCGCACTGGTGATGCTTCCGACATAAATAACTATAGGCCCATATCGTTAGCTACTGTAATCGCCAAGGTGATGGACAGTGTGCTGGACAAACAGCTGAATAAACATCTATCTCTCCACGATTCTCAGTTTGGCTTCAAGTCGGGTCTTTCCACAGAGACGGCTGTTTTGTGTCTTAAGCATACTGTCCGATACTACACAGATAGAAAAACACCAGTATACGCGTGTTTCTTAGACCTACTAAAGCTTTCGATTTGGTGTCCTATGGAGTTTTGTGGAGGAAGATGTACCAGGAAACAACAATGCCTGGTGAGCTGACTGAGTTGTTCAGACACTGGTACGATCATCAGAGCGTTGTGAGGTGGGCTGGCTCGCTCTCCGATTCGTATGGGCTGGAGTGTGGAGTCAGACAGGGGGGTCTCACTTCACCCCGCCTCTTCAGTCTGTATGTAGATCGGCTGATTCGTGAGCTCAGTAGCACTATGGTAGGCTGTTCAATTGACGGAACCCTTGTCAATAATATAAGCTATGCCGATGATATGGTGCTGCTGGCCCCATCGATCAGTGCCCTCAGAAAACTGCTGTCTGTTTGTGAGCAGTACGCGGAGGCTCATGGCTTGAGGTATATCGCGAAAAAGAGTGCACAAGAGACAACGAGAGTTCAAGGCGGGCACAAAATGCTACACGGAGGTACCGCCGATCACACTTGCAGGTACCGCTCTTAATTTCGTGTCCCAATTTAAGTACCTGGGGCACTGTGTCACCGCATCACAGATAGACATTATTGTTTGGAGAGGGAACGCAGGGCGCTGGCAGTTAGGAGTAATATGTTGATCCGAAGGTTTGCAAAGTGCTCTAAAAATGTTAAAATAACTTTGTTTAGGGCGTTCTGCCAATCATTTTATACTTGCAGCCTTTGGATTGACTACACTCAGAGGGCTTATAGCGTCTTGCGTGTCCAGTACAATAATGCGTTCCGAGCACTGCTGGGGTTGCCCCGCCACTGTAGCGCGTCAGGTATGTTCGCGGAGGCACGAGTGGACGACTTCTACGTTATCATGCGGAAGCGTGTCGCCTCCCTGATGCGGCGGGTACGGGACAGGGCCAACAGTCTCCTACGTACTGTGGCTGAGAGGGTGGATGGCCCTATACTCAGACACTGGACTAAAACACAAGTCAGGGCGTCAAACTGTGCCTCTTAATATTCGAATTTATTTTTATTACAATGGACATGGATAGAATTGCAATATTATTATAATTAAATTTAATTAATATCACATAAATACTAACGTAGTTATAAGAAAGATTTTACTAACAAAATGGAATTTATTCTGAATAAATAATAATAATTAATTAAATTAAAAAAGTGACGGGTATGTAATGCACAGAAACGCCATTTTGATTTTATTTGACGACCGCTGTCAAGGGCTACACAAGTTGCTATCGTAGTCTCATCATCGTAAAGAGCTGATAATATTTAAATGGCTGAACAGATTTTCATGAAACAAAGCTAAGAACACTCTCGATGAAGACACCTATCAAACAAAAAAAAACTAAATCAAAATCGGTTCATTGATTTGGGAGCTATAATGATGCGACAGACACAGATACTTATAACACCCCTTCTTTTTGCATTGGTGGTTAATTATTTTCAACTCAGTAACAAGTTTGAGGTATTTATTTCCATAACTCTGGATACACGTGTGGCGACCTTGCCTTATTTGTATGACGTTCAAACTCTTTGACGATGGTTTGTTTTTCTCATCATTGACAGATTTGAATATTTTCATATGTCGATGATAGAATTGTCGTCAAGAAATTTGACGTCCATTTTTATTCAGTACACATTTTTCTTCTTCACCAAAAGTTGGTGATAGTTCATGTGATTTTCTTTATAAAGAAAAGCAAAATACCGTGAGCCTAATCTGTAAATTGATTAGGCCACGCAGCGATTTAAAAAGCAAATAAGTGTTGGAAGTGAAGAGTTCCTGGACTGTAAAGACTCCAGGGCTCCGTTATTGTTTCAGTTTCTGTCACCGAAGTAAATAATAAGAATATAAAATTAATGGTGTTTTAGTGAAGTGACACACCAGACCGCCCTAGATGGTTTTGGTCATCCGACCTAACCGTCTACGATACAGATAAGTTGAACATATATTGAACTATCTATGTACACATGCTACACACCGTTAGATATAGATATAGCTCTGTCTTTAACCGGGATTTGTGAACTAGTAGCATATCACCGGAACATCAAGTGCCTTCCCGCATCCTATCGCAGTTTCTAGTATTAGTTGATAGGGAAGGCACGCGTAAGCAGCTGGGATTTCCCGGGAGTTTTCCCGGAGGTCCCAAACAAGCATCTGATCTCAATAAATTGTATATAACGGGACGCGGAGATACATTCTACCCAGTATCCACGAAATAACGTGGTACCTACATAATTGGCGGAGAATTAGAGGCAAAAAATAAGGACTCCTCCGTTATTTGCAGTTGTTAGAAAACACTTACCGCCAGATAATATGACATAATAGTATACATATGTGAAACTCAATATAACGGGATGCTTGATCACTCTTTCTTTCAAATCCCCTTCGCTGTCCGGCGTGTCTTTCACATATATGAATATAAACCCATATTCGTAGGCACTAAACCCTGTTAAACATAATTTCACTTAAAACATAAAATAACTAATTTCTAATGCTGACATCGTAACTAAAGACACGCACATACGAGTATAATAAAACTGGCTAAAAGTGCTAGTCTGACTTTTGTCCCGCACACGGAGGGTTCCAAACTTCCGAACGCCATTTAACGAATATTTAACGATCTTCTTCTAACACCAAACCAACTAAGTAACCGTTAACTCAAAGGTTAATCAGACCGAGTGTTCGAACGACTAACTAACTTTCCACTGATTCTAGCTAAATGAAACTCATTTAGTACTAATATATAATGTGAAATTAATCATTACTGTACTATACTACATGCAGTAATACTCTAAAAAGTAAACAAATCGACTGAGGCCCACAAATTTAACAAATGAAACGTTTGCGCGTGCTAATTTTTCCTGTGCTGCCATCTAGTTGCGTCGAGGTGAATTAATTTCAAAGGCTATCACACAGGTAAGTTATTTGTAGTTGATAAACTCTTTAATATTTTACTTTGTTCTGTTCTTAGTATTTGTTGTTATAGCGGCAACAGAAATACATCATCTGTGAAAATTTCAACCGTCTAACTATCACGGTTCATGAGATACAGCCTGGTGACAGACGGACAGACAGACAGACAGACTGACAGACAGACGGACAGCGGAGTCTCAGTAATAGGGTCCCGTTGGTACCCTTTGGGTTCGGAACCCTAAAAATTCTGCACAGCAAGAATATAAGGTTGTAATTGTTATGATACATCAAAATAGCTCGAGAGGATAGTAGAACGGAGTATGACCTTGTTAATCAAACTGCCAGTACTACATATATAATTTACTATATAATGTACTAGATTATAATATGTATATATGTACCTATAAATATATATTTCTTATGCGAGGACCACAAAAGAAAGGGACAAACAGCGTGCAACTGTCTCTTTCGGTCCGGTTTTTGTGCCTAGTGCATAGCACGCTTATTTGTTGTAAAACGTCATTACACATCATCACTATGTGTGGCAAGCTATCAGTTCTTCTTCTTCTCGGCCAGCCTCGGTGCCACGTGCAAACGTGACGTGTCTACTGTCCACACTCGCGACACAGTGAGCCACTCTTGGCACAGCATGTAAACGTGACGTGTCTACTGTCCACACTCGCGACACAGTGAGCCACTCTTGGCACAGCATGCAACGGCACGAAACATGCCTTCTTATTTCATTAGTAAGTTAGGTGAATGTAGCGAAATGACTAAGCCACTTATTTTAACTAAGGTGTGGAGCTTGTGAAGTTAGAGCTTGTACAGTCAGGGCGTGGCAGTCAGCAGTTAGAAGCTTGGTTATAAATGACATCTGATTACTTTTTGACAGTGCGAGACGCATGTCCTCGTCTTTTCTTTTTTGTTGCCATGTGGGTTGCACATAAATATATTAGTATTGGTTACATATTTTATGACAATGTTTCTGGTGGCATACCTATTTCAATATTTGCAAGAGTTTCTGTTTCAGCAGGTGAAAACATTATATTCACCCAATCTCCCTTGACTGCGACGATAGTCTCAAACTCTCGCCGGCCGTCTTCGTCCACGTAGTACTTCGAATGTGACAGCGACTTGTCGTCGATACTCCTCCATACTTTAAACTCTGGGACTATCTTCAAATCTGTACACGTGTCATTATCTGTTGACAAGATAATTTCGTTTGATAACTGACGGCCCTTTGGCGTAAGAGCGTTTCAGCGTTTGTTCACAGCAACGGCACCGGCACGTCACCGGCAACAAAATGCCGGCACCGAAGTAGCGGTACATATGTATGTATGGCAGCTTGCCCACTGCATGATCGGCACCGGGCGACGTCATCCCGGCCGCCGCTATTTCTAGTAGATTGAATTGCAGTCCGCGGCCTCAAGGTACGACCACACCGCGGCGTCCTGCGTCCCGTGCGCGTTCGCGATCTGATTTTCAATCGTTTTCTGATCATCGTAGATAGCGTTTGGTGTGAACCAGTCAGTACAAATACTACTGCGCTATCTGATCGCCGCCTAGATCGTGCACGCAGGACGCCACGGTGTGGCCGTACCTTAACGGTGACGGCCGTGCCTTTAGTTTTGCTTGACTTGGCATAATAATAATACCTAAACCCTACGAATAAATACTAAGTCAGGAAATGTAACTGCGTTAAAAATGACCCAACAAAAGTCGTGTCCAAGTAGTCGGGGTCGGGGTTAAAAGTCTTGTCTAGCGCGTCATAAGTTGGACATTTGTCTTGTATGACTCAGCACTGTCATAGCAGACATTGCAGCACATGCGCGAACCAATCCCTGCTTTTGTTCCGAATTTAAACCAACCATCAAGCATATCCATTTTAAACTACATTTTCAAATTGATTTTTATTGAGAGTTTAACTTAGCCATATTATGCCCTATACTTTACTGAACATTTAGGGTTCTAAGCACAAAATTACAGGATGTTGAAAATGGCCTGAATGGCTTCGAGAAAAGGATGGTAGGGCCAAAGAGGCAACTCTTTGTTTTGCTCGACTTGGTGGGGGCACTGCCATGACCCCAGATATTCGAAATTCAAAATTGACGCTTTCGAATTCGAATGTATCCGATTGAAATGAGAATGGGAATGGGTGGTGGTTTTTAAATGTGTTACTTACCGATAGTTATAAATAAAATATCTAACTGAAATATTTAACTGTAATATTTAAAGTTTACAATTACTTACCGATATACTTCTTAGGTATGAGTTTAGCAATCTGTTCATCTAATTCCATCTTCTTGCGGACGGCTCTTGGATATTGCAGTTCTTTAATATCTGCTTTTATTTTCGCTAATTCTTTTTTGAATTGTTTACAGCTACAGTCATCACTTAGAGTATCCTCAATAATATTTCCGAGCGCGGCACCTGTTAGCGACAGCCCCAACAAGAGTGTGGAAGCCACGAGCATCGTGATGATGAACAGAACTCTGAGGAGACGCCGTGATCTTCACGAGAATATTGAAGACGGACTGTATCTGCTCAGCTTGTTATATGCTCGTTGAATTCGCTCCATACATACAATTACTTGAAAACTGAATATTTTCGACACGATACAGTCGAGTAAAAAATACATTGTTTAAAGACTAAAGAAGTGACTTAACATCTTGCACATAGCGATTTCGAGGTAGTTTATATCTCTATCTCCTAAAATATCCATAAGATATTGATGAAAGTATATAAAAAGGAAAATATATAAATATATAAAAAGGACCTTACTTAATTAATAAATACATATTTTTTACCACAAGATTTTCGTAAAATTTCACAATTCTGCGGAGATTCGTATCTCCGCAGAATTGTGCTGAGTGTACTCCGATTGTCAAAACTATATCTTGTGATTGGAAATGAAATATGTATGATGTTCTCTATTTGTTCTGACAATAAACCAATTTTTATTTATTTATGTTTATTTAAAGACATCATTAAATACCGGTCAAAAACATAAGCCACCCATTTGTTTCGCCGTAGTCGGGTAAATACTAGCTAAAATTCGACTGCTCTGCCATTTATTTGCCATTGCGGAGTTCCAGTACCTACAGGCCGGCTTCATCATCAGATCAGCTTGAAGGTTGTATTGTTACCGACCTTACACCTGTACGCCAAACAGCTCAATCATATCCGAATGTGAACCGATTTTAATGAAATAAGCTTGAAACGGGTGCAAAATGGTTTGCTCATTTTGACAGAAAACTTACTTACGGACGTTACCTACAAGTTATAGTTATTTGGGACTTATCGCGCTAAAACATTAATTTTGTTCACATCGACGTTTCGACTTAGTTGCTTTGATCGTGGCATCTATTGATTGATTGACAACCATGCCTATATTTAGATGAAAGCTCCCCTGCAGGGCTAGCATGGCGAGGGGACTATTTATCCAGGGGAATAGATAAAAGTCTTTTCCCCATCTGTCATTTAGTCCACATTCAGAGCATGGGCGCACAGGTGGATATATTTGTCACTGTGGATATGGAGGGAATAGCCTTGTCCCCTTTTAAAATTGTATTATCAGTCATCATTATTTGATTCAAGTCGTCAGTTTTGATGTTTTGTTTTGCTTTTTAGTTTCATTATGACTCCACACAGTTAGTGTATTTAGCCAGTGTTAAGTACATTATTATCTCTTCTGTATCTTTATGTATATATATAATTCTACTGTACGTGTGTATGTCACTGAACTCCTCCTAAACGGCTGGACCGATTTAGATGAATTTTGGTATGTGTGTTTGAGTTAGTCCGTAGATGGTTTAGATACACAATTGGACCCGATAGGTGGCGCTGCGAGACAAAGTCTGCCGGATCCACTAGTATATATATAAAATTTATAAGTCACAGTTTTACTGTTTATACTCCTCCTAAACGGCTTGACCGATTTTGATGAAATTTTATATGTATATTAAGTAGGTGTGATAATAGGTTTACAACTAATGTTTAATACCCCTAAGTGTTAAGGGTGGCCCAAACGCGGACAAAGCCGCGGGACGCATCTGGTATATATATAAAATTGTTTGTGTTTTCGAAAATGCTCTTAATGTATTTTTTCCTCAAACTTGTGTTCTTCCGCGAGTGATAAGTGTAATACATGAGAAAATATCTACTACATTGCAATATATTTTTCAGTTACGAAAACGTTCACAACGTCGATAAGTTAGTTTGCGAATCGTGAGATTAAGACTGTTTCGATGTATTTGTTAATTTTTAGGCACTGTTCTAACTTACTCTTTGACACTGCTTTTAAGTCAAGTTCCGTGTCTGGCAATTTATTCGGCATACCTCGCGATTAAAAGAAAACAGTATTTAAAAGAAATGCATAGATCGAGTGGGAAAAAGTAAGTAAGTATTGTGTATATCTTTTACATGTCCATGTAACGGTAAAATCCGAAAATATGTAATTTACGTTCCATTTTGTGCGTTTCTAATAACGAGAAAATGTAGATTTAATACGCACGCGACATTTTTAGGCAAATTGCGGTGATAGATAAACATAAACCCACCTCTTATGATAGTAGATACATTTGTCCTCTTTAAATGTCAAATATCGCAGTTATTCCCTTTCCCTCCGTCGTCCATGCTTTACAAGGTGGAAATACTTAAACGTCAAATGATATACGGGGATAAATATTGTCTTTCCACTTAGCCATGCTCTGGCAAGTAGAGACAACAATTTTATCTCTTTTCAGAGGAGAAAAATAGGAGACAAAAATTTTATCCTCTCGCCATGCTAGCCCTGCTGGTGGCTTGACTTTTTCCGACACTTCCAACATTTATCATCATATTTGAACCAATTTGCATAAAACCTTGACAAATTATATATACAAACCTTTTTCATAAATCACTAAATTAAATGGTGAAAACCGCATGAGAATCCGTTTAGTAATTGTTGAGTTTATCGCGAACAGACAGACAGACGCGGTGGAGGGACTTTGTTTTATACTATGTAGTGTTTAGGTACCGAATTCACTTAAAATATTTAATGTATTTATTATTATGATACATACATACAATCACACCTTTTTCCCGTTGGGGTAGGCAGAGACTTCTTCTTTCCACATGCTACGATCCTGACATACTTCCTTCGCTTCTTCCACTTTCATGAGCGCCTTCATACATGCTCGCCGGTTATAGGTACTTTTGACTTGGCCTTTCTTTAAAACGTCTCCGACCTGGTCGTGATACGTTCGCCTAGGTCGGCCTCTACCGGCTGGCCTATTCACACTCGTCTCATAAATCTGTTTCGTCAGTCTTACTTCATCCATCCTCTCTAGATCCAGAACATCTAAGCATCCCTTTCTCTATCTTTGTCACCACATCTTCTACCACACCACAACATTCCCTTATCACGCTGTTCTCCAACTTATCCATTATGTTACTGAATGTACAATATTTATTAAAATATTACTTACACATGTGAATTCGAATAAAATTTAAATTCCTTCGAATGTACATATTTGTTTAACGGAAAGTAAATATTCTTACTTCTATATTCTTATTTAACTGATTACAGAGTAAAATATTTCAATCTATAATTCCACATGACAATATACATTTTTGCTTATTATTTTAATCACGTCCAACCGGAATTTTATTATTTACAATAAAAAAACCTTATATTTTCAACCTCTAAAACAGAAGGAGGTTTTCATTTCGTCTGTATGTTTTTTTGTTTGTTTGTATGTTACGCGATTACTCCGTCAATTGAGAACAGATTCGAATTATTATTTTTGTGATCGGTAGGGCACGTTTTCGAGGTGGTCGCATTGTAATTTCATCGTGATTTGATAAGTATATCCAGAGAAATGACGATAAACGTCTCAAACTTGCTACTGAAATTGGCTCGCGCGGCATGGAAGTCGGTTGTTTTAGTTTTTAAACTATCTTAATTATGGTTTATTTTTTAATATTACATCAGTTTAATAATATATGATCTCATTTTATCATTGATTTTATCTAATTAAACATGTTTTGCTTTCTATCAGGTCGTTAACATCATGTTAATGTGGGCAATATAAAAAAATGATTACAAAATACCGACTATTATAGTCACTCCGATTTGATGTCGACTGTCTCGACCTAAGTTTCGTGCATGTCCGATGCACTTCCTCGGGAGTTAACGCTGGGCTGCGTTAACGGCCTACGCTCGGAGTACACCCAAACGCTCTAACCCCGTTCACGACCTCAGAGCGTCGCACTCGGTTGTAGCAACTGTGTCGTTCACGACCTCGGTTGTTTCACTCCAGTTGCAACTTTTTAACCATCAAATTCGATGGTTAAAAAACGCCCTGACGTTTGTGACAGTAAATTTGGCGGGAAAAGCCGTAATTATTTTACAGATTAAGGGGATCAGGAGAAATTTGCATTGTCGAGACCAAGACGTGACATGACGAGACATTAATCGTAAAAACAAACAGAAAATATTTAGAAACAGAAAAAATAATTGAACATAACCTCGAAATTATAGTCTGCGCAAAATGTCAAAGTCACAATTTGAGTGAAAAACACCCGTGGTCGTTCCGGACCTTCGAGCGAGTTGCAAAACAACCAAAAATCCTTCTCCGGAGGACGTGAACGAAGCCCTGCGAGATCGTGACGAGCACTGCTAGGCTATTCCACAGATTATATAATAGTTACTACGTAAGCTATTCTGTAAGCAATCTCGTCTCTCTATCTGTTGTTTAAAGCAACATTAACATCCGTTACGTAGTTTAAAAAATGGAAGCGTACAGCGGGAGCCATTTTGTTATATACTGAGGGCTAGTTTTACCGGTTCATGATAAAGTGACAGATAGTTATCTGACATACGACGCGATACCATATAAAAGCTGTTAAAAAATTCGTCAGATAAGTTCCCAATAGGGCTATCAAGAACCGGTGAAACTGGCCCTAGGGCTGAGTTGCACCATCTTACTTTAACCGTAACTATAACTATAACCGGTGTTTTCGTATGGAGTTTCAGTGATTTTTGACGCTTGTTATTGTTAAAGTAAGATGGTGCAATGCAACTTAGCCTAAGTTATAAAGATAGCTAGCGTGTGACCACCTCCTCACAAGTGGTAAGTGACGATGAGCTCATGGAAAGCTGCCGGAACTTATTTTGGTGTCATTTATCAAAAACACAGATTTTACTATATGTACTATTATTTATTCTGTGATTTTACTGACTAGTAATATTATAGAATAGTCTTAAACAACAGAATATACAAATAAAAGTGTTCATTTATAATTTAATTATTAGAATGTAGATTTCATACATTTGCTTCAAATTTAAGTTGAGAGTGGATGTCTCGGCAACCTTAACGTTTGTTAATACAGCTGTTTTATATTAATATAGATATATTACGTTTGCGGCCCAGTTCTGAATGTCCATGTAGCGAAACTAATTAGTCTTATGTTTAATTAATATTGACAAATGTCGTCAATCAATATCTAGAGGATCGGCTCATTGACGTAAAGAACTAGATACCGTGCCTGCAAACCCGGAGGTCGTCGTTATACTCGTAGCTGTGCACCAAAGTACGTAGTACTATTAATTATTCTGTGACCAAAGGATATTTCTATGTAAATGTTTGGGTGTTTGTCGCCAGGTGCTACGAGCATTAAGTCACCGTTCCGCTGCTACCACCATCAAACAGAAAACCTGCCAATACCTTACGGTGTTTGTGATATTTCTATTTTTCTTGAATCGACTTCATGCATGTTTTCATAACCCATCCTCTTTTCAACCGACTTCCAAAAGAAGGAGGTTATTAATTCGACTGTATGTTTTTTTTTCTTTTTTTTTGTCTGTATGTTACGCGATTACTCCGTCAATTGTGAACCGATTTGAATAATTATTTTTTTAATCGGTAGGGTACGTTTCCGGAATGGTCCCATTTTAATTTAATTGAGATCTGATAAGTATCTCCAGAGATATGACGATAAACGTCTCAAACTTGCTACTGAAATTGACTCGCGGGGCATTGAAGTCGGTTGTTTTAGTGTTTAAACTATCTTAATTATGATATTAGAATGTAGTCGTTTTATTATTCGAGTGTGGGTGGAACGTTTTTAAAATTTAAAAGAAAGATTGAAGGATAAACAAATCATTTTTGACGGGATTCGAGTTTGAGCTCGAGAGAAAGTAACTTGTTGAAAATGGGAAAAAAGTGATATTTTCCTCAGAATTGAATTTTGGAAATCCGAAGAGACTTTCAAAATAGTAATGTATTCTGGAGAATTGAATTTGGGAAATCCGAAGAGACTTTCAAAATAGTAATGTAGGTATTCTGGATATTTGAATTGAAGAAGAGCCTTTCATCTGAAAGTCCCGTGGAATTGCAACCCCAGGATAGCTGAAAAGGTGCGGAATCGCATCACGGATCTCCCGTGTTGAGGTGATGTAAACTCAAATTTCTACGAATTAGCTAAATGCTGAAACTGTCCCGTGGAACAACAGCATCAAGAATATCCAGATAGTGAACCCTTAAACCCACATGCCTCAAGTCCCCACTCTCCTTTTTATAAATATACTTCTAAAGTTTATGATTCGTTGTTTACATTAACTTTGCGTTGTAGGTTCCTGGTTCCTTTAGGGATGTAGCGTGCGGTAGGTCTCCTCCAGGCGCTCAGTAACGTTACATGTTCCGGCAGCACAGCCTGCGAGAGTCAGACCAATTTAGGCATAGTCACAGAATAAATTACAGTTATAGTACGTAATAAAAGAACATTTTTACTCCTCTTTTTTTATAGTGATCACTATCACCACAACCAATTATATAGATACTCGTACAAACACTACATGTCCCCCCCAGAAAAAAATCCTGGGTCCGCCCTTGGCTGTAATAGAGAAGATGCTATATTTTAATGTTACTACTATTTTAAAGAATATCGTGTACAATACTCATTAGTACACACATACATTATTTTTTTCTAACTTTTCCATTTATCCCAAAAATGCGGTTAAACGGAACATTATACTGATGACGCCAGGTTTGTCTTGCCTTTGCCTTAACTGCGTACTCTATGCTCCGGAGTAACGCGACTTTTTACTGTACATAGTTATATACCGACTTCAAATAGATAAGTGGGTAGCGCTTATAATTATTATATTAAGTAATTTATTTTTCGCTTTTGAGTGCCTGTTTGTGGTTATGAAGTCGGTTTTATTTTTTTTGAAAAATAATTTATTTGATCCTTTTTAGTGCAAAACAAGTTTTAATTAAATTACATGCATCTATAAAATGTCGTGTCTGGGCCATTATACACTGACAGATATATAATTTGTGAAAATTTCAAGTATGTACCTATTATGGTTAAGAAGATATAGATCTGTAAAGTGCGCACATATAGACACACGGACGGACGGACGGACGGACAACAAAGTCTCAAATGTGTTCATTTGGTACCTTTCGGGTTCAGAACCCTAAAAAATTGACTTTAAATGCCGCGCTAGTGAAAGTATTCACAGTAATAATGATGTCATCAAGGTATCAAAGGACAATGTCCAAAATGGCCCTGTGCAATAAAAGCATCTGATACACACGATAATTAATTGTCTATTTTATTACAATAATTCCAAATACTTTTATAACACGGACTAGATTTAGGTATTATATGATTATAGGATGTAGGATATTCCAAAATGAATATTAAAAAGTATTATTTGCGATTATTAACATTAATTGCCGCCATATGGACGACAGATACTACTGAATCACTCTATTACGTTATAAGAGTTGGCACTTCCCTACATTGTTGATACCTACCCGAATTATGAAAGCACTGTGTAGCCAACCTAACAAAGGAAAGTAAGTAAGTAAGTACTCAATAACTATTATATAATCTGTGGTATTATGCTTATAATTTTTTTTTGCAGTGTTGGTTGGTACAAAGTACGTTCATAATTCTGAGTTATTTAATTATGTATGCAGTGTCGCGGGACTGATATGACCGCCATCTTCGCCAAACGTCATGTCATGTCAAAAAATATTAACTAACTGTGCACCCTAACAAGACTTTGCCCGGTAGAACATTCCTATGAGGACAAATTAATTCTCCCCACCTTTGTTTCTATCTCGCTCACAGTTACCGTAAGAATATTTGTCATACATGTCATGTCATAGTCATAGTCATGTCATATTTTTAGGGTTCCGTACCTCAAAAGGTAAAAAAAGGAACCCTTATAAGATCACTTTCTTGTCCGTCTGTCTGTCTGTCTGTCTGTCTGTTTGTCCGTCTGTCTGTCCGTCCGTCCGTTTGTCACCACCGATTTTCTTAGAAACGGGTGGACTTAGCAAGTTGAAATCTATACTAAAAGAATTCTATAGTTCCTATTAGGTGTATAAAAATCAAGGTCCTGAGTCAAAACCATAAAAAGATATAGGCAAATTTAGATTTTCGCGAAAACTTGTTAGTACCAAAATTTACCTTAAATTTCAACTTTTTTTATTTTTCGGAATTTTTCCATTACTTGTGCTGTAAGACCTTGCTTTTGACCAAAATTGACAATTCTAGGTCAACCGGAAATACCCTATAGGTTTTGGGTCGAAAACCTATAAGCTACTTCCCGTTGACCTTTTTAGAGGTCTAGCCTAATTGGCACCAACCAACGTTGGTACGGAAGCCTCGGTGGGCGAGTCCAACTCGACTTTGCCGGTCTTTATTTAGTCTTCAAAAGTATATGCAATAGCAACCTCCATGGTGTATAATCTTCTTGGGACTCTTCTTCTAAAACCAGTACATTCTCCTATGTTTGAGGTATTTATCTCCATATCTCTGAATATACTAATCAGATCTCCATAAAATTAAAATGGGACCACCTCGGAAACGTACCCTACATATTAAAAAAAGAATCATTTGAATCCGTTCACAATTGACGGAGCAATCGCGTAACATACACAAAAAAAAAAAAAAAAAACATACAGACGAATTGAGAACCTCCTCCTTTTTTGTGAAGTCGGTTAAAAATATTATAGATATAACAGAAACATAACTTATTGCTTTGAATTTACAAAAAAAAAAAACAAAGATATTGAGCCATTCAGCTTTCATCTAGACGTCGAACGTCACACTTAAAACACAAGTTTAATTCCCCTGATTAATGTAGGGTTGCAACCGTACTATTACGTGCACCCGCAACCCAGTGCATGTTTCAGTACTTCAGACAATTTAAAATCCAAAAAATAGTGAAATAATGAAACATAATACTGTCTGGATACGAGCTGTGTGAACATTACTTGTAGAACAATGAGCCTTACATTGTACAGTAATGTATCATAAATACTCGTATACTTAGTAACTAGATTAATAAGTAGGTGTCTAACTGCAACAATGAACAGCTCACGCGGCTCCAATCTTCATATATTTGTGTGGAATGAATGCCGGATGTATATTCAAAGTGTTTATTTTACAGAACTGAAGAATATAAGGTTTATTTTCATCTCGTATACCTATATTGCTGACTGGAAAAGTAACCAGTTAACACTCTTTAGACGTCAATAATAAATTATTTATTTCATAAAAAGAGCATGCTACTAACAATTAGTACCAGTACTGTTTAACTTATGCGTAATAACTTATATAGCCTAATTATATGTATATAAATAACTAGAAGTCCCCCGCGGCTACGCCCGCGTTAAAAACTCATTTTATTTACTTAAAACTTTTCTTTTGTAAAAACGATTCTATCATTAAAGACATCAAATAAAAATTAGCCAAATTGGTTCACCTGTTTTCATGTTATCGCGTGACTAAGACAAATCAGGATTCATATTTTTAAAACCCGAAAACCCAATAAAGCGCAACCCGAAACTATATTGATTTTCAGACTTTTTTACCCCCGTTCACTCTTTTAGGGTGGCATTTTGAAAAAGTCTGAAACTCGTATTTACTTATTTATTTACAGAAGTACTTGTGTGAAATGTCGAATAAAATGACTATCCAAAATTTGAGCCCTGCTTCATCCCTTGAAGAGTGAATTTTGAAAAATCCTTTCTCAGCGGATACCTACGTCAAAATTTCTATCTAGATGCAAAATATCAGCGCAATCCGAAACAATATTGATTTCAGACATTGTTACTCCACTTCACCCTTTTAGGAATAGAATTTCAAAAAGCCTGAAACACGTATTTACTCATTTATTTACTAAACTACTTGTGTGAAGTTTAGAATATAAGAGACAATCAATTCTTGTTTCTCCATACAAACTTTGAACCCTCGCTTCATCCTCTTCAGGGATGAATTTTGGAAAACCTTTCTCAGAGGGAACTAACGTCGTAATTAATAACTATCTGCATGCCAAATTTCAGCGCAATCCGAAACAATATTGATTTTTACACTTTATTACCCCATTTCACCCTCTTAGGGGTGGAATTACAAAAAAACCTGAAACACGTCTTTACTTATTTTTTTACTGAAGCACTTATGTGAAGTTTCGGTTAGAAAAGACGATCTAATCTTGTTTCTCCATACAAACTTTGAACCCTCGCTTCATCCTCTTCAGGGATGAATTTTGGAAAACCTTTCTCAGAGGGAACTAACGTCGTAATTAATAACTATCTGCATGCCAAATGTCAGCGCAATCCGAAACAATATTGATTTTTACACTTTATTACCCCATTTCACCCTCTTAGGGGTGGAATTACAAAAAACCTGAAACACGTCTTTACTTATTTTTTTACTGAAGCACTTATGTGAAGTTTCGGATAGAAAAGGCGATCTAATCTTGTTTCTCCATACAAACTTTCAACCCCCGTTTCATCCCCTTCGAGAGTTAATTTTGGGAAATCCTTTCAAAGAGGGATCTAACGTCGTAATAACTATCTGCATGCCAAATTTCAGCGCAATCTGAAACAATATTGATTTTACACTTTATTACCCCATTTCACCCTCTTAGGTGTGGAATTACAAAAAAACCTGAAACACGTGTTTACTTATTTTTTTACTGAAGCACTTGTGTGAAGTTTCGGATAGAAAAGACTATCTAATCTTGTTTCTCCATATAAACTTTGAACCCCCGTTTCATCCCCTTAGAGGGTTAATTTTGGAAAATCCTTTCTTAGAGGGAATTAACGTCGTAATAACTATCTGCATGCCAAATTTCAGCGTAATCCGAAACAATATTGATTTTACACTTTATTACCCCATTTCACCCTCTTAAGGGTGGAATTTCAAAAAAACCTGATACACGTGTTTACTTATTTTTTTACTGAAGCACTTGTGTGGAGTTTCGGATAGAAAAGACTATCTAATCTTGTTTCTCCATACAAACTTTGAACCCCCGTTTCATCCCCTTCGAGGGTCAATTTTGGAAAATCCTTTCAAAGAGGGATCTAACGTCGTAATAACTATCTGCATGCCAAATTTCAGCGCAATCTGAAACAATATTGATTTTACACTTTATTACCCCATTTCACCCTCTTAGGGGTGGAATTACAAAAAAACCTGAAACACGTGTTTACTTATTTTTTTACTGAAGCACTTGTGTGAAGTTTCGGATAGAAAAGACTATCTAATCTTGTTTCTCCATATAAACTTTGAACCCCCGTTTCATCCCCTTAGAGGGTTAATTTTGGAAAATCCTTTCTTAGAGGGAATTAACGTCGTAATAACTATCTGCATGCCAAATTTCAGCGTAATCCGAAACAATATTGTTTTTACACTTTATTACCCCATTTCACCCTCTTAAGGGTGGAATTTCAAAAAAACCTGATACACGTGTTTACTTATTTTTTTACTGAAGCACTTGTGTGGAGTTTCGGATAGAAAAGACTATCTAATCTTGTTTCTCCATACAAACTTTGAACCCCCGTTTCATCCCCTTCGAGGGTCAATTTTGGAAAATCCTTTCAAAGAGGGATCTAACGTCGTAATAACTATCTGCATGCCAAATTTCAGCGCAATCTGAAACAATATTGATTTTACACTTTATTACCCCATTTCACCCTCTTAGGGATGGAATTACAAAAAAACCTGAAACACGTGTTTACTTATTTTTTTACTGAAGCACTTGTGTGAAGTTTCGGATAGAAAAGACTATCTAATCTTGTTTCTCCATATAAACTTTGAACCCCCGTTTCATCCCCTTAGAGGGTTAATTTTGGAAAATCCTTTCTTAGAGGGAATTAACGTCGTAATAACTATCTGCATGCCAAATTTCAGCGTAATCCGAAACAATATTGATTTTACACTTTATTACCCCATTTCACCCTCTTAAGGGTGGAATTTCAAAAAAACCTGATACACGTGTTTACTTATTTTTTTACTGAAGCACTTGTGTGGAGTTTCGGATAGAAAAGACTATCTAATCTTGTTTCTCCATACAAACTTTGAACCCCCGTTTCATCCCCTTCGAGGGTAAATTTTGGAAAATCCTTTCTCAGAGGGAACTAACGTCGTAATAACTATCTGCATGCCAAATTTCAGCGCAATTCGAAACAATATTGATTTTCACACTTTATTACCCAATTTCACCCTCTTAGGGGTGGAATTTAAAAAAACCTGAAACACGTGTTTACTTATTTTTTTACTGAAGCACTTGTGTGGAGTTTCAGATAGAAAAGACTATCTAATCTTGTTTCTCCATACAAACTTTGAACCCCCGTTTCATCCCCTTCGAGGGTTAATTTTGGAAAATCCTTTCTCAGTGGGAACTAACGTCGTAATAACTATTTGCATGCCAAATTTCAGCGCAATCCGAAACAATATTGATTTTACACTTTATTACCCCATTTCACCCTCTTAGGGGTGGAATTCCAAAAAAACCTAAAACACGTCTTTACTTATTTTTTTATTGAAGCACTTATGTGAAGTTTCGGATAGAAAAGACGATCTAATCTTGTTTCTCCATACAAACTTTGAACCCCGATTTCATCCCCTTAAGGGGTGAATTTTGGAAAATCCTTTCTTAGTACACCCTTACGTACTAAGACAAATATACCCTCCAAATTTCAAGTCTCTACGACCAGCGGTTTAGGCTGTGCGTTGTCTGTCAGTGAGTCAGTGAGTCAGTGAGTCAGTCAGTATGTCAGGACAAAGATTCTTATAGTATTAGATGATGTTTAACCTATTCTGTCTATATATACAACATTAGAAATATGCGTTGAATACATGGCTTTATATTAGGCACTAGGTGTTATATTTATTTAATATTGTACTTAAAAACATTGAAGTAACACTCAATAAGTTAGTTAAGTAGAGTAGCTAGCGACGATGATTAGTATCTCAACCATCACAGACGTAAAAAGCAGGGTGTATGTAGTTTGATAAAACACCAAATAATCTAATAAGTTAAACACTACCTTTTCACTTGCGAATCGAAGGTTACAATATTGCACACATTAAGGTTTCAAATACAATATTTACAGTGACTAGTTGGCAAAATGTATTAGTCTATAGTGAAGTATATTTTCACAAAGGATGGATATTCCCGGAATGGAGAGTTACGCGTAAGTACGATTTAGTTGCTGTTTCCGATAGAAAGTTGACAGATAAGGTAGGTATGAGTGAGCTGCGATACTCATGTCTCTGGAGTCCAGAAACATGAGTATCGCCGCCTCCAGAGTCTGGAGCATCGACGTCTAGTCTGGAGGCTGTTGTTTATAACCTGCTCCTACGTGATAAGTATTTTTTTAACTTGTAAGTATTCTTTAAATCGCTTTTAAATCGTTATCCACATTTGCATTCATATGCTACTCATAGATAAGTAGACTGGCCGAATAGAGAGAGCACTTTGAAAGTAGAATGCTATACCTAAACTAATTATATCTTAAATACAGTTAATACTTGTGATATTGTATGTCAAAGACCCGCCAGCAACGATATTAATTATAAAAAAATAAGTTCGAAAACTAAAACCCGACTTCTGAAAGATCACACTCTAAAAAGTATGAAGCAAGAAAATATTCTCACCTGAGATCGCTATGTACAAACTATTCAATATGTATCGTGTATTATATAAACAACTTACTTTTAATAAATATTTTATTGAATTTCATAAATATTCTTAGTGGTGTTCAGTGGATACCCGTATTTTTTATTTAAAGCATTTTGGGGTTTTTGCATAATTGTATACATGTATACATGTCAATATACTTACATAAATACACAGCGATCAACAAACACATAACCCTCCCAACTGCTTCTTTGCGACGCTGTGGGGTAAAAAATAGTTTTCTTGACTTCGGCGGGATATATCTCGCCAACACCACGCCCCACAAAAATATGATGTACTAAAGCCTATCTTCATTTTAAAAACCCTTTTCAACGATACCACACACAATGGGGTGGGGTGAAATTTTTTTTTAGTTCTGGACTTCGTCCACTCTAGGGGGCGCCACATTCAATTTGTTGTGATGTCACATAGCCTATAACTAGCAGACAAATAAGACGCGTCCAACGACATCTCACTTGTTAAATTATGATAAGTAATTTAGAAGTTATGAGGGAACAGATGAACATACATACAAACATACATACATACCCACATACCGGTCAAAAACATAATCCTCCTTTTTGCTTCGCTGTAGTCGGGTAATAAAATAATAATATAATATAAAGTATTATTTTATATATATTAATATGGTCACGGTCCTTCCGCTTCTCAATCTAAAAGCCACCGTTCCTGTCGCCTCATATGGTGGCAACCACTTCAGCTACACTTCTCACTAACTGTAGTCAACATAACAACTACTACTCGATCAGCCACTATTAACTGTATCTTCCGCTATAACCTGACACCTCGGGCCATTCTACATACACTACATGAGGGATTTATTTATACTGGATTTTATATTTCAGAACCTACCTACATTACCGCTACGTATGTTCTTATACTTTACAGTTAATTTTCATGAGCTATCAAGTATCTAACTCTCACCACAGAATAATGAATAGTACAAATACTCTCACTGAGCTCTAGGTGTTTTATGCGCACGCACTCAGGTGAGTGATAGGTGAGAGTCCACGCGTCATACATAGATGAACAGTGAAATATTACACCACATCTATACATAATTAAAGTAAACGTTCTTGTCCAGAGCAGCAGCAGGAGCAGCTACATCTTCCATCAGGTGAGGGCACGTGTTGTCCCCACAGAGAGCGACAGTGTCAGGGCGGCGGGCGCAGTGCAGGGACGCGACCCGAGGTTACGAGGGTGGCGAGAGACACGTAGAGACATTAAGATAAATAGTTTAAAAAAAAAGGTTATTGTTAGGTACCCAACCAGCAAAAACTACACTTAAAATAATCTCTAGACCACTGTTTTCTTACTCTTATACCATTCTTATATCGTCGTATAAGCCTGGATTTGGGCACCATTTATAAGTGTAATTTGTTTATATCTTTCTAATATCAGTCTTATTGAATGTTGTTTTCACTTAAATTATTCTTACCAAAACTAATTTAAGCGTACATAGGCTTACATTGTTTTGACGTTAAGAGTCCTGTGAGCGTAAGAAAGTTTATTTTGATTTTACATAAGATCAAACACAATCGTAAAAAAACTTGGTGTAGTTTTTGTTTGAAAGTTACAACTAATAAAAAAAGAAATCGAAAGCAGTGAGGATAAAGGTATTTAATAATTATATTGTAATAACCGTACCATTATTAACAAGTATTTCGTTTTATGCTTTTCGATAAATATTAGTATTGGAAAATATTATTTACTGTAAAGTAGACCCTAGTTTACGCTTCACAACTCGTGCGCTTCATCAATATATAGTATTTAGTATTCTTGTTTAATTATTTTATTTGTTAATTTGCATTAAAAGCGACGCCATTAGTATTGCATTTATTAGAATCACTATAAGACTATTTAAGCTCATTTAGATCATTCCAAATGACTCCATGTTGGAATAACTTAGAGATCCTTGAATTGACATAAAACATTTATGTTTTAACATAAAATATTTTCATTTAAGAGTGAACGTTTGGGATGTGAAATGGTATTTTATGTGACCGCACTAAAATACTTTTGGTGAAATATAATAGTCAACATCAAACGTTACTCTCACAATTTTATATATTCGATTCATAAATTCGATTTAAGATCAAACTTTCTTAAATTAGACTCGTTTTCTCTATTGTAAGTATGATGATTCAATATCACTCTAATACTGTGCCTATCCACTGCTGTTGATCTTATAATAATTTTGAATAAGATCAATATTTACATGTTTTAAGTACTCTAATTAAATGCTGATATTAGTCTAACATTCTTACAATAGCATTTAGAAAATATGTAATAAGATTAAATGAGCTTAGAAAATGTGGATATGAGAGCTAATTTATCTCAAGTGTGATAAGTCTTAATAAATGCTTTTTTAGGAGAGTGTGGCTTACAACGGCACTGTAAAATAAACTTATATGCATAATAAGACAAGGTATTAAGATCAAGCGTATTAGAGCCTGTAACGGCTTGTCAGAGACTAATATAGGAGCGATAGCAATGACGAAAACAGATAAGAGACCACTATAAGCTCAGAACTCTTATAAAGTGAGAAACGTAAGACGATTTTGCTAAATTGTTAAATTGTTAAACACAATCCAAAATTTCATCGTACCGACGGGACTTGAACCCGCAAATATAAAAAATAATAAAGTGTGAAACACTTCAAAGAAACATAATATACGATTTTGCTAGTTGGGAGGTTATTGTTAGGTACACTCCTATCTTTTGGTTTGCTGGTTTTCCCTAAGCAGAGCTCGGGGTTAAGCGATATGATAACTGTTATTGCAATTATTTGGAATTTTAGTTTTTTATTTATTTGGTTTATCTCAATGTGTAGATAACACAAATATAACGTCATTATCAAGTACCTATTTTATTTTTAAACTTAGATATCTAAATGCTAGGACTTCCTGTGACTAGGTGAAGCGACGACATACGCAAAGCGGTGGGCAGTGACTGAAAAATAAGAGCCGAAGATCGGGCTCAGTGGCGCACCTTGGGAGAGGCCTACGTCCAGCAGTGGACTGACACCGGCTGATAATGATGATGATGATCTCAATGCTATCTACTTAAAAACCAAAGAAAAAACAAGAGTTGGTACATAATGAAGTCCTGGAGTCAGTGCAGTTGATGCGTGACATGACATGACACTTCAAGTATCATATCACCATCAAAGATGGCTTGGAGGCGTATTCGGGAGAACGGTTGGCTTTGATGCCAGAGGTACCGAGTTCAAACCGCCGTGCACCAATGGTTTTTTCTATCGAAAAATGTATGTGCGTTTTTCACTGTGGTCCTCCGGTGAAGGAAAAACATCGTTAAGAAACCAACAACCCCCACATGTTGGTAGGACACTATGTAGTGTCCGCCTGGCCAGCTACCACCCACAAGTTAGAAAATCTGTCGCCTAACATCGAATGTGTTTCGGCAGCTATCCTTGAGAGCCAGTTCTCATTCTAGGCCTAGCGTGCTTACCATCTTCGACCGCATCATCACTTACCAACAGGTGAGATAGTGGTCAAACGCTAGCCTATAAGATATAAAAAAAAGAAAAATCAGCCGCCATAACCTTACGGTTTTCCGGCAGGTCACCGCCCTCGAGTGTCAGACCATTCTAAGCCTAGCGTGTTCACCATCTTCGGCATCATCACATGAGATAGTGACTATCCGCTATATATTACTATATATACTATACTATATATGTAGCCATAGCTATAAGATAATAATAATAAGTTCACTTTTCCCGACAATACGGTATATGCGTATATGGGTCAAATAATGATTTTTCTAAAGTTTATTGCTTAAGAATTACTTGCATATCAATATTTGTTTAAATTAATTTTATTTGGATAAGAAAAAAAAATGAAAAAGTGCCAAAAATGTGTATATTTTCATCTGGTGTAGTAGGGTAGTAGTAGGGTGTGTAAATTATTTATTGGTCCAATTCACTCAAAACTCGGTACAAAGAAACCTTAAAACAAATAACGAAACACGTATTTTTTATTTCATTTTTCAAATCTACTCTTAGATGGTTGTGAAAATTAGTTTTATTTGGAAAAATCATAGAAAATTCATTACTGTTCGATTCCACGTATCTCCATAGCTACTAAATCGATTTTAATAAAATTGGAAACGTAAATAGTGTAGGTTATGTAATCGCACAAGCTAATTTTATTTTCAATAATCGTCCCCCACAGGTGTTAAATCCACACGAATATTATAATTGCGAAAGTCGGTTTGTTTGGTTGGGACTTCTTCGCGGTCAAACGGCTAGACCGATTTGGCTGAAATTTTGTAGAATTTTGTAGAAGACTGTTCATAGGGCAGTAAGATAAGAATACTTTTTTCTGGCTGTGGAGTTGTCCAGATTTTTTTTTATTGAATTTTGTAAATGTTTTATCTCTTTTCAATCAAACTGGTTAAACGATTAAGCTGAAATTTTGTACAAAGACAGTCAACAGGACACAGAAGAACATAAAATACTTTTTTTCGGCAGTCGAGTCGGGGTGTACAGATTTTTTGTATGGCCTCTTATCCGCCAAACGGCTTGGAGAATTCAATTGAAATGATGTACAAATACATGTAAAATTTTTTAGCAGTCGAGTCTGAGTGTCCAGATTTTTTTTACTGAACTTCCTAAATGTCTGATCGGTTCTTGGCCAATCGGCTAAACCAATTCGGCTGAAATGTTGAAAAAAGACAGTTAATTGAGCATATAAGGGCAAAGACTACTTTTATTTCGGCAGTTAAGTATGAGGTGTATATTTTTAATTTACTTTTTATTTACTTCGCATAATCATAAAAATTATTGACTTTAATAATGTACGATATAGAACTTACCATAGGTTCATTTATAATTACTTATTAGGCCATAAAACTGTTGAAGTGAGCGTGAAAATGTTTATGACCCTGAGGCCCAGTTTCACCGGTTTCTCGGTTTCTCATAAAGTTTCAGATAGTTATCTGACAGATGAGGCTAACAGGTTGCCAGAATCTGTCAGATAAGTTTCTAATAGGACTATCAGGCACTGGTGAAACCGGCCCTGGCAGTTTTATAGCTTAATAATTATTATGCAAGGTTAAGCACCTTTGTACTTTAAGCTTAATGTTTTCGATAGTGACGTATTAAGTCATAAAACTACAAGCGTCATAACAGTCATAAAAAAATTCGCGAAAACGTGGGCAAAGCCGCAGCAGCTAGTGTATTTATATGTATGTATTGTATTGTATGTATGTATATATGTAGTTTAAAACAAACAAAAAATCGAATTTACTAATACACACTAATTATTTGCGGTAGGTGCATTTACCGTGTATAGGCATCGGTAACGGACTAGCTTAACTTTTACTGTGTCTAGGCATCGGTAACGTACTAACTTAACTTTTACCGTGTATAGGCATCGGTAACGGACTAATTTAACATTTACCGTGTATAGGCATCGGTAACGGACTAACTTAACATTTACCGTGTCTAGGCATCGGTAACGGACTAACTTAACATTTACCGTGTATAAGCATCGGTAACGGACTAACTTAACATTTACCGTGTCTAGGCGTCGGTAACGGACTAACTTAACATTTACCGTGTCTAGGCATCGGTAACGGACTAACTTAACATTTACCGTGTCTAGGCATCGGTAATGGACTAACTTAACATTTACCGTGTCTAGGCATCGGTAACGGACTAACTTAACATTGCCTTTAGTTAGCCTAAGTTTGTCCTTTAACATAGTTTGGCAAGTTTGTACGGAAGCATCGGTGCGCGAGCCCAACCCGCACTTGACCGTTTTATTTTAATTAAGGTAAAGGAAATAACGAGGAAACAAAGAGCCGAAGATCGGGCTCAGTGGCATGACTTGGGAGAGGCCTATGTCCAGCAGTGGACTGACACCGGCTGATTATGATGATGATGAAAGGACATAAATAGCTGCGTAGTAGCCACGTATAACTCATCGATTATAAATACGGAGTTTCCGGAGTACGGAGTTCGAGTACGGTAGTTTTCTTCACCCAGCGCAAATGTAAGGTGTGTGAGGGGAAGGATTTACCGTTGATAGTTTTGCCCCGTCATTACCAGGTCAACGTCTTAAAACACACCTATCGTCTATAGCGTTTGTGAACAATTTGAGTGAAATAACGTCTCACTCAACTCGATGTAAGAGGATATACGATCACTATGCTGATTTTGTAATTGGATGTACATAGTCGCGGCGTCTTACAGACCTCTCAATACTTGGACTTATCGCCAATCAGCTGAATGTACTCTTGAATGTGGTCTATGGTGCCGTGTCCTCTTCGAAACCCAGCCTGTTCGAGAACTGAAACTCCTCGAGCCTAGATGCGAAACGATTTATTGTGATCACTTTTAAAAACTACTTAAAGACGTTAATTAAAGACTCAAGAGTTAAATAAATGTATGGTTTTTGATAGGAGTTTTGTCTCCCGTTTTAAAGAACATGTAATAACCACTCTCTCACTCTGAGTTTTCTGTGTTCTGCCTATAAAGAGGATGGAATTGAAAATACGCAGAACGTGTGTTAGCGTAGGGGTTCTACCAGCTTGTAAGAGCTCCTTTGTTTCGCCAACCTCTAAATAGATAGTTAGAGTTATTTGAAAAACTTTTAACATTATCTAAGTTTTTGGTCAATGGAATTTTTAAATGAACAGGTTAATTATTCATCCTAATTATAAATTAAAGCAAAAATAAGCATTATCCAGATAAAGATAAAGATAAAGATATTTTATTTGTTCAAAACATGCGTTATACACATACACAAACATTGCATGCAGTATGGTCTTAAACATAGAAATAGCTCGTCATGTTTTGCCCACATGGGCGTACAAATGAGACGCGTGACGCTGCTGAACATTGTTAAATTCATGTTACATTTTTATAAAAAGATTAAATAAATTAAAATTAATAAATAGTATCAAAAATTAAGAACAAAAATTAGAACAAGTGAATATGTCAAAATAATGTCAAAATAGTTATAATAAATTACAGCACGGTTAAAATTTGTCATTTAAAAAGTCGTCAATAGAATAATAGCATTTCTTAACTAGCATTTTCTTCAGATGGTTTTTGAACAATACATTGTCGAGTTCTTTTATAGATTTGGGAATTTTATTGAATATTGTAGGAGCCATTCCCATAATGCTCTTGCGCAATAGTTGGGTTTTACCTTTTACAATGCGGATCGTGTCGTTACGTCTATTTCGAGTAACGGTTGCAGACAATTTTGGAAAAGGATTTTGATTATATTTTACAAAAAGTGCTGTTTCTAATATATACAGAGACGGGAGTGTTAAGATTCTATGGTCTGTGAAATATGGCTTACAGCTAACTTGAGTGTGCAGGTTGAACATGGCCCGGATACAGCGTTTTTGCATTTTGAATATAATATTTTTGTTTGTAGAGTTTCCCCAAAATATTATACCATACCTAAGGTTGGATTCGATCAGGCCATAGTAAGCTGAAAGGAGTGCATCAAGATTCAGAGTATTCGAAAGTTTGTAGAGGGCAAACGACAAACTACTTATTTTAGTACAGAGAAGTTCAATATGTCTCTTCCAATTTAACTTTTTGTCAATCGTCAAACCTAGAAACTTTGCATTGTCAACATTGCTTATGGTATTATTATTATGATTCAATTTTATGTCAGAGAAGTTTGTATGTCTTTGGCTGAAGTGCATTATGTTCGTTTTAGTCAAATTGATTTTTAAATTATTGTTGTCAAGCCATGAAATTATAGATGTCAATGCGTTATTTATTTCAATTTCATACATGTCAATATTTTTGTTATTTTTGGTTATGGTCAGTGTGCTGTCGTCTGCAAAAAGAGTCATATGCTGGAGCGTTGAATTAGGCAAGTCATTTATATAAATTATGAATAAAAGTGGTCCCAAAACACTGCCCTGAGGCACCCCATAAGACACATAGCGCTTCCTAGATGAGAATACTTCTTCCGTTTTAGTTTTGATGTTTATACTTGTAATTTGTGTTACCTGTGTTCTCATAATTAGATAAGATCGAATCAACTCTAATACGTTTCCTCTAATGCCATAAGCTTCCAGTTTGTTGCAGAGAATTTCGTGATCGACGTAGTCGAACGCTTGGGTCATGTCGCAGAAAATCGAGCATATAGGCGATGTTTTGTCTACTTCTGTTAAAACTCGTGTCACGAAGTCATAAATGGCCATGTTAATTGTTTTATGCTGCCTGAATCCTTTTTGTTCTGGGCATAGTATACCTTTTTTTTCAAGGTATTTATTGATTTCTTTATAAATATATTTCTCAAAAATTTTAGAGAATATTGATTGAAGAGCGATTGGTCTGTAGTTTTCCATTGAAAGCTTATCATTTTTCTTGTAAATTGGTTTCACTAAGGAAGTTTTCAAAGAGGATGGAAAAACGCCATTGCATATGCATAAGTTCAGAATGAAGCACAGATGAGGGCAGATGTATTTGTTAACAGCTTTTATAATTTTTGTTGAAAACCCATCTATGCCAACGCTATTGGTATTTTTTAAATTTTTTATTATTATTTCAATGTCATGAGGAATGCTTGGTACCATGAACATTGAATCCGAGCAGTGTTTGATCAGGGATGTTACTTTTTTTCCTGTTTCTGGAATGGCCTTAATTTTATCAACAAAGTAATCATTGAAAGCGTTGGCTATTTTACTAGAGTCAGTTATAATTCTATCATTATGTTTAATTATAGAAACCGGTTCTTTGGGGAGGTTTAATCGTACTTTGTTGATTATTTGCCATGCAGTTTTAGTTTTATTTACCGATGTTTTAATTTTGTTAATATTTTGTGCACGTTTGGTCAGATTAATATTTTTTTTATACAACTTGGCATATCTTAAAAACTGTGCTATGTTTTCTTTTGATGGTTTTTGTCTAGACTTCCACAAAAGGTGTCTTTTCCGCTTACTGCAAATTTTAATGCCATTTGATACCCACTTAGGCCTTTGTCGGATTTTAATAGTTATTAGTTTTATTGGGAAGCATAAATTGTAATATAGTTTAAAAATGCGAATGAAGTTTGCATAAGCTGTATTTGAGTCAGTAGTGCCGTACACTTCTTCGAATGAAATATTTTCTAAACACATAATGAAATTAGATATATTTTCTGGTGAGTAATTACGTTGTCTTTTTCGCCAAAATGCAATTTTAATTTTTTTTTTGAACTGGTAGCTTGATGATTTGAGCCGTATGATCCGATAGTGCGAGTTCCCACACTTCCGTCTTACAGGTTTTTTTGTAATTATGAGCAAAGTTATCAATACAAATCTGGCTTTGATATCTAGTCGGCTGCTTTAATGCTAACTTTAAATTATAGTTTAATAACAAACATTCTAGATCTAGTGTTACATTATTATCTTTCAAGACATCTATGTTAAAATCAGCAGCAATAACAATGTGGTCATAGTTCTTATTACTCAAAAGTTTTAATGCTTTTTCTAACTTATTAAAAAACGTTTCTAAATATTCGGTTTTTGGTATTCTATATAAGCACATAATTATTAATTTATACGTAGTTAATTCGATAGCACAGCATTCAAATATGTTTTGCAGTGAGATTGTCTTTATTTCCGTTAGTTCTTTCCATTGAAGATTACTCTTAACCATGATGCAGGCTCCGCCTCTTTTGTTGTTTTTACGGCTGAAGGTAGCTGCTAATGAATAATTAGGAAGGTCTATATATTGCTCATAACCTGCTTTAACAAAGTGCTCAGTGATGCACAGTACATCCACGTCAATGTTTTTCTTTAAGAGGATTTCCTGTAAACAAACCGTAAGCTGATCGGCCTTCTTAATCAAACCTGCAATGTTTTGGTGTAGAATATGGATATATTGTGTCTCGAAAAAACAATGACTGGCTCTGATTGTGTTCATAACCTGCATCCTCAGCAACTTCTAATCCACGAGATGTGTTCGATACTGGTCCATAAATTCCATTAAGGTGTTGTATATTTATTATCTGTTTTTGTACATTTGTAAAGATTTCTTTCATTCCACGGTTATTTATTTTTCCAATGTTACGGTTAAAAAATCGCAATCGATCTTTGTTCAAATCATCATTTGGATCATATATGTGAGCGTATTTGTGAGTAATAATATCTTGGTATAACAAATCGTTGAAGGTCTGCACTCTATAGTTATACATTATGGTCCCGCTGCAATGTCTCATTGTTGGTAAACATATTATAATGTTTGTTTTCGTAATGATTTCAATTTTTTCTCTAATATCCGTAATGATACTTAAATATTCATCTGTTTTCTTGAAATCTTCTTCTCCTATTAATATTAGACAGTAATCTTCCATAGTAAAATCCGCTAATTTCATATCTATACCTTTGATAATTTCTCTAACGTTACCATTAGGTGTTAGGTAATGGCAAAGCTTAGATGAGTTCAGTGTATCTTCTGCTATAGATCGCACTTTATTATATTTATTGCAGCTTAATATGCATATCTTGGGAGGTTTCCTTTGAATATGGGTACTTGAAGTACTCGGCTCCTCGGAGGACTTATTTCGTGTTTTCTGTTGGTTATGTGTTGGCGTAGTACATGTCTTTGGTAGGTCCATACGAAGACGAGTTGCTCTCGTCTGAGATTTATTTTTTGGTGTCATCTTCGATTTAGCTGGACTGCTGGATATTGTTACAAGCAACTCATTTTTCTTTAGTAAATCTGTGTTTGTTCGTTTGAGCTCATTATTTTCTAACGATAATGTTTCTATTTCTTTGTGTGCAGTTACAAGTTCGAGTTCCAGCTCTTGGATACGTTGGTTAAGTCTGGCTGTTTGATCTATGTCTTCGTTTGATATATCAGGCAGGCTTGTAGTCGTCTCGTCTATAGTTTCCGATAGTATTCCGCTGCTTGATTGGTTTATTGAGTCGGACTTTGTCCGTTTACGACGAAACGTAATATTCTCTAAGAAATTCATTGTTTTCTATTCGAATTTATATTATAGGTTTCTCTTTGGTTGCTGTTTACATTCACTGGAATGATTATGTAGAAATAATCTTATGATATTTTTTTCGAACGCAAAAACATATCCCGAGGTGAGGATCGAACCTGGGTATCTTGTAAGCAACATACGAGCTGAAAGCACGCTGTTATCCACTGCACCAATTCGGTTGTTGACTGTTGCGTCGAAATAGTGTATTGCACTTTACGTCACACTTTTAAACTAATATTTTGAATACGTCGATCGGTATGAAGTTCGTGCGAGTCCAAAGGTTGAATTTTAAATACAACACAACGATTATTTTCGTTTTCGTAGATTTAGGCTTTATATATTCAATTGGTCACTTTATCTGTGTATTTGCTTAATCACTTATTTTATATTTTAGCACTATAATGTTCACTATACAGTTTAAATGGAGAATTTAGCACTTTATTGCAAATTTAGCATTACTGAGATCAATTCAATATATTTACGTATGTACTAAACGTAATATATCAACTACACTTTTACGCGTTATTTGGAGCACTAAAAACGTTTTAAACACACTTTAGGATAGAGACATTCACTTTTAATATTTTTAAAATTAAATTAATACAGAGACTATGTCGCTCCTTGCAGCGCCACCTGGCGGACCAGTACCAGTATCCAGCTACCGTAATTATGTAAACAAGAGACGTACGAGTGTGATAACGACAGAGTATATAAATGCGTGCGATTATCAATAAACGTTAGTGAACGCGAGTCTACCCCTCCGTGGTAATTATCTCTCGAATCTCAAAATTCTCGAAGTTCAAGATTGCGCGGCCATGGGTTATTCTACTTTTAGCCGTGCTAGTGTTCCTTAGCGGGTAAGTTTCATAATTATGTTTATATCTATTCCATAATAATAATATTATAAAGAGGAAAGGTTTGACTGTTTGTGATTTTGTTTGTTTGAGTCGAATAGGCTCCGAAACTACTGGACCGATTTAAAAAAATCTTTCACCGTTGGGAAGCTACATTATCCCCGGGTGACATTTGCTGCTATATTATAATTTCAAAAAATTAGGGATCCTTACTAAAACTCCAATAATGTAACCCAAGGTAAAATGTAATAATGAGATAAAAAATTCCTTACATCGCGTACGCTGCGAACATTATTTATGATAGAACAAAATAATGTACTACGACTCTGTAAAATATGCTATTATCTACAGAAAATGTCGCGACAGCATACCTATGTCTAACTATTATAGTTATGTCACATAAGAGTTATTTTATTTTAAAAATGTTATTGTAATACCGCCGCTATAAAAGGCTCTAAGTAATTTGTACCAAGGTATCAATCCTAGTCAAAACACATTACCTTATATTCAATACTGCTGCAATACCTTTAAATAACTTTGAAATTTTAATAATGAAATGTAATGAATTATTTTGAATCCATGTAAGTATTAGAAATAACCGGCCAAGTGCGTGTCGGGCCACGCGCAGTGTAGGGTTCCGTAGTAGCCCGTTATTCAGTGCAAGTGGTACAAAATTATGCAACACCTAAGTTCAACGACTATTACTGCTGAACTAATAAAGTTATTTTAAGCGCTATAGTTCATCCGTCAACATGTGAACAACGGCAATATACTAGAGTCTGCGCACTGCGGAAAAAAGATCGTTCGTATATTTTGTTCGTATAGTGCGATTTATTGCCGCATCAAATAAAATCGTGGTGAGCGCTTAGATTAAGAACTTAAGTTACACACTTGGTGTCCAATTTCACTTACAAACTCCTACTTTACATAGTGGGGCCCAAACACTTTTTGGTAGATTTATTTGGATCAAGGGAATATTATACAGGTTGTGGCGTAAACAGAAGTCAAGCCGTCACCTGTGGGTAGAGGGGGACTGATCAGGAAATCAAAATTTGTGTTTAGTAAAAGTATCATGGTTTTCGAGTTATTGACCATTTTCGAAATTTCATAATAATTACACCCTTGGTAAATCTTTTCGATGGCATGACCACAAATTAAAATATAATTTCAATTAGATTTTTGAGAAATACTCTTGGATAAATACCCTAGCAAATGTAAACTGTTTTTTATACTATTACCTTGATTTTTGTATGATTTAACATTTTATTTCAAAATTTACTGAGAGGTATAAGAAAATCGAAAGTTTCAGCGCCTGTGGTGTAAAAAAAATGTATGAAAACAAGCGTGCGACCAAGCTACCTAAAATTTGCGTATTTCATTGAGATTCCAAAACGATATGAAACATGATATTTTTAGCTTTCAATCCAAAGAAAATACGTGTAATAGACCAAGGGCGATTTTTTCCAAATAAAGAAATTCAAGTTTTATTATTAAATTGACAACTAAAATTATTTATAACACAGGAATTGAGGACAGTATGATAATAAAATCGCCATCAGCCGAGAAAATGGTCGAGCGCTAGCCTATCAGATAAGAAAAAATTATAAGAGACAGTTTTTATTCTAATTCATAAAATCACTATAACTATTCAAATTCTGATGCTAACTTGTACAGAGCATAAGAAGCTGTACTTAGTCTTTTGCTTAGATTTTCTATGTGTGCGTTCCAATTCAACTTTCGGTCTATGATAAGTTCAAGGAATATCGTGTTATCAATCTCATATTTAACTGAGTTCTGATCTCGTTGTCTAAAATGTATCATATGTGTTTAGTCCAAATTTATTTTTAAATAATTTCGCTCTAACCATAATATTGCCATTAAATTTGGCAAATAGCAAGGTCTTGAAGTACTTATATAGGAGTAAATCTGAAACCCGTAAATATGTAGAGTAATAACTAAAGAAATGTTAATTTACTTACTTACTTGGTACTTGGTGCGCGCGGGCTGTTTTCCGCAACAAGGCCGTCTATCGGCCCTTTTTGCGTGTGGTGGGTCGCGTTTATTCAAACCACCTGATGTCTGCGAGGAAGGCCAGCAGCGGCTCAGGCCCCTCGCATCGTCGTCGGTGACCTGAGGAGTGTCCTCCGCTGTGACGCCACGCTACTGCACTCCAGGAGCACACGCGCGGCCAGTTCCTCGGCCTCCATGCAGCCTCTGCTGATTTAGGTGTTTGTGTAAAAATATTGAAAGTTTTTCAGGAATATGTAAATGCAAAATTAACTGAACGTCATACTTAGCCCCCGACACTAAAAAAGCGGAGTTATAAGTTTGACTGTGTGATCTGTGTATGTGTATGTGTCAGTGTCAGTGCGGCATGTGCTTCAAAACCTTGCTTCTTGCCAAATTTCATGATTCTAGGTCAACGGAAAGTATCCTATAGGTTTTCGACCCAAAACCTATAGGGTACTTCGGTTGACCTAGAATTGTCAATTTTAGTTAAAAGCAAGGTCTTACAGAACAAGTAAAGGAAAAATTCCGAAAGTTGAAATATAAGGTAAATTTTGGCACCTACTACATACTTACAAGTTTTAGCGAAAATCTAAATTTGCCCACATCTTTTTATCATGTTGACTCAGGACCTTAATTTTTATACACCTAATAGAGACTATAGATCTCTGTATCTGGTATAAAATTTTAACTTGCTAGGTCCACTCGTTTCTGAGAAAATCGGTGGTGGCACACGGACAGAGGGACAGACGGACAGACTGACAAGAAAGTGATCTTATAAGGGTTCCTTTTTTACCTTTTGAGGTACGGAATTCTAAAAATAAATAAAACTTGCCTGAAAGGTAGACAATAGAAGCTATATATATATATATAAATTTAAAAAATAATACTCCGCCAAATTTAGTTGGATCATTTTCTATGTGTTATTGTGGTTGTTGTCAGGAAAATCCACGGGAACATCCATTAATACAAGTAACAAAATTAAAGTTTTGAATAAACACTCACGACAATGTCCTTTAGAAATATATAAAAATATACGTCATAACATCTATCTAAGAACCACCACTGATTAATTACGAACCGTTTAAAGACAACATCGAACTAGTTTTGGAGAAAAATGGCAACATGGATTTGCAGAAACAAATGTTTACTGCAGCGCCTCCTGGTGAGTTGTCACCGTAACACCTATCTATAGACATGCACCAATTACAGCCGAACCCATAACTGAAAACTGTATCAAAATCAAACTAGCAGTTTTGGATAAAAATTGCAACATGGATTTGCACACACCAACAGTCATCCTCTCACCCCAAACGCGTAGTCTCCGTTCCGTCGTAGGTTATAAAATGAGTTCCTCCAGTGACGAAAATGAGACACTGATTTCGGAATCATTTCGTTCTAAAGCAGCAATTAATATAGATGCTGTGCCCCGCGGTTTTACCCACGTACACATCGTTCCTGTGGGAATATCGGGGAAAAAATATCCTATGTTTAATTCCAGGGTCTAGGCTATCTACATACCAAATTTCAGTTCAATCGGTTCAGTTCAGTTTCAGTTTTTGCGTGAAAAAGTAACAAACATACATTCTTACAAACTTTTGCATTTATAATATTAGTAGGATAGTAGGATAGAGATGGCGCTAGCGTAGATTATAATAGTTCTCCTTGAAACATTGCCTTAATGTATGAGATCCTGCATCGCGCATACGATATTATTCGCGATATTGGAACTGATGCACTTGCTTCGAGATAAAATATCTCAATAGTTGAACTCGATACAAAACTATTATATTAATAAGGATTTGTTGCGGCCAAAATCTCTGAAGTTGTAACGGAAAACATGCAATTTGTTCTGCGATTGGAAAACTACGAATGGCACCAATTCTTTCTCAGAGTTCGTATTACGATCTATTGTGAGTTTATATACATGTTAAAAGTTATATATATACTAGCTGACCCGGCAAACGTTGTTTTGCCATATAAATAATTTCGTAGTCATTTCTAGTGTAGACAAAAAATAGTTTACTTATTGTAAGTATGTATGGAGGAAAAATGATTAAATTACTAAAATGGCTAATAAAAAATAAGGGTTGATCGTAGAAGGGTGAAAATTGAGGATTGTATGTATTTTTGTATGTTGTATCATAAAAAATAGAAATTAAAATTTTTTTCTAAAAAATAAAATAAAAAATTTAGGGGTGGACTACCCCTAACATTTAGGGGGATGAAAAATAGATGTTGGCCGATTCTCATAGATACCGGATAAGCACAAAAAATTTCATCAAAATCGGTCAAGCCGTTTCGGAGGAGTATGGCAACGAAAACTGTGACACGAGAATTTTATATATTAGATGAAAAATAGATGTTGGCCGATTCTCATAGATACCGGATAAGCACAAAAAATTTCATCAAAATCGGTCAAGCCGTTTCGGAGGAGTATGCCAACGAAAACTGTGACACGAGAATTTTATATATTACATAAGTTATATAAGTTGTTATATATATGTTTATATACATGTTAAAAGCATGAATATTTGTTTTCTTATTATTTAATACTGATTATAATATATTAAAGCATTTTAAACCATATTTTTGCAAGTCATACATCTCAAATCCTAATATAACTTGTCACTAATATTCTGTATTCATGATATTATTTAGCCCTACTATCACTTGTCCTGGAGACTGGAAACAAAGAGCCGAAGATCGAGCTCAGTGGCATGACTTGGGAGAGGCCTATGTCCAGCAGTGGACTGATACCGGCTGATTATGATGGTCACTTGTCCAAATGTTAGTAGATTTGAAACTCATGTGTCATGCCCTAACTACCACTCGTCCTATTGTTAGTATCAATTATATTTAAAACTCATAAACTTACATCAGCCACTATAAAATTTCAGCCCATGATCATATAATGTCCAACAATTCTGCGCCACGACCATACCACCTCGGACGAAATAAGCTTATTTGGTCTGAGCATGCCACAAGCAAGTTACTTTTTGGCGCTTTGATAATATATCAATGTTCAAAACATCGAAAATTAAAATATCGAGTGTACCAACATATAGAATATTATTATAGTTACCAAATGTATATGATTAAAATGCCAGTTCGACGATCGAACTAATGAATCGAACTAGTGAGAACATACAAGTATTTAGTACGCTAGGTGTACATATATAAATATCGGGCTAGGGCCCGGTGGTTTAAGTGGGAGAACGGTCGGTTTTGATGCCAGAGGTACCGAGTTCAATCCCCGCCGTGTACAATGGATTTTTCTAACGAAAAATGTATGTTCGCTTTTTACAGTGGCCCTCCGGTGTAGGAGAAACATCGTTAAGATACCAACAGCCCGCGCATGGTGGTAGGACACAATCTAGTGTCCGCCTGGCCAGCTACTACCCTTAAGTTAGAAAATCTGTCGCCAAACATGTAATGTGCTCCGGCAGCTATCCTTGAGTGCCAGTTCCCATGCGTGCTCACCATCTTCAACCGCATCATCACTTACCAACAGATGAGATAGTCGTTAAACGCGGCTAGCGTTTGACGACTATCTATATACTATTCTCTATAAATAGTCTATATACTTGTATACAGATAGTATAGTGTATAGAAACCATATACTATACTACTATTTGAATATAAGATTAAAAAGTGGATATTTAGAACTTTCGATGTTACTTTTGTAGATAGCTAGATTTTAGATTTATTGAACGTAGGTTATAATTACCATTCGATATTATAAACATTCGATATTTTTATGTTCGACTAGAAGTCCCCCGCGGCTACGCCCGCGTTAAAAACTCCTTTTATTTACTTAAAACTTTTCTTTTGTAAAAACGATTCTATCATTAAAGACATCAAATAAAAATTTGCCAAATTGGTTCACCTGTTTTCATGTTATCGCGTGACTAAGACAAATCAGGATTCATATTTTTAAAACCCAATAAAGCGCAATCCGAAACTATATTGATTTTCAGACTTTTTTACCCCAGTTCACTCTTTTAGGGTGGCATTTTGAAAAAGTCTGAAACTCGTATTTACTTATTTATTTACAGAAGTACTTGCGTGAAATGTCGAATAAAATGACTATCCAAAATTTGAGCCCCGCTTCATCCCTTGAAGAGTGAATTTTGAAAAATCCTTTCTCAGCGGATACCTACGTCAAAATTTCTATCTGGATGCAAAATATCAGCGCAATCCGAAACAATATTGATTTCAGACATTGTTACTCCACTTCACCCTTTTAGGAATAGAATTTCAAAAAGACTGAAACACGTATTTACTCATTTATTTACTAAACTACTTGTGTGAAGTTTCGAATATAAGAGACAATCAATTCTTGTTTCTCCATACAAACTTTGAACCCTCGCTTCATCCTCTTCAGGGATGAATTTTGGAAAACCTTTCTCAGAGGGAACTAACGTCGTAATTAATAACTATCTGCATGCCAAATTTCAGCGCAATCCGAAAAAATATTGATTTTTACACTTTATTACCCCATTTCACCCTCTTAGGGGTGGAATTACAAAAAAACCTGAAACACGTCTTTACTTATTTTTTTACTGAAGCACTTATGTGAAGTTTCGGATAGAAAAGACGATCTAATCTTGTTTCTCCATACAAACTTTCAACCCCCGTTTCATCCCCTTCGAGGGTTAATTTTGGGAAATCCTTTCAAAGAGGGATCTAACGTCATAATAACTATCTGCATGCCAAATTTCAGCGCAATCTGAAACAATATTGATTTTACACTTTATTACCCCATTTCACCCTCTTAGGGGTGGAATTACAAAAAAACCTGAAACACGTGTTTACTTATTTTTTTACTGAAGCACTTGTGTGAAGTTTCGGATAGAAAAGACTATCTAATCTTGTTTCTCCATATAAACTTTGAACCCCCGTTTCATCCCCTTAGAGGGTTAATTTTGGAAAATCCTTTCTTAGAGGGAACTAACGTCGTAATAACTATCTGCATGCCAAATTTCAGCGTAATCCGAAACAATATTGATTTTACACTTTATTACCCCATTTCACCCTCTTAAGGGTGGAATTTCAAAAAAACCTGATACACGTGTTTACTTATTTTTTTACTGAAGCACTTGTGTGGAGTTTCGGATAGAAAAGACTATCTAATCTTGTTTCTCCATACAAACTTTGAACCCCCGTTTCATCCCCTTCGAGGGTCAATTTTGGAAAATCCTTTCTCAGAGGGAACTAACGTCGTAATAACTATCTGCATGCCAAATTTCAGCGCAATCCGAAACAATATTGATTTTCACACTTTATTACCCCATTTCACCCTCTTAGGGGTGGAATTACAAAAAAACCTGAAACACGTGTTTACTTATTTTTTTACTGAAGCACTTGTGTGGAGTTTCAGATAGAAAAGACTATCTAATCTTGTTTCTCCATACAAACTTTGAACCCCCGTTTCATCCCCTTCGAGGGTTAATTTTGGAAAATCCTTTCTCAGTGGGAACTAACGTCGTAATAACTATTTGCATGCCAAATTTCAGCGCAATCCGAAACAATATTGATTTTACACTTTATTACCCCATTTCACCCTCTTAGGGGTGGAATTCCAAAAAAACCTGAAACACGTCTTTACTTATTTTTTTATTGAAGCACTTATGTGAAGTTTCGGATAGAAAAGACGATCTAATCTTGTTTCTCCATACAAACTTTGAACCCCCATTTCATCCCCTTAAGGGGTGAATTTTGGAAAATCCTTTCTTAGTACACCCTTACGTACTAAGACAAATATACCCTCCAAATTTCAAGTCTCTACGACCAGCGGTTTAGGCTGTGCGTTGTCTGTCAGTGAGTCAGTGAGTCAGTGAGTCAGTCAGTATGTCAGGACAAAGATTCTTATAGTATGTTCGATGTTTCGAACATCGAAGTTTTATCCGTAGGTATTTTTACCGTCGATATTCAAATATGTACCCACATGACACTGTTGTTCAAATATGTACCCACATGACACTGTTGTTCAAATATGTACCCACATGACACTGTTGTTCAAATATGTACCCACATGACACTGTTGTTCAAAATTACCTACACTACATATTCGTGTAACTTTTTTTTGTTGTTCATGATAATTCTTTGAATTAATTTGTAGGAACACAAAAATATATTATGACAACATACATTATGACTAATACCCGCCATGTTATACTACCTATATGATAAGCAAATAGTATGACAAGAAAATATAGGAATTATAACCATTATTCTCGTTGATATGACAATAAAAAAATATGGTGAATAATGATTATGACTACGACAAAATATGCGCGTCTAATAATAGGACTAAAACGTATTATGACGAATGAATAGGACACCTATAATTAAATATGATAAATATAAATACTGGTAGGTACTACTATTTATTTTGTCGCAGTCAATAGTAAAACGAAGATTACACGACTCGTGAAAAAAAAAAAAAACTCGGTCCTTGTATCCCTCGCTCTAAGTAGGGCTATTCTGTAAGCTATCTCGAAAGTGGAATCCGCGGTGAGATTCGAATTTCGTACTACGACATTCAATCGTAACACCATCGTAATACGGTTGAATTTCTTAACACGAAATTCAAATGTCACCGCGGATTCCGCTTCCGAGATAGCTTACAGAATAGCCCTACAGGATTCTTATCTAGAATACTTCGCTGCTCTCGGGATCCAACTTAGTCGCTTTTTAGGGTTCCGTAGTCCTGACAAGGAACCCTTATAGTTTCGTCATGTCCGTCTGTCTGTCTGTCCGAGGTTTTGCTAAGAGACTGTTATTACTAGAAAGCTGTAATTTTGGGGGGGTATGTGTTACATAAATTACGCCGACAAAGTGGTGAAATAAAATTTTGAAAAATATTTTTTTAGGGTAGCCCCTACATGAGAAGTGGGGATGATTTTTTTTTGACATCTACTCCATTGTGTGGGGTATCGTTGAATAGGTCTTTTAAAATGACTTAAGGGTTACTTATACCATTTTTCGATTGAATGCTCCATTTACGAAATATTAATCTTTAAAGTGCAAATGTTTGTTCCAGTAGGGCGTCCCCTCCCCCCCCCCTCTAAAAGCTAAACTGCTGGCTTAAAAATTCCGGAAAAATTCGTGATAATAGTGCATTTCATGAACTTTAAAGGAAAACTATAGCGGTTAAGAGAACTTACGTTTAGCAGAAATAGTCGTTGAACTTGGGTGTTGGATAATTTTGTACCAAATACAAAATCCTTAGAATAAATCCTTTAAAGTGACAAAGACGAAGTACCTAGTTGCTTGTTTTTAACGGGTAAAGACTTGCATTGAATACGGGCTACTACGGAACCCTACACTGCACGTGGCCCGACACGCACTTGGCTGGTTTTTATTATTAATTTGCTTTTTTTAAATTAAATTGCCCTTTTTTCACTTGTTGTATTATCTACTACTCGTATTAACCCTAGAACAGATCAAACTGTTCCGCTGTGTGTCTGTGAGGCAGTGATTTAGTGTTTATAGATATTATTACATAATATATAATGGTGACTTAATATATTGTATTGTATTTATACAGTTTCGAGTCAATCCACTCGGAAATGGATGTCATAGAGGGCGCTGACGAAAGTTCCAGCGACTGCGGGAAAATATTAACGTCAGTACTAATGTCTCAAAAACAACTGGATAAGGTGGACGTAATCGTACAAAGCATAACCCCAAATCTGAAAGATAACATAGAACTTGGGTATCTCAGACTTCTACAAAAAATAGAGCATTTAATGGAGAATAAATTGGACAAGTTGGATAAAAAAATAGACATCAAGTTTCACGAGACCAAAACCCACATCACTGCAATAGAGGACAAGATATCTGAGTACACCACACACGTTGACAGCAAGATCGACGGCTTGGAATCAAGACTAACACACGCATTGAACGTGAGCGCCACTATAAATAATAACAACGCTTGTTGCAAACTATGCGCAGAAACCACCGCACTTGTAAAAAACACAACAACAGGAATAAACGATATAAATATAAGAAATCCCAACGTATCTGTTAACTTACAAGGAATTAATGAAACAGTACAAAACTTTAATGACATTGTCACTTCTTACAACAAAAATATCACCAAACAAAATGATACCACAGTATCGACGGAGGCACCTCATAAAGTCCCAGAGATTACTAACAAAAATATCACCAAACAAAATGATACCACAGTATCGACGGAGGCACCTCATAAAGGCCCAGAGATTACTAACAAAAATATCACCAAACAAAATGATACCACAGTATCGACGGAGGCACCTCATAAAGTCCCAGAGATTACTAACAAAAATATCACCAAACAAAATGATACCACAGTATCGACGGAGGCACCTCATAAAGGCCCAGAGATTACTAACAAAAATATCACCAAACAAAATGATACCACAGTATCGACGGAGGCACCTCATAAAGGCCCAGAGATTACTAACAAACATATCACCAAACAAAATGATACCACAGTATCGACGGAGGCACCTCATAAAGTCCCAGAGATTACTACTACGATTGCTACGATTACTACTACGGAACTCAATAAACCAGGTAAATTGTACATTTATGTCTGACTAGTTGCGTCCCGCTCGCCCTGTCATTGTAAGTACCAAGTACAGCAGAAATAAGGAGATTCTACAATGAATGCATGTGTATCCATCTGTATTATTAAAATTACATTAGATCCACGGAGTCCTGATGTTAAACTTACATTAGATCCACGGAGTCCTGATGTTAAACTTACATTAGATCCACGGAGTCCTGATGTTAAACTTACATTAGATCCACGGAGTCCTGATGATAAACTTACATTAGATCCACGGAGTCCTGATGTTAAACGAGTTATTGTTGAACTTGTTCAAATGCTCACAAAAAATACAGTTACACTTAGAATTATTATATTTTGAGGGACCGGTGGTGTAAGTGGGGGAACGGTCGGCTTTGATGCCAGAGGTACCGAGTTAAATACCCGCCGTGCACCAATGGAATTTTCAATCGAACAATTTATGTGCGCTTTTCACAGTCGCCCTCCGGTGAAGGAAACACATCGTTAAGAAAACAACAATCCCCCCATGGTGGTAGGACACTATCTAGTGTCCGCTTGGCCAGCTACCACCCTCAAGTTAGAAAATCTGTCGCCAAAACATGTAATGTGTTCCGGCAGCTAACCTTGAGAGCTATATAGTTCCCATTCTAGGCCTAGCATGATACCATCTTGGACTGCATCCTAACTAACCAACAGGTGAGATAGTGTTCAAACGCTAGCCTATAAGGTATAAAAAAAAATATTTACATGTATAATTCAGAAATATTACCTTATACATTTTACACTGGTCATTTATCTGACGATAATTCATCATCAGACAATAAACGCCACCCTAATATGAGGGCCCCGTGGCGCAGAAGGGATGTAAGGAAACACAATTCCACCTTAGTGCTCCCAGCCAACCTCACCTGCCCTGCGGTGCATCATGCAGACTAGCTTACGTGGCTCTGGCGACCGAACTATGGCGGTATAACCATTCCGAGCGGCGTAACTAAATACTACATACTGGTGACATAGAATAGATAATAAAACTACCCGGTGACGGGCCGCAGCGTCACCGGTGCGAGAGTTACGTCCTGCAATCATTCAACCCGCCTGCCCAGCGTGGGTGATTATGGGTATTATAACCGTTGGGGTAGACGTGCTCTAGAGTGGAGACCACGGCTCGGTAAACGTACGTAGCGTAGGACGCACTCTATCTAGGTGTAGCGATGATATACGCAAGCTGGCTGGCAGCGGTTAGAAGCAAGGAGCTGAAGATCGAGCTCAGTGGCGTGCCATAGGAGAGGCCTATGACCAGCAGTGGACGAATACTGGCTGTTACTGATGATGATGAGGATGTGGCGCAGTGGGGGAGTGGTCGGCTTTGATGACAGAGGTAATGGGTTCAAATCCCCGCCATGCAACAATGGGTTTTTCGTGGATTTTTCTGTCCTATCTATGTAGTCCTCCGGTGAAGGAAAAACCTGGTATTAACCAGGTTTTTCCCCGCCACGACCCTCTCTTGGCCCACCCGGCCACCCTCAAGTTGTGTTCCGGCAGCTATCCGGCAGATCATTATCATTCTAGGCCTAGCGTGCCACCATCTTCGACCGCATCATCACTTACCAACAAGTGAGATAGGTACTGGTCAAACGGTAGCTTGAAGCGATATACAGAAAAGAAAGAAAAGAATTTGTAACTTTGGTATTTATAACAATTGTAAAATTGAGACGAGTATGAATGGGCCAGCCGGTAGAGGCCGACCTAGGCGAACGTATCACGACCAGATCGGAGACGTTTTAAAGAAAGGCCTAGTCAAAAGTACCTATAACCGGCGAGCATGTATGAAGGCGCTTATGAAAGTGGAAGAAGCGAAAGAGTATGTCAGGATCGTAGCAGGTGGAAAGAAGTAGTCTCTGCCTACCCCAACGGGTAAAAGGCGTGATTGTATGTAAAATTGCTTGCTGCAAATAAAAACAGTTAATGTTTCATTTTGATGCTCGTTGTCTCTCGTCGTAGTATTAACATAGTGTATGTTCTGTGTTCACAGCTGCAGCTGCCAGCAAGTGTGACAGCAGTCAGCAAATGGACTGCTGTAGTACAGCTTATGTAAAATACTGGGACTATTCACATTACATAGAGTTGTCCGCGAGGGGGCGCCACACAGCGGTGAACATGACCAGCGCCGGCCTGCAGGAGTACACCATGTACTTCGCCGTCAGAGGAGTGGGGGTGTACCTGTTACTGACACCAACGTCACCTTGGAGTAATCTGTATTATGTAATCTGTATGTACTACGATATTCGTTAAAATATAAAGACGATTGGACGTTTTCACACTGGACGATAACTGTAACTACACGATATCAGTCCGATATCGGCGGACTGGTAGTCTGACACAATCTGTCGACGACACAGGACGACACAGTGTAAAAGCATTTAGTAGTGATTGTATCAAACTACCCAGTCCACCGATATCAGACCGATATCGTGTAGTTTCAGTTATCGTCCAGTGTGAAAACGCCCTTTATACTCAGAAATGCTTGAATATACTCTGTGTTATAGTCCGACCGCGGTAGCTGTGCCCGAGGAGCGACGGTATGTGTCGGATCAGAGCGAGCACGACTACGTGCTAGAGAGAGATAGCATGCTGCTCTACGCGCCCCGCCGCCTGAGGCACGGACTGTACTATGATCACATTTATTTACATTGGAAGTTAATTGAATATCAACCTTATCCAGTAGTATAAAAGGGTAGGAAATTGTATGTAATCAATGTGTTTACTCTCGCGGCAGTATGGTTTCATACAAATTATTTACGACTCTAATCGAATTTGTTAAGGTTATTTATTCAACTGACGCACAACTCAAATTCAAACACATTCACACATTTTTACCACTTTATACGTGCTTATCTTTCAAATGGTTGACTTTGAGAAAAATGGTTTTGGGAACCTCAATGTCATTTTTAAAGACCCTATCTATAGACACCCCTCACGTATAGGATTGATGATTTTTTTTTTTAGTTTCAGTTCCATGTATGGAGAGCCTCCCCTTAATATATATATACATATATATATATATATATGTGTATATGTATATGTATATATATATATATATATATATATATATATATATATATATATATTTGTAAAAAAGTCGTAAATCTGCACAGAAAACACCTAGCTATCAAGTGTCAACTGTATAGCTCTAAAAGTTTCGGAATAAAGTGGCTGTGACATACGGACGGACAGACAGACAGACGGACATGACGAATCTACAAGGGTTACGTTTTTTGCCATTCGGCTACGGAACCCTAAAAAAACGTACCGACCGACCACTTAGATACAAAAAATACTATGGAACGTGAACTGAACCACAGGCTCCTGGCATTCCTAGAAGTGAAGATCTGCTCAGTGACCGACAGTACGGGTTCCGCCGAAACCGGTCTACTGGGGATCTTTTAGCGTATGCCACTCACATCTGGAGCGAGGCCATTGAGAACCACGGAGAGGCGCTCGCCGTCTCTCTTGACATCTCGAAGGCTTTCGACAGGGTCTGGCACGATAGCCTTATTAGCAAGCTTATACGGCCTTCCTTTTTTTAATATCTTATAGGCTAGCGTTTGACCACTATCTCACCTGTTGGCAAGTGATGATGCGGTCGAAGATGGTAAGCACGCTAGGACTAGAATGGGAACTGGCTCTCAAGGATAGCTGCCGGAACTCATTAGATGTTTGGTGACAGATTTTCTAATTTGAGGGTGGTAGCTGGCCAGGCGGACACTAGATAGTGTCCTACTACCATGCGGGGGTTGTTGGTTTCTTAACGATGTTTTCCTTCACTGGAAGGCCACTGTGAGAAGCGCACATACATTTTTCGATAGGAAAATCCATTGGTGCACGGCGGGGTTTGAACTCGGTACCACGGCATGAAAGCCGACCATTCTACCGATTACGCCACCGGGCCCTGCTACTGGTTATTGTGTTTGGATATAATCATTAATGGTTGTTCTTCCGACCGATTGACCATTGATTCCGGAGTCCTAAACCTCGGAGGATAAATACCTACAACAAAAAAACAACAATGCGAGTATATCAATCAGCTAACAATTACCTAAAACTGCATCTAAATTAGTCTAGCAGGAATGACTTGAGATAAATTTATATTGAGATGAAGTTATTTATTGTCGAGTACAGAGTGTAAGTAAATGATACATTTCATATATCTTGTAATCTAGACCTGACTGTTTATTTTAACAGCGTTTAGCAACTACTATGGCGGCCGCATCTTCTTGTGGGAACTTCTGCCGACCGTTGGCTATCTGACAATACCCCATAATCTCTACACAAGCAACATCATCTCTACCGTGGCGTACAACTTCTACTACGTGACTATATCCGGCAGTAAGTGATTTATATTAGATCTCTGGAGATGAACCCTCCAGCGCATCGGTTCGTTGCCGTCTAAGTATCTATCTTCACTTAAAATCAGATGAGATAGCGGTCAATTGCTTGTCCATCAGATGTAAAAATAACAATGTTCAATCTCTTTTATGTCGGAGAGACACTTGACCGCAGTCTCACCTGATGATAAGTGACGATGCGTTCGAAGAGGACTATTACATCTTGTATAAAATAAGAAGACGGCTGACTTAAGTCTAATCCACGGAGATTAACTATTCCAACCTATCTTCTACACAGGTTAATCCACAAATGGGGTATGTCAAAAAGGGATATGTCTTTGAGCATCTGGCTGTATACTCAAAGGGTATTGTAGAATAATCCTACTCAGGCCGGCACCAAACATCATGTCTGAACTCGGTGAATTGATTGGTGACATGTCTTCGCTCAATGGGTGGTTGGAGCCACGGATAATAATGTGGATATAATGTGACGCTCATTGATGTTATTATAATTTCAGACACACTAAAGGTGGGAAGGAGAGGAGAGACTCCATTGATTACACACTACAGCACTGAGCTGAGCCGACTCCGGTACTTCAGTTTCACGCGGTGGGGCTCCCTGGCAGGCGAGGCTCTGTACGACTGTACCGCGGAGTGAGGTAATGTAACACATCGTGTGTATGTCGCAGGCAGATAGCCTAGCCTCTTAACTAAACAGCGCCGTTCAACTAGATTCCTGAATGATATCCAGCCATTTGATCAAACAGCCAGACAAATGACTTGGATCAATTACGTTTCATTACTTGCCTAGCCATTTGATCAAACAGCTAGGCAAATGACTTGGATCGATGACGTTTCATTACTTGCCTGGCCTGTTCATTATCTGACACTAAGGCAACACACTAGGAACAGTGACCACCGCGTGACGTGCGCCGGCGAGCGTAGCGAGGGCCGCGCCTCACCAGATATATATGTAAATGCATATATGCATATGTAAATGTATGCATATGCATATATATGCATAAGTATATGCATATGTATGTATATTCATATATATGCATATATGCATTTACATATATTTCTGGTTACACGCGGACGTCACGCGGTGGTCACTGTTCCTAGTGTGTTGCCTTAGTGTCAGACTAAGACATTATAAGACTGGTATTTTTTTTTTGACCCAGTAAAATTCTTTATGGATACCAACTCGCCCGGGGGAGCGAGATGATTATGTGGGACTCGCTGCCTAAAAGGCAGGATACCGAACTAAAAACCTGGGGTGAGCCGTCATCCACCGTAGTGGGGCAAGATGGGATCGCGCTAGCATTCACCACGTTGCCCCGATGGCAGACCCAAATGGGCCTCTGCCGCTGTGTAGGGATAACCTTGCTCACCAAGGTCACCCCTCAACCGTCACGTGGGGTAGTGCAAGCCGTTGAAGAGTTCCCCGACTCTGCAACAGTTACCTCACAATGACAGAGGAGTGTGGCTCGTCTTCTCGTCAAACTTACCACACCCTCTGTCCCTCTGATGACTGGTGTGCGAAGAGCAAATACCCCTACTCGCACACCGTCCGCTGTTCGAATCGCATGCCATTGCCAGTGGCATGCGAGACTCCACTCTACGACCGTCACCGGCCCCACCACTTGGCCCATTGGGCCCACGACCCAGGTACACAATGTACACCCCTCAATAACGGAGGAATGCGGCACGCGCTCTCCTCAGCAACGCCCCACATCCTCCGTCCCTCTAATGACAGCTGTGCGAAGGGCAGATACCCCTACTCGCACACCGTCCTTCGCCCGGCTCGCATGACGAAAGCATGCGACCGTTACCGGCCCCGCCACTAAGTCCGAGCATTATGCTCAGACCCACCACCGGGCGGCTCCCACCACCGAGCCCGCCCTGCCCCGTCACACAGTGTCCTCTGCTAAATATCAGAGGGACACGCGGAGGAGACCCTCACGTCGGAACTTCGCTATCGGTCGACAACTTAACCCAGTTGACTGAGAAAAGTTGTCGGCCTATACCCAGGGTACACCACGAGGAGGTGTTCCGACCCGCACCCCATTATAAGACTGGCACAGCTTTAGCCAGCCAGTTTATTAAATGTTGTAATAAACGCTACGGCTGGATATCATTCAGGAATTTATTTGAACGGCGCTGTTTAGTTAGAGGCTAGGCGTTCAATTGAACGGCTAATTAAGCTGTCTGCCTGCGACACGTATATCACGTCCGACGGTGGATTATCAGCTATATATGTTTCCGATTACATTTACAACTGAAGGGTCTTTAAGTCGCGAGTAAATAGTTATCTTTTGGGTAAGCGCGCTACATCATGGACCGCATCAACACTTAACATCAGGTGAGATAGTGGTCAAGCGCTACTCGTTTTCGCATAAAAAAACATAATTTAATTGTAGTAACTATTGCTTAGTGGTAGGACTTCTGCTACTCCACCTGAGCGGTACCACTTCGATGTCACTTATTTAGACGTAATATTATACAATACAAAATGTCAAAGTAAATAACAGAACGTGTGAGAGTGAACATCAAGATGTGTCAGGGTAACGCACGCTGCGCAGTATTACACACATTCTGACAATGCAGAGTGTTGCGTGTCATTTATAGACAGACGTCATCGATTTACATCAGGCGAGCGTCTTCTTTGACCCGTTAACATCATAACACAATGCCACGTGTTGCTCTCCCTCTTGTAATTGGTTTGTTGAGCACAATCTCAGTTGACGACGCGCTCTAGAAGTGTATACGTAAAGTTACACTTGAACTGTACGAGTCAGTCCGCATTCATCACCGCCTGATATACAGTGTGGAAATTAAACTCAGGCCCTGGAGGGAAACTACTTTAAATCCTTAAGCTAGCTCATTTTACTTAAAGGAGACATTCCTTTATTTTTGAAAAGAAACAAATCTGCATTAAAAGATTTTTTTAAACTCGCTTGCTTCGCCCGGGTCTCGAACCAACTAAAATTAAAAAAAATAAACACTCTTTATTTTATTATACTAATCGGTAGTATTAATATTCAGGATAAAGTTTCTCTAAAAAATGTTTGGTTACTGTTCACTTTTAACAAGTAAAAGACACGTAACAGTTCTGTTATCTCTCCAACACTCAAAGACTTCGTATGAAGTACACGCTTGCTAATTTATCGTTAAGTACCTTGTTGAAATCTTTGATAAATTTGCGAACGGTAGACACTAGCATAAAGAATTTTCTCTATGCCAGTGTCCACCAAAATCCACATGACGGAAAGTTGAGGGTCTTCAAGGTTGCGGAGACGCCGATAGCAAATGTCATCGCGGGCATACATACAGACTCCCGCCCTCGCCCTAAAGTTATGCTCTAGAACATAGCCTGGGTAGGCAAGGTACGCCGCGTCAGCTGGACATTTGATCTGCGTCTCCGTGAGGAACAGAATATGCGGTTTTTCGGTCTCAAGGTGGTGGTGGACCGAGAGGATATTGGAGTGCAAGCCTCGAATGTTTGAGAGACAAACAGGCTCACAAACCACCTCAGTGAGGCGGCTGATGTGGCCCAACAGAGGTATCCTTCTGCTCAATTAGTGCTTCTGGGGGATTTCAACGCCCATCATCAAGACTGGCTATACCCATACCAGAGCACTGACCACGCTGGTCGAGAGATGCGAAAGCTTGCTTTAACGCTAGACCTCACTCAGTTGGTCCAGGGAGCAACAAGGATACCGGACGTTGATGGCCATACAGCCAATTGCTTGGACCTTCTGCTGACAACAGAACCAGACCGCTACTCGGTGTCGGTTTCATCACCCTTAGGTAGCTCCGACCACTGTCTGGTGAAGTCTGTATCCGTCTACTCCCCGCCCGATCCCAGCCAAAAAGGCACCCGGCGGGTGTGGCGATACAGGTCAGCAGATTGGGATGAGATGCGTTGTTTTTTCGCGTCTTATCCTTGGCGGCAGGTATGTTTTTCTTCGAGCGATCCCTCAGCTTGCGCGGATGCTGTGACAGAAGTGTTACGTCAGGGTATGGAGTATTTCATACCATTTTCTGACGTTCCGGTGTCAAGCAAAGCTCGTCCATGGTTTAATGCCAAATGTAGAGATGCAGAAGCATCAAAACATGAAGCTTACTTAGCCTGGGCTGATGCTCGAACCCGCAAGACTAGAGATGTACGCGAAAAGAAGAAAGCCTTTAACTTAGCCGCCAAGTCCTGCAAAAAGGCTCTCAAGAAGGCTCGCTTCGATCACATACGCCGAACAGGGAACAAACTTGCTTCTTACCCCTCGGGTAGCAAAGCGTTCTGGTCCCTGGCGAAGTCGATCGAAGAGAACTTCTGCCGTCCCTCACTGCCTCCACTACTGAAACCCGATGGATCACTAGCACACTCGGCTGAAGAGAAAGCGAATTTATTTGCTACTCTGTTTGCGGAGTCTTCACGTTTAGATGCTGGCAATGCTGTACCTTCTAGTCTGCCGACTTGCGGGACGTTTATGTCGGAAATCCGCATTCGTCAGACTGAAGTACGCAAAGCGTTGCGCAATCTAGACGTGAACAAAGCTAGTGGTCCAGACGGTATACCAGCTGTAGTCTTGAGGACGTGTGCGCCTGAGTTGGCTCCTATTTTGACACGCCTCTTTCGCTTGTCTATGACGACTGGTCAAGTGCCTAAGTCCTGGAAGCAAGCAAACGTGCAACCCGTGCCGAAAAAGGGTAGTCGTGCAGACCCTGTCAATTACAGGCCTATCTCAGTCACTTCCATACTCTGTAAGACTATGGAACGTGTACTGAACCACAGGCTCCTGGCATACCTAGAATTGAACGATCTCCTCAGTGACCGACAATATGGGTTTCGCCGAAACCGGTCTACTGGGGATCTTCTAGCGTATGCCACGCACATCTGGAGCGAAGCCATCGAGAACCACGGCGAGGCGCTGGCCGTCTCTCTTGACATCTCGAAGGCTTTCGACAGGGTTTGGCACGATAGCCTTATTAGCAAGCTTCCTTCATACGGCCTGCCCACTGGTTTATGTGTTTGGATAGCAGATTTCTTAAGGGATCGGTCGATTCGAGTGGTCATCGATGGCTGTTCTTCCGACCAATTGGCCATAAATGCCGGAGTCCCTCAAGGATCAGTACTCTCTGCAACACTTTTTCTGCTGCATAATAATGACCTGCTTAAACCCGGTATCTTTGGGTACGCTGATGACAGCACTGTTGTAGAGAGTTATACATCCAACGCACGAACCAGTGCATTACAAATCCAGTCTCATAGAGAAGCGATGGTCGAACGCTTGAACTTTTCTTTGAAGGCAGTCTCTGATTGGGGCGATGCCAATCTGGTTAAGTTCAATGCTGCGAAAACCCAGGCGTGTCTTTTCTCCGCTAAACGGAGCCCATTTCTACTGGCTCCTACTTTCCGGGATGAGTCCGTTCCGATAAGTAACAATCTCGAGCTTCTTGGCATCTCTTTGACACCAACTCTCAATTTCGGCTCTTATATTGAGTCTAGAGCCCAGCTAGCCTCAAAAAAGCTTGGCATTTTGGCTAAGGTGAGACGGTACTTCACACCGGGACAGTTGCTCAATCTTTACCAAGCACAAGTCCGGTCGTGTATGGAGTACTGTTCTCACCTTTGGGATGGTTCTGCTAAATACCAGCTGGAGACACTGGAAGCTATTGAGAGGAGAGCCAAAAAACTCATCAGCGATGACCTATTAGTAAGCAAGAGACTCCAGAGTCTCGCGCATCGCCGCAAAGTCGCTTGTTTATCGGTTTTCTATCGGATACATTTCGGAGAGTGTGCAATGGAACTGCATGATTTGATTCCACCATCCCCATTTTATAATCGGACATCCAGAGACACTAAAAGGCACCACCGATTTATGGTGGATATACCATCTACCCGAACGAAGCGATTTGCTTCTTCGTTCATCATACGAACCGCTAAGGAATGGAATACCCTGCCTGAGTCCGTGTTTCCGATTAAGTACAATATGGGGGTCTACAAATCGCGAGTGAATAGGTATCTTCTGGGTAAGCACGCTACATCATCGATCGCATCATCACTTAACATCAGGTGAGATAGTGATCAAGTGCTACCCAGTTCAGTATAAAAAAAAAAAAAAAAAAAAAATAAGAAAATTGTTCAATGGTGGTAATACCTATATGCACATTTCCTTCTTACATGATCCGAAGCGGAAAATGTTATTAGGGGCATACACCACAACACTTTGCTGAAGGCTACAAGAAATGAATTTCAACGGCGACTAACGTTGTGTAGCCGGAACAACGGGGCTCATTTCGAACAATTTATCAGTTAAATAATTTAAGTGTTACAAAATTGATAGTAAAATAAAGTTGATGTTAGATTTAACGATTATTTTTATTTTTAAGACCTAATGTTTGTTAGAGAAACTTTATCCTGAATATTAATACTACCGATTAGTATATTAAAATAAAGAGTGTTTATTTTTTTTAATTTTAGTTGGTTCGAGTCCCGGGCGAAGCAAGCGAGTTTAAAAAAATCTTTTAATGCAGATTTGTTTCTTTTCAAAAATAAAGGAATGTCTCCTTTAAGTAAAATGAGCTAGCTTAAGGATTTAAAGTAGTTTCCCTCCAGGGCCTGAGTTTAATTTCCACACTGTATATATTATGTTATCTAGTTACAGTAACGAGGTTTGTTTTTTATTTTACTGGACCAGACTCATTGCATTGCGGTATTCAGCATTTTTTTATTTGTGAAATTATGTATATTTTTTAATTATAATTAATTTAAATTCATTATTTTTTTGTTTTTGAAAATATAATACTGTAAAACCTTAGCCACTTCTTTTAGATTTACAAGATTGTGAAAAGTCACTATTTCAATAATTATATATTTGGTAATAAACTAATACGCCTTCATTTCAAACTATGTATTACGGTTTCCGCACTCAAGATTTTGAACCGTTATTTTGACATTAATTTGTGCCGATTTTTAATTTTCCTTTATAAGCTGTGTCTTAGTTTAATATTCATATGTAAATTTTTTTTTAATCAATTTTGGTTGTACCATATTTTTAATGTTTTACTTGAAATGTTATTTGCATGTGTTACGGGGCATTTCAATGTCTGGTTTAGATTGTTGTATATCCTAACATATTATATAGATTATTATAACATAGACATGTCTTATTTTTTCTACAATATGATGTATATGGTCGTGGCCACCTCCTTCCTTCCTTTCCACTCCTCTCATCTTTTAAATTGAACAGTTCTTTCAAAATAAATTGGATGGAATGTTTCATAGTACGTAATATAAAAGCTGTTTTCATGTTTTATACAAAAATAGTTATCCTAAAATACCACGGGTCTGTATCGATCACGAGTAATGTTATGTGGGGTGGATGAACTCATTCTCCGACTAAACACTACTTTTTTTATTTTAAACTCATATAGGCTAGCGTTTGACCACTATCTCACCTGTTGGTAAGTGATGATGCGGTCGAAGATGGTAAGCACGCTAGGCCTAGAATGGGAACTGGCTCTCAAGGATAGCTTCCGGAACACATTAGATGTTATGGCGACAGATTTTCTAACTTGTGGGTGGTAGCTGATCAGGCGGACACTAGATAGTGTACTACCACCATGCGGGAGTTGTTGGTTTCTTAACGATGTTTTTTCTTCACCGGAGCCACGTGACAAGCGCACATAAATTTTTCGACAGAAATATCCATTAGTGCATGGCGGGGTTTGACTGACTTCTGGCATCAAAGCCGACCGTTCTCCCGATTACGCCAACGGGCCTTCAAATTTTAACGAAATCGGTCGAGCCGTTTTTAGGGTTCCGCAGCCGAATGGCAAAAAACGGAACCCTTATAGATTCGTCATGTCTGTCTGTCTGTCCGTCCGTATGTCACAGCCATTTTATTCCGAAACTGTTAGGACTACAGAATTAAAACTTGGTAGGTAGATGTATTCTGTGAACCGCTTTCCGATTTTTATACAAAAATAAAAAATATAAAAGTTTAAGGGTGGCATCCCATACATGGAACTGAAACAAAAAAAATTTTTTTCTTCAAACCTATACGTGTCTATGGATAGGTCTCCAAAAATGACATTGAGGTTCCTAAAATATTTTTTTCTCAAAGTCAATCATTTGAAAGATAGGCACGTCTAAAGTGGTAAAATGTGTGTCCCCCCCCCTCTAACTTTTAAAGTATGGGAGTGAAAAATCTAAAAAAAATATATGCTGAAGATCTCAATAAAAACTAACAACGAAAATTGGTTTGAACGAGATACAGTCAGCAGTTTTAGAGATATGGCGACCGCAAAGATAACTTTTTTTTTCATACAAGCACTATGAAAAACAAAGTTAATTTTGTAGTTGCGAAAAATCATAGTTATGGAATATTTAACTGTGTTACGGAACCCTATGAGTGCGAGTCCGACTTGCACTTGGCCAGTTTATTAATATATCAACATTTATATTACGATGCATTTATTTGTCTCGATGACATGCTACTAACTACTGGCACAAATTAAATAATAGTTACTGCGTCTACTGGCTACTTTGCGCGACGTTTGAAGTCGGTTCTTTTAGTTTTTTAAATGGTTTTAAAATATATATCGTTTAAAAATAGGTTCTGTCTTAATTCCATTGTTTTTTACCTTAACAAAGTACCTTTCCACTAACATTATATAATAATACCATACATTATATATTAACCATATAATACATTTATAAATAGTGATCTTATATTGTCATAAATATAATGTTAACTCACTTAAATTTTTATTTATCTCAAATTCATATAAATATAATTAATTAAATTAATTGTACTTACCAATAGGCAATTACCAATGTTAACAGACGGAAGAGGCCTGGAACCTATCATACGGGTCTCGAGCCTAGTTTAGGTGCCAGGTTACCAATATTGTTATATGTACCTGCCTTTTATTGTTCAATAAATGATTATGATTATTATTTCTGTTACCAAACCGAATTTGATGCCTCATATCAGCGACCTCAATAAAAACTGCCAACAATTAAAAATTTCAATTACAATATGTGAATAAATTGGCCAAGTGCAAGTCTGACTTGCACTCGTAGGGTTCCGTAACACAGAAGAGTATTTTATAACTATTATACTATTTAGTGTTAGTATGAAAAACAAAGTTATATTTGCGGTCGCTATATCTCAAAAACTGCTGACTGTAACTCGTTCAAACCAATTTTTGTTGAAAGTTTTTATTAAGGTCTACAGCATGTATTTGTTTTAGATTTTTCACTCCCTTACTTGACAAGTTAGTGGATTATAAAAGTGGAATAGTTAGTGGTTACCACTTTAGACGTGCCTACGTGTTTCAAATGATTGACCTTTAGAAAAAGTGGGTTGAAGAACCTCAATATAATTTTTAAGGACCTATCTACAGACACCCCTATCTACTTGCACGTAGAGTATTGAAGAAAAAACAAATTGGTTTCAGTTCCATGTATGGGGATTAAATTCATTTATCCTTAATATATATATTTTTTATTATTGTATAAAAATCGTAAAGCGGTTCACATAATACACCTACTTACTAAGTTTCAACTGTCTAGTCTAAATAGTTTCGGATTAAAGTGGCTGTGGCATACGGACGGACAGACAGACAGACAGATAGACATAAAGAATTTATGAGGGTTCCGTTTTTTGCCATTCGGCTACGGAACCCTAAAAACGACATGGAAGACACGGACATTCAACGGAAGTGGCCGCGATCCGAACGGATGTATCAAGTGACACGTTTCCTAATGTTTCTCTGGGAAATCAAATATATGAATAAAATGTATGTCGTCACACTCGGGGACTATGACAAAGTCTAATGCATTCTTTTTAAAAAGGAGTAGGGTGTCAATTTGACTGTATTTCTTTTTTGTTTGTTACCCTAGAACTCCGTCGAATTATGACCGATTTCATTTTTTTTGTTTGAGAGATTTTGCCTCCTGTTTGAACCCATTCAAATTTTATCGAAGTGTGACACAAGTTTTATCCGGAGATATAGAGATAAACATCTCAAACTCAATGTATACCTTGATGACATAAGCATTTGTATACTTTGACGACATGATACTACTGGCTATTTTGTCTATCGCGGCGTGTGAGGTCGGTTTTTTAAGGTTCTGTACCTCAAAAGGTAAAAAAAGGAACCCTTATAAGATCAATTTCTTGTCCGTCTGTCTGTCTGTCTGTCTCTCGAAAGCGGAATCTCAAAAGCGGAATCCGCAGTGAGATTTGAATTTCGTGTTAAGAAATTCAACCGTATTACGATGGTGCTACGATTAAATGTCGTAGTACGAAATTCGAATCTCACCGCGGATTCCGATTTCGAGATAGCCTACAGAATAGCCCTGCCCCTATTATTTTTTTTCACGAGTCGTGTAATCTTTGTTTTACTATAGACTGCGACAAAATAAATAGTAGTACCTACCAGTATTTATGTTTGTCATATGCTCGTAGGTATCCTATTCATTCGTCATAATACGTTTTAGTCCTATTATTGGACGCACATATTTTGTCGTAGTCACAATCATTATTCGCCATATTTTTAGGGTTTCGTACCACAAAAGTAAAAAAAGGACCCTTATAAGATCACTTTCTTGTCCGTCTGTCCGTCTGTTTGTCCGTCTGTCTATCTGTACGTCTGTCCGTCTGTCCGTGTGTCACCACCGATTTTCTAAGAAACAGGTGGACCTAGCATGTTGAAATTTATACCAGATACAAAAGACTATAGTCCCTATTAGGTGTATAAAAACCAAGGTCAACACGATAAAAATATATGGACAAATTTAGATTTTCACGAAAACTTGTAAGTACCAAAAATTTACCTTAAATTTCAACTGTTTTTATTTTTCGAAATGTTTCCTTTACTTGTGCTGTAAGACCTTGCTTTTGACCAAAATTGACAATTCTAGGCCAACCGGAAGTACCCTATAGGTTTTGGGTCGAAAACTTATAAGGTACTTCCCGTTGACCTAGAATCATGAAATTTAGCAAAGAAGCAAGGTCTTACACGTCAAATAAAGGAAAAATTCCAAAAAATGAAAATTAAAGGGTATCCCGATACATACATAGTATACGCCAATTAAGATAGACCTCTGAGATATATTAGCGCTGATACAATTTAGAGGTCTAGCTTAATTGGCATACCAAAGTTGGTACGGAAGCCTCGGTGGGCGAGTCCAACTCGAATTGGCCGGTTTTTATTTTCGTATTGTACGATCATAAATGATCGAGTATTACATCTGAAAGACGTTGTGATGCGACCTTGTATCGGCATATCTGCTACTACCGGTGTAGTAAGTTCAAATAACTGTGTTGTAGATTTATGGCAGGACTTTATGATAAGTTCATACCTTCTTACAAAATTGTAAAAAACAATTGACGTAGTTCGTTTCGTATTCATGAATTTATACTCGTACTAGCTGACCCGGCAAACGTTGTTTTGCCATATAAATTACTAAAATGGCTATTAAAAAATAAGGGTTGATCGTAGAAGGGTGAAAATTGAGGATTGTATGTATTTTTGTATGTTGTATCATAAAAAAATTGAAATTAAAAATTTTGTCTAAAAAATAAAATAAAAAATTTAGGGGTGGACTACCCCTAACATTTAGGGGGATGAAAAATAGATGTTGGCCGATTCTCATAGATACCGGATAAGCACAAAAAAAAACATCAAAATCGGTCAAGCCGTTTCGGAGGAGTATGGCAACGAAAACTGTGACATGAGAATTTTATATATTAGATTTATCAGGTATTGCGACGTTTCAAACCAGCTCGTACCCAAAAAAATATCCAAGTTCCACGGCCTTCATACTCGTCGATACCAAGTCCAACGTTAGGGAATATTTATTCGTATCAGGGCACCAGCATACATATATTTTATCAACCGACGAAAAAACAGCGGAGGAGGTTCTCAAGTCGACGCGTATATTTTTTTGAAGTGAAAACTTCTTTAGCGGCGTTGTGAACTTTTTTAGGATGGGTAAATAATATTATGTTTCTTTGAAGTGTCTCACACTTTATATTTTTTGTAAATTGTTAAACACAATCCAAAATTTCATCGTGTCCACGGGACTCGAACCCGCACCCCCCGGATTACACGTCCAGGTGCTCTGCCAATTAAGCCACGGTTCGATACATCGATACGACGCAATTAGTGGATTGCATTTTGTTAACCCAATTATAAGAAATATAAAATATAAAGTGTGAGACACTTCAAAGAAACATAATATTTGATTTACGCAGTGCAACATCTCTCGTCGGATTTGAAAACTGTAATGATTTCTTTCGAATGATTAACTTACGTAATAATTAGTCATAGATGGCGCCACCAATGCATAATTGGGTTAACAAATGCAATCCACTAATTTCGTCGTATCGATGGAGCGAACCGTGGCTTAATTGGCAGAGCACCTGGATGGGTAAATAATGTTAAGCTCGCGCCAGGACACGTGACCTGTACCCTTAGTACGAGTTTTCATACCAAACTCGATATCGTATATTTAGCAAATGTTGTATGAAAAACAGTACAGCGCCTCTAGCGGTTACTACACTTAACTAAATTTAGACCAATCAGGGAGCCAGAATAAGTCGAAAACTATGTGAGATCTGTCAAAAGCATTTACGATAAAAACTCATACTAGGGGTACTGATCGAAAATTCGTAACACAGAGGGAGACTAGAAACTTTTTGGGATGGGTAAAAAATGTTAAACTCGCGTCAGGACACGTGACCTTAACGAAAATTCGTAAGACGAAGGGAGAGTAGACCAAATGCACAACGTTAATGTTCTAATTTTCACTTCTGCCAGCACTCCCGGAGTGCAACCCGTTGTTTTTAACCTACTTCGCAAAAAAGGAGGAGGTTCTCAATTCGTCAGTATGTTTTTTTTGTGTGTATGTTACGCGATTACTCCGTTGATTGTGAACAGATTCAAATGATTCTTTTTTTAATAGGTAGGGTACGTTTCCGAGGTGGTCCCATTTTAATTTTATCGAGATCTGATTAGTATCTCCAGAGATATGGAGATAAATACCTCAAACAGGAGAATGTACTGGTTTTAGAAGAAGAGTCCCAAGAAGATTATACACAATGGAGGTTGCTATTGCATATACTTTTGAAGACTAAAAAATATGACCTTGAGTAATCTTTTTACATCTTTCTTCACGTTGATTTTGGTTTTTGACAGTGATATTCTTACGGTACTGTGAGCGAGATACAAACAAAGGTGGGAGAATTAATTTGTCTTCACAGAAATGTTCAACGGGGCAAAGTCTTGTTAGGATGCAACGTTTTTTTGAGCATACCTAATATTTTTTGACATGACATGACGTTTGGTGAAGATGGCGGCCATATCAGTCCCGCGACACTGCATACATAATTACATAACTCAGAATTATGAACGTACTTTGTACCAACCAACACTGAAAAAAAAAAAAATCTTTGTGGGCCATATGGCGGCAATTAATGTTAATAATCGCAAATAATAATATTATATAATAACAATATTATATTTTCATTTTGGAATACAGCTCGTCAGCGTTATAAAAGTATTTGGAATTATTTTAATAAAATAGACAATTAATTAACGTGTGTGTCAGATGCTTTTATTGCACAGGGCCATTTAGGACATTCTCCTTTGATACCTTGATGACATCATTATGACTAGTGAATATTAGACAAACGGACATACGGACAAGAAAGTGATATTATAAGGGTTCCTTTTTTTACCTTTTGATGTACAGTACCCTAAAAAGGGTAATTGTGTCACATTTTTAATGAAAATATGAAATAAGACATGTGTAACAAACAGGTAGGGCACGGCGTCAATGATATTATTACAAAATTTTATTTAACTTGCAATGTATGTATGTATGTATGTATGTATGTTCGGGTGGAATCTTGGAAGCTAAATTAGACCAAGTGGGTCTAATTTACCTTCCAAGATTTTTCGACTGATAGAATTTGACTCAAATTTGGTGAACTTCTGTATCCTTGGTGACAATACAATAATATGGTACCATATAGCTGGTCTGATGATGGAGACGGAAGGTGGCCACGGCATCTCTGTGATAAAACAACATAACCCCACGGAGTTTGGGCTCGATTGATTCGTCTTGAGGAAGACTTTACACCTAGATGATATCCAGGGTCTGATGATAGAGCAGGAAGGTGGCCACGACATATCTGTGATAAAACAACACAACACAGAAGTATAGTAAGTAAGTACAGGTACTTACCTGTGAAACGGGTAGTGCCTCAAACTTTTAAGAATATAGGCAAGTACCTACCCGCAAAATACTTACTAGAATTTATTTTTAACATTTTAGTTCCTTGTCCCAAGTTAAAGCTTGTGTTAAAAAAAATATCTGTTGATACATTTTATTTAGTTAACCAGTTAAATAATGAAAACAAATTGTTTAAATAAAAGCTTTTGGATTTCATAACAATTTGTTTTTATTGAAAGAAGGTTAACTGCACCAAGCAACGGTGATAACCAAGTATTAAATTGTTAAATAATCCTATAAATCAGTCAAACTGATGTTATTACAATTTTTAATTGTGCATAAAGTGTCATTTCACTGCAGAAATGATTAAATAAACTGAGATAAGCGGCCTCGTAATTTATGATAAGAATTTATTCTCGTTATTAAACAGCACAACCAATATCACATCAATTAACTCTTAACTTTCTTGTATTTTTTATGCAACAAAATACAATTAAACAAAAAACGAAACACTTTTCTTAATTAACTAGTCAGTGATAAAACAACAAGTGTCAGAGATAATTATAATAAATTGCACTTGGCACATAATAATATCTCAGGAACATACCAAAACATAATTACAATATCAGTTATAACTAATAATATTTCATTACAACATTTGGGGCGCCGGAGTCTTGACTCTAAAACACGTTAACCCCAACGGTTGTCGGTTCTACGACAGATACGGCCAGCCCACTGCAACTTCAGCTTGCTAATTTACCCTTTGATCTATGTCGATAACTTTGGTTTCGAACCAAATATTTAGTTTGGAACCGAGCATAGCCCGCCTCTATATAGCTCACTGAGCGATTTTGAATTGGTGAACCAGTTACACCACCAGTGTTCTGTAGCTGTATCCTTCTGTGAGCTTCCTTTGTGAAGTAGTTTCTACCCGATTGCAAGATTTGCCTAAGATAGACGTATTCGCGAACAACTTCGAGGGGTTCCGGAATAACATCCTCGTTGATCATGAACTTGGTTTTATCCAAATTCGTACGAAGACCGATGCATGCAGAAGAATCAGCCAGGGAGTTCTGCATATATTTTAGACCTTGCACGGTTTCAGCCATGATGGATGAAGATATCGTCCACAAACCTCAGTGTGAGAGGAAATCAGAAATCAGAAATCAGAATATTTATTAACCATTATTATAACATGTACATTATATTAGGCACGTCGTTTACATAATTATTAAAAAATTGCATTAATTATCATCTGATTGTAACTTATTATGAAAAAGATAACAAAATAAATAACATAACATACCAATATTAGTCATTTGTGCACGCAATTTTCATGTCTGATGTTGAAGGAATTTTCATTCAGCTTCATTGTCATAAATTCATTAATACTATAAAAGGCATTGTTTGTAAAAAATAGTTTGATTTTGATTTTGAAGTCAGGCATTGGTAATTTGATTATACTAGTTGGTAATTTATTATACATGTTTAGTTTATTATACTCTCCTTGTTTCTTCACCTTTGTAAGTCTTACTTTTGGTAGGTATAATTTATCTTTATTTCTAGTATTATATTTATGGATGTCAAATTTTGTACTATATTTATCTATATTATTATAAATCTCCAAAAGGCATTTGTATATGTATAAAGATATCACAGTCATTATTTGATTTTTTACAAAATATTTTTTAGCACTTTCTCGTCTTCGTATTCCGTTAATTATTCGTATAGATCTTTTTTGACATATCAGAACCCTTTTAATCTCAGCCCCATTGCCCCATGTCGTTATAGCGTAATTTAGAACTGAGTGAACATATGCATAATATACTGACAAAAGCGTTTTTGTATCAACAAGTGCCTTTAGTTTCAGGAGAGCATAATTGGCACTAGCTAGTTTCTTACATATCTTATCTATATGAGGTGAATGACTCAAAGTGTAGTCTATCGTATAACCTAGGAATATATTTTCTTTTACAGTTAATAGGTGGTTCTTCACTTTTTTCACTTGATATTTCATAACGAGGCTTTTATCAGCGTTTAGTATAATACCATTTACCTTAAACCAATCATGTAATGTTGACATGGCTAACGATATTTTACTGTCCATAATGTCATTACTTTTATCTTTGATACCAACATGAGTATCGTCGGCAAATAGACTAATAGTTGCCCAATCTGGAATTGCATTTACAATGTCATTCACATAAATTAGAAATAGAAGAGGCCCAAGTATGGATCCTTGAGGAACACCAATGTCAATATTTCCGGTCAAAGAAGTTTGATCTTTGACTGAAACCGTTTGTGTTCTATGACTTAGGTAGGACGTCATCATATCCAATTCTTTGCCTTTGAAACCATAGTATGTCAATTTAAAAATTAATATGTCGTGTCGCAAACAATCAAAAGCCTTCGATAAGTCGCAATAAATGCTCGCGCATTTATGCGACTCATCGAGACTTTGTAGAACATAATGAACTACTTCTCTAATTGCCATTTCTGTGGACCTGTTTTTTCGGAAACCAAATTGTTGGGGAGCAAATAAACAATTTTCTTCAAAATATGCTATTATTTGATGTTTTAAGATTGATTCTAAAATTTTCGATATCGTAGGCAGTATGCAAATTGGTCTGTAATTACTAAGTTCAGAGTGTTCTCCTTTTTTGTAAAGCGGTATTACTCTACCTAATTTTAAAGAATCAGGAAAAATCCCTTCGTCAAAACATGAAGTTATTACTTCATAAATTAAATCAAATAACATGTAATTATGTAATACTAATTCTCTAAGGGTTTTCGTATTCATGTCGTATATATCCGTTGATGTCTTACATTTCATGTTTTTAATTATTTTAAAAAGATCTTCTTTACTAGAGGTACTCGCTGTTAATATTTATGAGCCGTCCTTTTTAATTCATCGACTTAAACATATCCTCAAAAGTATAAGTGAACAATTTGGGGGAAATAACACTCCGTTTTCTCACTCCTGTATGTAAGGGAATATGCTCAGTCTACTGATGTTGTACTTAAACCATCATAGTCGCGGCGTCATACAGGCCCCTCAGTACTTGAATGTATCGCCAAACAACTTGGTACCATTTAAACTTGAGACTCCAGAACAGACCAGGCTTTAACAGAGTGATAAGTTTTCTCATAGTCCACAAAAGTAACACACATAACTCTTCGGTCTTCTGTGTAACCTGCCACACTGTGTGGAATACCTACGGCAGTAGGTATTCTCTTCAGGAGGCTGAAATTCGCTGAAACTACGCGCGAGACCATTTTTGATGACCCTCGAAAATACTCGTAGCTTATAGACGTGACTCAAGAGTAAAATGGGTCGATAGTTCTGAGGGTGATTGAAAACTGTAGAGACAACGTTTTGCATGTATTGCGGTCTTTATAATATCTATGCTTGACATCGCGTCCCATGTGTTTAAAGTTGTATCCTCTAAACTAAGCGTTGCATCATTTTCTGTGCTAGCCACTGTAATGGAGATACCGGCAGTCTCAGTTACTATTGCAAGTTAAATCAGGCTTTTAGACCGTGATCCCATCTGAAAAAATACGTGTTAATCGTTTTTAGTTTCAGCGTAAACAAAGTAATATTAAGAAATATATCACGATAAAATATTTATTTTTTCCAAAAAAAAGGAACATTAGCATTTAACTGAAACTTTTTTTATGTATTGTAAAAAGTTTCATCATATACTTACATTTTTTTTTATTCATGTATAGGCAAGCGTTTGACCACTTTCTCACCTGATGTTAAGTGACGATGCGGTCGACGATGTAGCACGCTTACCTAGTAAATACCTGTTCACTCGCGATTTGAAGACCCCCGGGTTGTAGCTATCGGGAAACACAGACACCGGCAAGGAGTTCCATTCTTTGGCGGATCGTATTATGTAGGACGAAGCAAAACGCTACGTGCATGTAGATGGAACGTCCACCATGAAGCGGTGGCGCACATCGGTACGTCTGCTTGTCCGAGAGAAGAAAGGGGAGGGTGGTACTAACTCGTGCAATTGGATAGCACACTCTCCGAAATGTATCCGATAGAAAACCGATAAACTAGCGACTTTGCGGCGATGCTCTAGGCTCTGGAGCCTTTTCCCTACAAGTTCATATATACAAAATATCATGGGGTTTCCCCCAAAAGGCCTCCACCACCCCTTACCACCCTCAACGAAGATTGTACTATTCATTATTCTGTGACGAAGCTATATCGCTTTACCATCACCATTTCTAGGTTAAACCATCATTATTAAAAACATATCCTAGAAAACCACATTCTATGCAGAATTATTCAATACATTATGTAATACAAATACTTTTAGCTTCATTTAGTTTGATAGCACTTCGTCGTCTGAACGATATTCCCGACAGCGAAATGGCTACAATGTTAGCCCGAAGGCTGCTCGAGCAAAAGTTTCTCAATGTTGTTTCTACCGCTTTTATAAAGCCTCAGTCGAACAGAAAACCAAGACGGCGGCTATGACACATCCTGTAAAGTCTAGCCTACCCTCAAATGTATCTTTGCTATAGATTACAGAATAAATACCCTAATTAAATTTAATTTGAGGCAACATTAATAATTTACAAATTAATTAATATTTAAATCATAATCAAATATTGAAAATATGTCGTAAATCTGTATGTACTATAAAAATATATAACACAAGGATCTCATAGCCAATTTATGAGTGCCGTATACATTCTTATCCATAAAACAAATAAATATTTAAATATATTAAGACATCATAAGTCATCCGTGAAGTAAGTAGATATAATTATTCAGAATTAAAATTAAACACTGGTTATTATATAATTACAATTCAAATTAAATTTAATCAAACTAATTTCACGTGAATAACTTATCCATAACAATAATTATTACATAATTTAGCACAATACATGGTGTCTGCGCCAATAATTCAAAACTCACACTCAACTTTATATTTTTATGAACGCACCCAAAACACTTCCACACGCACACATACGCACTCTCACACATAGACAATCCGCTCCCTGTACTCTTCCCTTCGCGCTCGCACGCAGCACACACTCGTCTCAAAACCACCGCGCAGAGCACAGCCGTCGCCGCACGCTCTAATCTTCTCCCTCGCTGAGGAGACGCGATCGACAGCGCTGTCGGACGGCCCGCCTCCCGTCCTCCGTGTTCTTCTTCATCAAGGATTCCATACGATCGCTGGAGGGAAACGACATAAAAGACCGGCGCAGTAAGTTCCATTCCTTTTCTTTTTAACCCTCCAAGTCCTGGTCCTTACGATCCCGGATATCCTTCGCACGCTTCGCATTACTCAGTACTCAACAATAATATACGCATTTAAACTCATATTTATTTAAATTTATTATCTCACAACTTACGCTATCTTTATTCATCTACCCTACGTACACGCATTAAAACGCTAATATCTCATTAATCTCGGTATATTTTTCAACGCAAATACACTCCTTTTAATATATATTATATATACTACGCATATTGTATATTATTTTTTAAATAAATATAATATTTATATATATTTTCATATTTTACACATTGGCATACCCACCTCTCACCGCGTCTAGATCGTTCCTCATAGAAGTTAATTTTTCCTTCCGTTAATTTATTATATTTTGTGGTAATTACTCGTTTCATTTAATTATTGCAACATGTCTAAGCAAAAACCTGTAGTCGATGATGATCCTATTAACATCAAGGTTAAATTAATGGAAGCGAAAAAGGAACGGTTATTTGAAACCACGCAAGATTTGTATAATCTAAGCTTAAAGATTTCGCAACCTGTTTATAAATCTCAATTTATGGCTCGAGTTCAATTATTAGAACGAACACGTACAGATTTCATTGAGACAGTAGATAACTTAATGCTCGCTTATCTACAAGACGATCCTACTGTGAAACCTAATTACGGTTGTCTGACCGCTTTCGATGAACTGTACTGTTAATTAAAAGTACAGAAAACGCTATTATAAGTGAAAACAAAAATAACTCCGCTTTACATAAACCTAAACTCCCCGCACTCGCTTTAGTTTCATTTGATGGGACTCCCTGTAAATGGCCTATCTTTTATGAAAATTTTAAAAGCATTATTCACGATAACTTACAATTATCTAACACTGAAAAGGTGCAATATTTAATCGGTCAACTCAGTGGAAGGGCGTTAACCGTTTGCTCTGGTATACCCCCTATTTCTGCTAATTATGAAATCATTTGGCAAGCGCTTATCTCTAAATACCAAGATACTCGAGTTCAAGCTTCGCTTTATTTGGATAAAATGTTAAATTTTAAATCCAATCAAAATATCGACACATTTATTGAACATTTCTGTACGTCTGAAAGTGCCCTAAAACAATTAAAAATTGATGATCTCTCAGATTATATTATTACTCACATCGCTTTATCTAAGCTCGATAAACAATTGGTCGACTCATTCGAACAAACGCATCGGCACTTAGAAATACCTACATTTAAACATGTATCGCAATTTCTTTCCGAACAAAGCAAGATACATATGCTACGTTCGGCTCCGCGACCGACTAATAACGCCTTTAAAGATAAGGAAATTAGGTCACGGTCAACCCGTGCATTTGTCATTAATAGTGAAAATGATGAGGGTAATAACCAACCAAAGACTTTGTGTGTTCTTTGTAACAATCCTGTCCACCCGCTATTTAAATGCTCTGTTTCTATACAGTTAAATGTGCCTCGAAGAAATGATGTTGTAAGTAGGAATCGCTATTGTAAAAATTGTCTAGGTTTTCACGATATTAACGAATGTAAGTCTAAAAATAGATGCTTTGTTTGTCAACAAAAACACCACAGTTTACTTCACATAGATGCTTTAAAAAATACCGCGCATCCGTCTGGCCGTGAATCACGACCGGCCTCCGCCGCGCGCGCACCGCCCGCTCAGCCAGCTAGCTCGGCAGCAGCGGTTCGGTCGCATTCGAGCGGGTTAGTTCTGCACGCTAATACGCAAAATACGCAATCCTCTTCCGTGCTTTTACCTACCGCTTTGGTACAAGTAATCGGTAAAAATAATACGCGCTCGAATCTTCGAGCTTTGATCGACACCGGTTCGATGAGTCATTTCATAACTAAGGAATGTTGTGATCGACTACACCTCGCAATTAAACCTAATATCTCGCCGATACTAGGCATAGGACAAACCGAGAGCGCCTCGCTAGGTTTTGCCTCGTTTAAAATTCACTCACGTTTCGATAATAATATTAGCTATAATATTACCGCGCGAGTAAAATTAATACAATTACGGACAAATTACCAAACGCATATATCGACACGGCGCAACTCAAATACTTTGACGATTTACCGTTAGCCGATGACTGTTACGATGTTCCCGCTGAAATTGACTGTTTACTCGGCAGTGAATTACTACCTGAAATATTTTGTGGTGACAAGGTTTCATCGCCCCTCTCGCCTATTGTCGCGATTAAAACTACTTTAGGTTACATCGTAATGGGTCGGGCGGCTTGTAAGTCCGCGGACAGTTCTTTGCAGGATAACTCGTGCGAGTCGGACACTGATAAGAACTTCTTCTGTTCGGTTGATGACTCGCCATCGCTCTCGCGTCTTACGGAACGGTTTTGGGAACTGGAAAGTGTTCCTAATAAAGTTCACATGAGTGCGGATGATGAAGCCTGTGAACGATGTTTTACGAATACCTACTCACGCGATTCTACCGGTAGGTTCATTGTAGAATTGCCATTTAAAAATGAACCTTCCGAGTTAGGTGATTCGTACTCGATTGCCAAACGCCGATTACTCACTTTAGAAAAGAAACTCGACGCTTGCCTGGATTTGCGCGTGAATTATAATGATACGATTCGGGACTATATTGAAAAAGGTTATTTAACTGAAGTCGATGATTTTAAACAAAGTCATGAATGTTACTACATGCCGCATAGAGCAGTTTATCGTCCTGAAAAATCTAGCTCGAAAACACGGATAATTGTGGACGCTAGTTGTCCGACGACAAGTGGAAAGTCGTTGAATGATTTACTCTATAAAGGCCCGAATCTTCAAAATAATATTTTTGAACTTTTAATTAATTTACGTATGTTTTCAACCGCTCTCACCGCTGACATTGAAAAAATGTATTTTCAAATTTTATTAAAACCGGAACATCACTCTTTACAACGCATTCTCTATAGGTTTCGCCCCGATTCTAAAATACGTATTTTTCAATTCAATAGGGTTTCTTTCGGAGTTACCAGCTCGCCATACTTAGCGATGCGGTCGGTACGCCAGCTTGCTACCGACAGTAGTACAAGCTTTCCTCTCGCTGCGTACGAAACAAATAACCATTTTTATATGGACGACTATTTTAACTCCGTAGACGGACATGAAAAGGCAGAACAAATCTACGACGAAATGGTGGAGATGTTCAAGGCCGGCGGTTTCAACCTCACAAAGTGGATTTCCAATGACCTTGACCTTTTGAACAAAATACCGTCATCTCAGAAAAACCCGCAAATAATTGATTTTGATTCAGACAATCCTTCTGCCGCGAACACGAAAATAGTCGGTATGCAGTGGCAACCCGTAGATGACTATTTTCAGTTTAAAATCAACTCTGACGTTCCCGAGTGTTCGAAACGCACAATTCTCTCAGTTACCGCACGCTTGTTCGACCCGCTAGGTTTGCTCTGTCCTGTCACCGCTTTCATGAAGCTTCTCGTTCAAGATTGTTGGAAATCTGATCTCGGTTGGGACGATCCCGCACCCATTTCAGTCCACAACAAATGGATAAAGTTTCGTGATGAACTACCCTCATTAGAAATGATAAAAATACCTAGGCATATAGGTATTTACTTAAACTCGCACATAACTATAATTGGTTTCTCGGACGCAAGTGAATTATGTTATGGAGCTAATGTGTACGTCCGTGTTAGCTCTGACCGGAACACGGCTGGTTCAGTCAATTTATTAGCCGCAAAATCTAAGGTAGCCTCTCTTCAAAAAATGACACTCGCGCGTTTAGAGCTATGTGCCGCCCTGCTGCTAGCAAATCTCATCAGCGTTGTACGTGAAACGTTAAACCAACGCTGTCATATAGATGACATTTACGCTTTTTGTGACTCAACTGTCACACTCACGTGGATTCATTCGCCGTCGTACAAATTTCACGCGTTTGTTGCGAATCGCATCACGGAAATAAACTCAAAACTACCTGCTATTCACTGGTATCATGTCAGAACTCATGATAACGCGGCTGACATCATTTCTAGGCCAGTCACTCCTAGCGCACTCTTAGACTGTGATACGTGGTTCCACGGTCCTTGTTGGCTCCGTGACCCTGTCGCAGAATGGCCTGTTAAACCGTTTCAAATTAATTCTAACGTAAACGAATTACTAGAATCGAAACCGGTCGCTCTAGTCTCAAATGCATCGGACTCGCCTCTAAACGAAACGGACATAGTGCAGGGCATTTCAGAACGCGTTTCGAGTTGGACAAAAATGCTACGTGTGTGTCGAAGTCTTTGTCCTTCGATTTATGAAACTACTTCCAAAGAATGACGTTATTACCGCCATTGATTTAGAATTCGCGGAAAACTATATTTTACGCTATGTTCAAAAGAAGCATTTTGCCGCAGATATTGTCGCTATAAAAGGTAATAAATTATGTAGTAAACGCATCATTAAACTCAGTCCCTTTATTGACGAAAACGATCAGATTTTGAGAGCCGGTGGTAGGCTCAAACACTCAGACTTAAGTTTCGGGCAGAAGCATCCAATACTACTTCCTGCTAAAGAACGCATCACTCAGCTCATTGTCGATCATTTTCACGTTACCAATCTTCACACTGGACCCGCGTTACTGCTCCCACTACTTCGTCAAAGGTATTGAATTCTTTCGGCTCGCAATTTGGTCCGTCAGCGAGTTCATGCCTGTAACGTCTGTTTTCGGCTGAACCCAAAGTACTCTGCTCCGCAAATGGGAGATCTGCCCGCGTTCCGGGTCTCGGAGGCGAAGCCGTTCGTAAAAACTTCGGTAGACTACGGAGGGCCTTATTATGTTACGCACATAAGGCATAGAGGTGTAAAAAGCCACAAAGCTTATATATGTCTGTTCGTCTGCCTCACTACAAAGGCGTTGCACCTAGAACTAGTATCAGATTTGAGCGCTGAACTATTTTTAGCTGCATTCAAACGCTTTATAAGTCGCAGAGGCCCAGTCGCGCTTCTTTATTCTGACGGTGCGACGTGTTTCTCCGGCGCACGCACGCAATTAAATGAAATTTATCAATTTATACAGTCCACTTCTTACAATAATTATTTGAATAAAGAGTTATTGAATCATCGCATACAATTCAAACGTAGTCTTCCATACGGTCCACATTTCAATGGCCTATGTGAAATAAATATTCGCTGTGTCAAAACGCATTTAGCAAAGGCCATAGGAACCCGTGTTTTGACGTATGAGGAATTTTCTACGGTCCTTACGCAAATTGAAGGACTGTTGAACAGTCGTCCTCTTTGCACTCGCCCGTCGACTTCTGATACTTCAGAGATTGCCGCGCTCACTCCAAATCATTTCTTGAATGTAACTCCACTTAAATTTTTACCTGCTGAGGACCTAACTGAATTACCAGACAATCGATTATCGCGCTTCCAGATTGTAAGCAAATTAACGCATATTTTTTGGCGCCGTTGGAGTCAAGAATATCTTTCTTCTCTTCAACAGCGTGAGAAATGGAATACTCCTACTAAGCCGATTAAGTTGGGCTCCGTAGTTGTGATCAAACATCAAAATGCTCACCCGCTTTCCTGGCCTCTTGGGATAGTGGAAGAAGTATACCCTGGCAAGGATTCGATCATTCGAACTTGCAATGTTCGCACGGCATCCGGAAGTTACGTTAGACCAGTTATTCGGCTCGCTCCGCTACCTAGCCAATAGTTTAGTATTTAATTATTTGTTACTCAATTTCGCAATGAATTTATTCAATTTATCAATCTAACTTAATGAATTTGTTACTATTTACGCTATTTTATTATTTAGTTCATTCTATTTAGAGGAAACCTCTAGGGCGGCGGAGTTGTCTGCGCCAATAATTCAAAACTCACACTCAACTTTATATTTTTATGAACGCACCCAAAACACTTCCACACGCACACATACGCACTCTCACACATAGACAATCCGCTCCCTCTACTCTTCCCTTCGCGCTCGCACGCAGCACACACTCGTCTCAAAACCACCGCGCAGAGCACAGCCGTCGCCGCACGCTCTAATCTTCTCCCTCGCTGAGGAGACGCGATTGACAGCGCTGTCGGACGGGCCGCCTCCCGTCCTCCGTGTTCTTCTTCATCAAGGATTCCATACGATCGCTGGAGGGAAACGACATAAAAGACCGGCGCAGTAAGTCCCATTCCTTTTCTTTTTAACCCTCCACATGGTTTAATTCAATCATGTCTTGCTGGAATCGGACACGCGGTTGAAGTACGGGATTTATGTATTTTTATTGAGCCAGCTAATATAGGAATAAATCTGATAGCCGTAAATATGTAGTTAAATAACAAGAAAAAAAGTTTACTATTATAAAATATTAATTTGTGGTTGGTACAGTACGTTTTGATAGATTGAACTGCAAAGCTAAGTTTGTCCTTTAACCTAGTTTGAGAAGTAGGCACGGAAGCCTCGGTGAGAGAGTCCATCTCGACTTAGCCGGTTTTATTTATTTATCATATAGACTAGCATTTGACCACTATCTCATCTGTTGGTAAGTGACGATGGGGTCGAGGATGGTAGCACGCTAGACCTAGAATGGAAACTGGCAGTCAAGGTGCTGTCGAAGATGGTACCATCTTCAACCTTCGCATCATCACTTACCAACTGGTGAGATAGTGGTCAAATTCTAGCCTATAAGATATAAAAAACCGGCCATGTGCATGTCGGGCCACGCGCAGTGTAGGGTTCCGTAGTAGTAAAATATTTAACATAATTATTTTTAAAATTATCCAACTGAAATAAATCCAAATAAATTACTGCTAAACTAATAAAGTTATCTTACCCGCAATAATTTTCATGAAATCCACTATCGTAATGATTTTTTCCAGATTATTCAATCTAGCAGTTTAGCTTTTAACGTAGAACTTAGAACGTCCTACTGGACCAAAAATGTGCACTTAAAAGTTTAATATTTCGTAAATGGAGCATTAAATCGAAAAATAGTATTGGCAACCTCTAAGTCATTTATAAAAGAGCTATTCAACGAAACCCCACACGAACGGGTAGGCGACGAAAAAATTCTTCATACCCAATTCACATAAAGGGTAGCTAGCCTAAAAAAAAATTTCAACATTTTATTTTACAACTTTGTCGGCGTAATTGATAGACACACCCCTATAAAATAACAGTTTTCTAGTATTAACGGCCTCGTAGAAAAACCTCGGTCAGACAAACAGACAGACAGACAGACGGACATGACGAAACTATAAGGGATCAGTAGGTGGTTATTGGGTGTTCTACTCCAGCCACATCTGTTGATTAAACGATATACCCAACTGCGTTCGCTCCGCTTGCTGCGCTCACTTGTTGCAGTTGGGTATATCGTTTAATCAACAGATGTGGCTGGAGTAGAACACCCAATAACTAAAAATTGATTATCTCTCGCCACTTGTGTTTTAGAACTCTCAAAGCTTCCGGTGTAATAATTTTGATCAACATGTTTTAGAACTCTCAAAGCCTCCGGTGAAAATTATAATGTTTATTAATGTGGTTACTAAACATTACTTATCATTCTGCGAAAAGCGCTCTTGCAATGAAGTTCGTTAAGCAGCCAATATCATTAAAATTCGAAAATATAAATATTAATTCTGAAAAACGCAGTTTTCGTCATGGAAAGCTTTTACCAAATACAATACGATGTATAATATGTGGCCCGTCGAACTGTGGAAAAACTAATTTGGCTATCGGACTCATCTTACATGAAAATGGTTTGCAATTTAAAAATGTTTATGTTTATTCAAAAACTCTTTATCAACCGAGATACATGTATTTGGAACAGGTATTACGAATGGTTCCTGGTGTTACTTTTTCTAAGTATCATGAAAATGAAGAAGTTCTTACTCCAGAGGCAGCAAAATGTAACTCAATAATTATATTCGATGACGTAGCGTGTGAGAATCAAAATAATATGCGCGACTATTTTGCAATGGGAAGACATAAATATATAGACTGTTTTTATCTAAATCAGACTTATAGCAAAATACCAAAACAGTTAGTGAGAGATAATGCAAATTTAATTGTTCTCTTTAAGCAAGATGATATAAATATGAGACATATTTATGATGAACACGTCAATACAGATATGACGTGGCAGGAATTTAGAGAAATGTGTGCAAATATATGGAAAGAACCCTACAGTTATGTAGTGATTAACAAGGATTGTGAAAAAAACAAAGGATGTTACCGAAAGAAATTCGATACGTTTGTTGTGTTTCATTAGTATGTATGTCGTAAATATGTCAATGCTTGTCGAGGTGTTGAAAAGTAAACAGCTAATAGCAGTAAACTTAATAATTAAATATAGAAATCATGTTTAATAATCCTGTGAACCGTATATACTCCACTGTATACAAACGTTTAAGAAGTTTCGATACCTGGCCTCGAGGATTAACACAAAAACCACAAGAAATGGCTGAAGCAGGATTTTTTTATGCAGGCTGTGACGACAGAGTTATTTGTTTTTACTGCGATGGAAGGCTTAAAGACTGGAACTCTGAAGATCAACCATGGGTAGAGCATGCGCGCTGGTTCCAGTCATGTCCGTATGTTTTAGTAATGAAAGGAAAAGACTACGTTAAGAGCATGAAAAATTATGTATACGAAGAAATTAAAAAAAATTGCCAACAGACTCCACTGGATGATCTACCTTTGATAGTAAATACATCATCTTCAATAATCTGTAAAATTTGTTTAGAAGAAGAGCTTAACACTTGTTTTTTACCTTGTGGTCATGCTGCGGCTTGTGCAAAGTGTGCTTTTTCCATTGGTAATAAGTGTCCAATTTGTAGGCGAGTATTCGCCAATATAACACGATTGTATTTCTGATTACACTCTATTGCTAGCCTACTATAAATAGCTGAAGTAAAAACACATGTTATCACTTTCGTGAGAACACTGACAATAGTTCAATCAATTGAAATTCAATTTAAAGATATGGAAAAAAATCTAAAGAGACAAATTGTAAAGGCTGCGGCAGCTGTTAAAAATAAGGTTAAAAAGATGCGAGATATTGAAATGGAAAACAATAGTATTTTGGAATCTGTTTTTAAACCAATTACAAGTCCTCTTAATGAAATGGTGGAAAAATCTAAAACGTGTTCCCAAACTAAAGGAGTACAATTTGAAACATCAAGTCCATTAGACAAGGACAAAACTCTTAAGAGAGATTCTAACATCGAGTTCGACGTATTTAGTCCAAGAGACTCTAATGATTCAGATGAAAGCTATGAGAATTCAGAAAAATCTGATAATGAAGAAAATGAGGAATCATTTAAATCAGTGCAATCAGGTTCAAGTGATCAAGAAATTTCTTCGTGGTCCATGTCTTCCAAAACTTTACAAGATGTTCCGTTTGGCGTGAGAAATGAACGAGGTAAACACATGATGGGATCTTCGCGTGTAACTCTTTTTGATGATTATATTCAAGTTGGTGCAAACAAGTACAAATATACTCCTGGTATAAAGGAACTTCTGTTTAAAAAAGTACCTAATATATCTGCAATAACTGATGAAGATTTGAGACATTATAAAATAATGTTACTAGAAACAAATGTGCACCGAAGAGAATTCGATCCAAATAAACCAATCAGAAGTAACAGAGGTCGAAAATACTTGAATATAATAAAACCGCTATTTAAGTTGCGTAAAGTTTCAGCGAGCACTGACAGTAGTCAACCTGATTTACTTCATCAAGGAAAAGGACTACCTCTGTTGAAACAGTGGAAGAAAAATGTTGACTACGTTTACTGGGACAATCCTAATGAACTGGTTGAAAGATTAAAACTATTGATTGCTTCAAAAGATGCTGGTAACACTGGGTTAGATAATGAAATAATATCTATTATAGAAGAACTGCGCGAAAGCAACATTATACCTTAATAAATAGCATACATTTCTAAAAATAGTATCATTTGATCTTTGTCAACAACACCCATCAGTTCACAATAATGGATAAGTTTGGACATCATATTCATAAACGATTGCGTTTACCAGACTTTTTAGAAAATTTTGATAAAGTCTTGATGCGAACTGAAACCGGAGAGTTCGATTTACAAAATACAAGGTTGACTGGGATTACAATTCCATTGAAAAATACCGATGCTGTGAACAAGGAATACGTAGACAGCCAATCTCAATTGTTTGTAAAAAAGCAAGAAGTCGATATAATATTCAACGATTTAAAAGCAGATGTTAAAAAAGGCATTGAGAATTTAAAAGCAGATTATTATACAAAGGCTGAATTAGACCAAATCATTAAATCAAAGAAATGAGTAAGCTACAAATAGTAAATGAAATTCATAAAACAGCTCGTAAAAACTTTGTTCGACGATCTGTAATATTAAGAGGAATTGATGATTTATGGCAAGCTGATCTTATGGATTTTCAAAATATAAAAAGTTGTAATAATGGATATAGGTATATTTTTGTTGTAATAGATTGTTTTTCTAAATTTTCCTGGGCTATCCCTGTTAAAACGAAGACTAAATCCGAAATAGCAAATGCATTTAGTTCGCTATTATTTAAAAATTATCGAAAGCCAGTTAACTTACAAACTGACATGGGCACAGAATTTTATAACGATGAATTTAAAAAAGTTATGCTAAAAAATAAAATTAATCATTACTCTACATATTCCATAAAAAAGGCTTCTATAGTAGAAAGACTAATCAAAACTCTCAAGAACAAGTTGTATAAAAAATTTAGTTTGAATGGTAGTTATAAATGGATTGGAAAGCTTTTAGAAAGTGTTATGGCAACATACAATAACACAATACATCGAACAATAAAATATAAACCAAACGATGTTAACCAATCAAACCAAAGTGAAGTATTGAGAAATATAATCAAATCACAGGAAATTAATTGTCTGTCAAAGACCAGAAAATTAGAAGTTGGTGACCATGTTCGTATAAGTAAATATAAAGGTAACTTTGAAAAAGGATACACCCCAAACTGGTCTACGGAATTGTTTTTGATTAAAAAAGTTCATGGTTCTAAACCTATCACTTATTCCATAGAAGATCTACACTATCAACCAATTTTAGGAAGTTTTTATGAACAAGAACTTCAAAAAACTAAGTGTCCTAATGTGTATCTAATTGAAAAGGTTATAAGAAAAAAAGGTAATAAATTATTCGTAAAGTGGTTAGGTCTACCTAGTACTGAAAACAGTTGGATTGAAAAACGAGCAATTGTATGATTATCTTTTCTATAGAGTTACATACCTAAGTATATAAAATTAAGTCAATTTAGATATTTTATCTCATTTATAACTCAGCTATGCACGGTGGTGGACTCGTTAACAGCATCATAAATAACTTACCATTTGAATTGCATTTACCTGGGTACAATTACTGTGGACCTGGTACCAGATTAAGAAAACGATTATTGAGAGGTGATCAAGGAGTTAATGAGCTTGATAATGCTTGCATGAGACACGATATAGCATACGATAATTCAAATAAATTGGAAGATCGACACAGAGCTGATTTAGAATTATTAAATATGGCAAAGCAACGGATGAAATCGAAAAATGCAGGAAGAGGAGAAAAACTGTCTTCGTGGCTTGTGAGCAAAGTGATGAAAACCAAAATGAAGCATGGTGCTGGCGTGAGAACATTTAAATCGATCGTCTCTACAATACATAAACGACTGAAAAAATTAAAACCAAAAAGCAATTCTAGAGCTATTAAAGCTGCATATTCAGCTGCGAAAAAACTGATAAAAAATAAAAAAGGAGTGTGTCTGCCTCGTGTAATACCGTTACCAAAAACAGGTGGTATTTTACCACTTATACCAATATTCGCAGGACTGTCTGCTCTAGGTGCATTGGTTGGAGGTGCAGCAGGTATTACTAAAGCTGTAAATGATCATAAAGCAGCTAAAAAGAATTTGGAAGAAGCCCAACGTCATAATAAAACGATGGAAAGTATCGCCTTAGGAAAAGGCTTATATATAAAACCATATAAAAAAGGCAATGGTCTTTTTGTAAATAGTTCAAAAAACTAATAGAAAGGTTACCCAAGCGTGCTCTCACTGATATAGACATATTAGAGTATGCTACTAAACACATACCTTACTTTAGAGGTGTTTTCATGAGAAATGAATTGCCGCCAAAGCCTAAGGACATTGAGTGTGCGATTGTTAATTTAGATAGCTCAGATAATGAAGGAACCCATTGGGTAGCCTATGTAAAACATTTTAACTATTGTGAGTATTTTGATAGCTTTGGTGATTTAAAGCCACCAATTGAGTTAATAAGATATTTAAAATTTAATATAACATACAATTATTGTAGATATCAACGTTTTAATACATCTAATTGTGGTCATTTATGTTTAAAGTTCCTAAGTGAATTTTGGAAAAAATGTTATGCTAATACTATTTGTATAAAATGTTCTAATAAAGTATTGTGACTATATATTTATAAACGTGTTTTTATTACCATCATTTCTAAAATGTCTTTCACGCTGTCAATAACAGGCAACACCTCTATTTTATCCACTACCTATTATCCAGCTTTACAATTTGATGATGAATACGAGTGTGCTCTGTTATATTTCTCAACATTCAATTCAATACCTAACATTGATAACAGAAACAATAAATATTATTATGACAATAACGAAGTCGTAGACATACCAGAAGGCACTTACGAACTGCAAGATATTTCTGATTATCTAAAGTCAAACGTAAAAAAAGGAGTCGCTTTTAATTTATTTTGCAATAATAACACGTTGAAATCGTTTATCTTCTGCTCTAAAGATATCCATTTTGAAAAAGCTAATTCTCCAGGAACTTTACTAGGATTTGGTAATAAAACTCTTAAAGCCAATATAATACACGAGTCGCAACTCCCAGTTAACATTTTATCGACAACAGTGGTAAGAGTCGAATGTGATATAGTGAGCGGATCATATATTAATGGAAAACCAAGCCATATTCTTTATGAATTTGCTCCTAACGTGCCTCCAGGATACCGAATAATAGAAGTGCCAAAGAATATAATTTATTTTCCTGTCAATCAAATTGACGTCAGCACTATTAATATTAGATTATTAGATATTAATAATAATTTAATAAATCTACGCGGTGAAGAAGTTCAATTATATTTGCATATCAGGAAAAGATGATCGACTTCAATAAAAGTAGTAATTCAATAATGAAACACATCAGTACTCATCGAACAATCCGAAAAGGAACAACTAAGAAAAAAATTAAATTGACCAGGGAAAATAAAAAGTTCCTGAAATTAATTGGTCTATTAAAATGAACATTTTGGATATAACAAGTTCACCAGCATACGATAACACCATAGACGGTATCGAATATCATTCATATAAACCTTACGTAACAAGTTTTAACAGGAATGATGAAATCCGCATACCTATCAATCAGCAGGATTTATACATACTACCATCAGCAAGTACCCTTTATTTAGAAGGAACAGTAAACATCATAAAGAAGGATACAAAACTAAAAGTTACTGCTGTGGAATTCACAAACAATCCATTACTGTTTCTTTTTCAAGATATTCGTTATGAACTAAATGGAGTTGAAATAGATAGAATCAAAAATGCTGGAATGACTACAACAATGAAGAGTTTAGTATCATTTAATGAAAATGAAGCTAAGATAGCAAAAGCTTGGGGTTGGGATATAAATGGAACAAAAACAACCCATGGAAATAGTTTTTCTGCCTCAATACCTCTTAGTAATATTTTGGGCTTTGCTGAAGATTATAAGAAAATAATTATGAATTGTAAACATGAACTGATATTATTACGCAGTAATACAAATTTGAATTCTTTGAAAGTTCCATCTGGTGAGGTTCTTGAAGATATAATAATAAATAAGTTAGTTTGGCGCGTTCCACACGTCAAGGTATCAGATAAAGAAAAAGTTAATTTACTAAAGTTATTGGAAAAGGATCGTTCTCTATATTTGGCTTTTAGAAATTGGGATTTATATGAGTATCCCTTATTACCTAAAACAACTAAGCATACTTGGTCAATTAAAACGTCCTCACAGATTGAAAAGCCAAGATATGTAATCATAGGCTTACAAACAAATAGAAAAAATTTAGCTGATCGCGATATATCAAAATTCGACCCTTGTTATTTAAGAGATGTCAAAGTATATCTTAACTCTAACTATTTTCCATATGAAAACTTGAATATTAGTCTTGATGATCATAAATATTCATTATTGTATGAGCAATATGTCAGGTTTCAGACATCTTATTATGGACGCAGAAGTGAACCACTGCTAAGTACTTCTGAATTCAAAGAAAAAGCACCGCTGTTTGTAATCGATTGCTCTAGACAAAGCGAAAACCTTAAGTCAGGTCCTGTAGTTAGCGTACGTGTGGAACTTGAATGTCATTCAGAAATACCTGATCAGACAGCTGCATATTGTCTTATTTTAAACGATTCCATCATCGAGTACAGACCGTTGAGTAATATAGTAAAAAAAATATCTTAAAATATGAATCCTTGCAGAATAAAATATATATTCGTGGATGTACAAGGATTCAAAGATACACAAAATAATTTTATTATAAAAGAATTGTCTATTTTAAACGAAGAAAATACCCAAACCTTTCTTGTCAAGCCCCCCTATCCATTTAAAAACTTATCGATCGAAGAAAAGAAACAAGTGCGGTGGATAGAAGCAAATCGAGGATATTTCTGGAGTGAAGGCCACATTGACTACAGGGAATTCAAAAGAATTATAATACCATATTTGAATAATAAAAAAGTGTTAACAAAAGGAACTGAGAAAGTTATGTGGATCAAAGGCCTTTGTGAGAACTGTGAAATAATAGATGTGGGAGAAAAAGGATGTCCTAATTTTTTAAAATTATATCACGACTATGAAAAACCTAATATAAATTTAAATTGTGTACAACACACGAAAATGTGTGCATTAAAAAATGTATTGTGCTTAAAAAAGTGGTATGATAATAATAATATACATTTATTCAATGTAAGCTAAGAATTTAATTTAATGTTTTAAATAAAATAAAATAATTATTGCCTAAACTGGTTGTTGTTTTATTCTACCAAATTATATTTTAAAGAATTAAAGTGGTGAGTATTTAGGAATTAAAATACAGCAGATATTTGAATAGGTTTTTAATATAATATCGAAAATTAAAACATATCTTAAATTTAATGAATTAAATAGTACAATGCATTCAGGGAGATACTACTTACTGATTTGATTAAACATCTTAAGAATCACTTCTAATTTAATTTAACTGATCTATTTAAAAATAATGTTATTCAATTATGCGTCTCATCAGTCAGAATCACTTATTATATTTTCAGATATATTTTTAATCACTCTTTCGGTTTGATCTAATATTCTGTCCGTAAAATCTTTTACTATATATTGAGCCGATATTACAACATCACTTTCAGTGTCACTGTTATCACCACTAATGTCTATTATTTTGATCTGAATCAAACGTCTCCCTTTGTATGCTTCACGGTTTAAAACAAATGATGATCGCCGCATACTATTGCGAAGATTTTTAGTTTCACCAGGTGTCTTCTTTGTCTTCCGTTTTGGACGTTTTGGAGACGATTTCTTCTGATTAGTGATTGGAAAAATTTCGTCAAAGCCTTCTAACGGATTCTGCGCACAGTGGAAAAGAAGGTCTTGGGTATTAATTCCAAAAAGTCCATCTTGAGTCTCACTGTTATTATTTATTACAATGTCTGTCATAATCTGAAACAAAATAGAAAACTATTAGGGTCATTTTTATGGATAATATCGAGTAAATAGAAATAAAGGAATAAAAGTTCAAAACTTACGTCTTAAGTCGACTTGAAAGTATGTGAATATGTGTGTTAACTACGACGCTCGAACAGGCTATAATGAGCAGGGCATGATGAATTTTATTCAATGTTTGTCGAATGTGCAAAATCATGTAGTGACATGTCAGTGCACCTGCGTCGGTGTTAAAAGTTTATGCTGCGTTAGTGAATTTGAAGTATCTACGTAGATTACAGGAATAGCTTACACAAAATTTTTCACAAACATTAAATTGATTTTGCATTATTAACTTAAGCTAGATGTTAAGGCTCTTAAAATAAAATAAAAACAACAAGTATTCTAAATGAAATTCGTTTATTCACTATATTCTTACTTAAGGTTCACTTTACATTATTATAACATTATTATTATTATTATTATATTACATATTTATTTCATCTTACAGATAATCTTAAGCTACTTTCATTAGATTAGACCCCAAGAATTGAAATATGACCCCAAGCTCTGCTTGATTTTTTATCTTGCGAAATAAATCGTTTATCGTCGCTACTAGAAAGCGCAATTTTGTTTACAGAACGTGTAAATATTTCATGTTTTATACTTTTAAACAATATGTTTTTCTTGCGTAGTGTATTTGATGTAAGCAATGTGTTTGTATAATCTAAGATACTAAGATCTCGAACAACACATGATTTTACTCCCTTAGCCTTTTTAATTTCAGTGTCAGTATTTTTTATACAATATAATTTAGAGCGTAATCCTACATATTCAGTGATTATTTTTCCACCCATTTCATCTTTGAAAAGTCCTGGTACTTTTTTGTTAATTATTGGTAATTTGTGATAATTATCAACAGAAAAGTTACTGGTATCAAAATACTCCAAAAACGTATTTTTCACATCTTGATAAAAATTTTTGGTTTGGATGTGATAAATAAAGCTGTCTGTATCAGTATAACACATCGTCAAGCGGTCCCTGTAAAATGGTTTAAATATAGAATAGTGAAAATCATACATATGTGATTTTGATAATTCCAAAACTGTAAATCCGATATACAGTGGCTTATCTAATACTATACGATTAGGCTTTAATTGAATCGCAACCAAACTTTCCGTAAAAACTGAAGCACTGTGAAAGTTTGGACTCGCGATTAATTTTTCTGCGTTATTTCTTTTTTTAGTTCTATTGTTTTGATCATTCCATTGATTTATCAACTCAACATGGACCTTCTTGCGGTTGTTTTCTAACGTTTTACCAAAAACACTGTTATTGAGCAATTTGAAAAAGTCTTGCTCAAAAGTTGACGTTGCTTTTTGACGCAAATTTGTATTAAGATCGATGTATTGTTTTAAATATGCACTCTGTCGAAACGTTATAGCACGATGTACTCGTCTCAAGATCAAACCATGTCTTAAACAGGTTTTTAAATGTACATAATGTATAACATAATTAAATTTGTCATAAAGATTTGGAATTAACTTTTCATTTTTTCCACCCGGTGGAATATCTTTTTCGGGGCAAAACGGTAAATCATTATGTTCCCAATGTAATTTTTTTGGATAAATGAGATCGACTTCTAGAATGAAGCCGAACTCTGCATCATCAGATACATTATTTACATCTAGTTTATTAACTTCTGATTGATCAAGAAACCTAAAGTTTGACAAGGGCAATGTTTGACACATGCTGTATCCATAAAGATTATTGCAGTCTATATAGACTATGAATGATTCTGGCATCAACGGATCATGGTCGAAAATAAATTCGTTGTTTGCTTTGGCATGCCTATGTGCTGCCATTACCACACCTCCTCGTATGCCTGTCTGTAACATATCTACTATAGCAAAGTCATCTATTAGTTCTAACTCAATGCCTGTTTTATAAAGCATAGCATCGAATGATAAACTCGGTGCTGTAACATAGAATGCAGGGTCCAAGTTGTAGTAATGTTTGCAAGTTTTTCTAAAGTTTTCAAATATATCTGTTAACAACAACACATCACTTTTTAAATACAAATCGGTATATTCGCCTAGGTTCCGAATTTCAAATTGGGTCCAAACTGACTGTGCGTGCTCATAATCTTTATTTGATATGTGCTCATTGTTGAGAGAGCTATAAAAACTTTCTTTGCTTGGCAGAAATGGCTCGTTGTAACGTTCCCATGCGTTCATGTACTCGTAAGGGTAAACGCCTTTACGAGTTAGAAGGGAAAACTCATTTTCATTTGGGTAAATATTCCTTAAATGAGTAAACTCATGAGTTTTCATGGTTTTAACCAATTTTTCTAGACTGGTTCCTAAAAATTTAAACGAATCTACAAATCTTAACTGAACAAACTCGTCTCTTGATATTGGAATGAATTTTGTGAAAGAGATATAATTTTCTTTCGTTTTAGGAATTATTTTTATTGGTCCAGGCGCTTCACCAAGTGTTTTTATAAACAAGTGACAATCATACCCTGCTAAATTGTGGAAAAAAATTGGCACAAACTTTGGAACTTTGTACTGTAAATTACATAAGCTATGAGCTGCACCCCGATACTGTCCAGTAAGGTGACAATGGTCTCTGACCTTATCTCCGAATAGAAAACTCTCACAAATATGACATCGAACTGCATTCCTAAAATCAATTGCATCGTTTGCATTAAAAATTATGGGAACGTTTTGTGATAACACTGCATGGATATCCCGAACATCTTTGTAAAGAGAGCTAACAAATTTTTCTACACAATGAGGACCTCTAAAGATTACGAATTTATTGTAAGAAGGGTCAAGAGAATTAATCACATTGTAAGCAAATGCGATAGGTGTATGCTTTTGTGTAGTGCGCGTATAAGAACTTTGAGGATCTGATTCACTTTTGCTTACATCTTCTAGCATAGTTTCAAAGTCAGCATAAATTACAAAAGGAATGTCTTGTTTGCGTTCGAAATTCTTGAATTTAATTACTGACCCTTTTTCCGGTAGGACAGTGACAATTCCGTTACAGGTATGACTTTCTACATCCTCAACCGTTTTAAAAAACAACAAACAAGTGTCACAAAAATAGATCTGTCCTTTATGCTTCGTTATTTGACTTCTCACCAGTCTCGATAAATTCTTTATGAGACAATAGTGAGATGTTGTGTTGTTTTCTATCCAAAGAAGGTGAATCGTTTTTTTATTTTCATGGCTTTCTGATTTATAAAGCGGGCCTACAACAGTCTTGTTATTTTTTAAGCCAAAAATGATAAAACTTAGGTTTGGATTGTTTTCTTCGAATATTTTAACATCAGATAAAGTCATGGGAAACGAAATGTTTTCAGTGTTTAGTACATTGCGAAAATGTACATATGACGAAACCCTTTCAGGATGGTTTTTAGTTGGATAGAGGGCTGCAACCACGCTCCACAGAAAACAGTGTTTATCGTTGTTTTGAATATTTAAACATGCTTTCTTTTTCTTGATGAATATTGGTAGTTCAATATACGTGGAGCCGCGAAGTGGTTGATATTTATTAACATTAACCTCAATATGCATACAATTAAGAAAAGTCCAACCCGAATCTTGCTCTTCGAATTGGTCAATTTTTGTGCGTATTGTATTGATTACATTTAAATATAAATGCTCAAAATTATAATTTCCATAAACAGGGATATTTTTTGTCATAAACGATTTAGTTTCTTGTTCATTATTTTTGAAAAGTAAAAACTTTGAGAATATTTCGAAGTTGACTTTGACACAAATATGTTTTTTTATGCATTCATCTAAAATGAGTTTGACTTTGTTTCGTATTGAATCTAAAAATACATCAATAGAATGTTCATTTGCGTATTGCGCAGCAATCCTGTAAGATATTATTCGGTTCTGAAATGCTGTCGCTACAATATCTACGCCTTCCACATCGATATGCGGTACAGTTAAAACGTTTTGTTTATGTGTATTACTTCGCAAATGACCTGTCCAGCGCCTACCGCTTATAGATGTGTTACAAACTGAACAGAATGGCATTGTAGAAGCTACTTGCTTGTTTACCTACTAGATATAATTATTAATTTAAGTACCTACCTACATAGAAAGTTACCTATTTTTTGAAGTCAGTATTATAATATTATACGCTTTTAATTTTCTTTTTTATTTCAAATTAATTAAAAATTTTACTTTGAAAGTTTAATATAGTCTACCTACACTACATATATCAAAACATACTATAATAATTCTATCTACCTTTATGAACCTAACTTAATTTAATAAAATAAAAACCATAATAAACCTATGCACACGTTTTGTTTATTTAAAATTAATCTTATCACTATATTTTGTTGGTTTAGAATCTTTAAATAATTTAAACACCGTAATGAGAAACTCTTGTAAAATTTCCCACTCCTTAGTTTGTTCGTTGAGACGCAGCTTTACACTCGTCAACGCTTTTTTATAGCGTTCTTGAGGAGGCGTATTTTGAACGTCGACGACGTTGTAAAGCTTCACCTCAACGTAAAAGTCGCCTTCGGAGACTATTGCGGTGCGTCGGCTCTGCCCTCCGGAAACCCTCGTCGTGAAAGAAGAAGTCGATACGTTGCCTCCGGCGCTTTGTGATGCGTTAGATGCAGCAACGCTTTCTTCCCCTTTCAGAATCGAAAAGATGTCTGACTTGCGTTTTTTAGACCTGTAAAATAAAGAAAATAAAATATGATGAAATACTGTTATGATAATATTTAGGAACTTTTATCATCATAATTAGATTCAGAGTTAAATAATCATTTAAAGTTGCTCACTCCATACAATATACATTATTGTTAAATAATTATTATCATCATCGGTACAGGGATCCCAACCTGAAGCGAGGAAATTATCGTACCAGGGCCGTGAAATTATCGTATTTTAACGTTTTTGAAACAAGATTATCGTACACTCAGTATAATGGCTTAAAATACATTAAAAAATCATATAAAACGATAATTTTTATTACACTTTGTTTGTGTATACAGAACAGAATCAATGTATATTTAACTCCATACAGGCAGACGGGCTGAGAAGACAGACCACAGTACACAGATTTTATAAGCGTACCAACGTTTTGAAATGAAGAAATAAGCTGGCGCTGTGACCAATAAACAATAGTATATGCTCAATTTTTTATTGAATATGAGCGTAATTCTCAAACTTTGTGGTGTATGGAATTTATCGTGTATTTGCGTACATAATACGGAGGCCTAAATTATCGTATATACGTTAATTATAGTACGGTTGGGGCCCTGCATCGGTACCTAGTAGTAGTTACCACCAAGCGATAAAAACGATAACCTATCAGATATATATATATATATATATATACGTACCACGAAAATTCCGGCTCTTGCAAATCGGGTGGTGTGAAGGATGGTGAATATGATGCATGACCGCGCTTAGCAAGGGCAGCAGCGTTAACGACGGGGGTGATCTTGCGCTTTGAGGCTTTTGGCTTCTTGGTAGGCTGCGACAACACCGACGGTGCTGTGGCCACGATTGCTTCAGATTCGTATTCAGAGTCCGACCTGAGAAAAAAAAAAAAATGAGTATGGATGGAACAAAGATTTTAAAAAAACACGTAATAAGACAATACTCACTCACATATTTCTGTAGATGTTTTCTCGAAGTGTCGTGGCTGCGCAATGTCAGGCGGCAGGCGGGCTGGCGGTGGCTGGCGGAGTCTGGCAGGCGGCGGCTGAGCAGGGTGGCAGGCGGCGGCTGAGCAGGGTGGCAGGCGGTGGCTGAGCAGGGTGGCGGGCGGTTGGCAGGGTCTGGCAGGCAGCGAGATTCTCGAGGATGATGAACCAGCGAAGAATATGTCAGTTTTCTAATTTTACGCGATTTTATAGCAAATACTTTTTATGTGTCAGCAAATAATATTCCAATTCAAAAGATATTAAGTACCCGTACTTTAACAAAACAAGCAAATTTGAAGCTAATGGTCGCACCACCTTTGAAATCGGATCAAAGAAAGATAGCGCCTACTCGGATGACAATATAAAAACTCACACCATTACCCGACTACGATAGATTAAAAGATAGAAAAATTAAAAGTCAGTGCATAAAATATTACAATCATATTTTATGTGTTTAGATAATAAGACGGTATCTAATTATTTGAACTGTACAATACACCACACGGGAAGTATTACTATTTACTTTCTTACATAATTAAAGTTCGTTTGCAAAACAAAAAAACCGACTTCACATGCAGCGCAAGTCATTTTCAGTACTAAGTTTGAGGTATCTATCTCCATATCTCTGGAGATTCTTATCGGATCTCGTTAAAATTAAAATGGAACTACACTGTAAACATATTCTATTAATAATAATATCGTTTAAAAACTAAAAACGAACCGACTTCAATGCCGCGCTATTCATTTTCAGTACCAATTTTGAGATGTTTATCTCAATATCTCTGGAGGTACTCATCAGACCTCGATAAAATTATCATGGTACTACACTTGAGATATCTCCTTTCGAACAAAAAAAGAATAATCAAAATCGGTTCATAAACGACGAAGTTATCCGCGAACAAACATAAAAAATATCGGTAGAAATGAGAAACCTCCTCCTTTTTTTGAAGTCGGTAAAAAAATAAAAAAAAAACATTGTCCAAATCCACACACAGTTAATAAATGATGAGGTTCTGAAGTGACAAAAAAATTAAATTATACAGACGAATTGAGTACATCCTCCTTTTTGTGAAGTCAGTAAAAAAAAAAAAAAAACAAATCAGTTCATAAATGATTGAGCTATGATATAATAAACAAAAAAGTAATTCGTACAAACGCTATCTGTTAAGTCCTCGTTTTGTTAAGTCGGTTAAAAAGTAATTTGTCCTAAGGCCGCTACACACCTTGAGTTTAAACTGCTCGTTTTCACTAAATAGTGTGACTATACATATGAATGATAGTTTAACTGAATGGTAATAATTATAATTTAAAATCGTTAATAAACTAAAAGAACCAACTTCAAATGTCGCGCTAGTCATGTGCCAAGTTTGATGTGTTTGTCTCCATATCTCTTGAGATATGTCATGAGATCTCGATGAAATTTAAATGAAATTACTTGGAAAGCATGTCCTTTCAAACAAATATAAAAAATATTCTAAATCGGTACAGCCATCTTTGAGTAATCGAGAAGCATACATAAAAAAAAGATTCCGACGAATTCAGAACCTACTCCTCGGTTAGGTGTCGGTTAAAATAGCATTCAATTAACTGTACAGTGCAAACTTAATGGTATAAAAATTTATCTGTACCTACAGAACAGTTCAATCGCAGAGTTAAAAACGAACGTGTATGCGAACCCTTAAAAGAAATGCTTACGATGTACATATTGTAATTCAAACCATTTTACCTTGATACGTTTGTACCTACTATCGAGCGTGTGAACAAAACCTCATTCTATAAGTGCACGGTTTCGGCTGTGGTGTCGGTGAGTGTAGTTCTGTAACTTTTTGGAAATAACAAGTAAGTACCTAGCTTTTATTGTATAATATTTTGCAACGTAAAGTTTTTTGGTTGATTCGAAAATAAAATTAAAAACCAAGTTTCTGTCGTATTATATAATAAAGATTTTCTCAATAACTAGAAATCGAAAAAATAAAATAGGTCTTCATACGACAAAAAGCCCTATTAACCGACTTTAAAAAAAAGGAGGATGTTCTATGTTTCACTGTAAAATTTTTTTTTTTTCTCTGTCAATTGTGGTCCGATTTTTTTAATTATATATTTATTTCAAAGATTATACTTTTGTAGTGGTCTCATTGTAAATTTATCAAGTATCTCCAGAGATATGGCGATAATAACCGCAAACTTGCTACTCAAATTGAATACAGTAGCATTTGAAGTCGGTTTTTTAAACGATCCTAATTATTTTGAACATGTTATGTAAAGAAAATAATATTAAAAAATTACATAAAAATGATTATTTTTCGATTGCTGTTTATATTAACTACACACTGATTTAATGTTTAGTTATTTCCAAGTTTAATTTGATTTATTCTGAGTAAAGATTTTTGTTAATTAAATTGTGTATTCTTAGTTTTAAACTAATGTGTACCAATTTCTATTTTACAGGAGCGACAAGCAGCAGGGACAATGAGATCTTCATGAATTTAATAAATTAAAATCCTTTAGATGAAAATGGTGAGTGACTACGCTTGAATTTTAATTAACGTATATACACACATTTCTTTAAAGCACAGAAAATATAAAAGTTGGTGCTTTAGGGGTAGCAGATTTTAATTTTGTAATATTTTTTGTATTGTTTCAGATTTCCAGTATGAACACCTACGCTCTGGAATTATACAAATGTATCTTGTTTGATCTAATAAATATTTCGTCATACAAAATTAGTTTGTAAGATTTAAGTAAGTAAATTTTTAGTCACTACCAGTGAAAAACACCAGTAACAACTGAACATTTCATTTGGTTTTATGGTTTGTAAGATGATGTAAGTAAAATTATATTTTTTTAAATTCTCAGTTAGGACCAGAACAAAATACTGGTAACAACCTGAGAATTTGACATTGTGTTATTAATTAACTAAACCCAAAACTTTTCCTTTATAATCTTGAAGTATAGTGTGCGGTACGGTTCAGTCACACTATACTTTTATCCTTAATTGCACTGACTGGTGCACGGTAAAGGTAATAAGTCGCACTGGATAGTGCGCGGTAATTTATCGTAAGTATTCCGACAAAAAGTCATTACGGCTTTAGTAGAAGTAGTAGAACAGGTTTATCTGACTATACGATATACTCAAAACACAGGTAGGTTAGGGCGCGATAATTTATCGTAAGTATTCCAACAAAAAGTCATTACGGCTTTAGTAGAAGTAGTAGAACAGGTTTATCTGACTATACGATATGCTCAAAACACAGGTAGGTTAGGAATCGCAATCGGTGGAGATAATCCGACCTTGGGCTCCCAGAGTGAAACTTACCATGGATCACTTAACCGATTGTGTTTAGACATCGCAAACAGCGAGAGACAATCCAAAATTATTACACCGGAGGCTTTGAGTTCTAAAACACAAGTGGCGAGAGATAATCAATTTTTAGTTATTGGGTGTTCTACTCCAGCTACATCTGTTGATTAAACGATATACCCAACTGCAACAAGTGAGCGCAGCAAGCGGAGCGAACGCAGTTGGGTATATCGTTTAATCAACAGATGTGGCTGGAGTAGAACACCCAATAACCACCTACTGGGATCCTTGTCAGGACTACGGAACCCTAAAAAGGACAGAAGCTATATCCTTCAATTATTTATAAATAATAATAATTGTGTTATTCACAGTGTAGTTATCACTTGACCCGTTCTCCCGGTTACCTTCGGAAAATCCCAAGTCATATTATTGTCAACATATTGTTTATAGCACAGTGTGACCTAAACCCTCACTTTACGCACGCTTTTCCGTGACTTAAATAGTCGATTATTGCACGACATTTAGCACCCTCGCTATGTTTGGGTGCCAACTTCACGCCGTGCAATAATCTCCAATTTGGTGGAAAAGCGTAGCAAGCGTAAAGTGCGAGTTTATGTCACACTGACAGCTATAAAATAATATACGATACTATTATTGCACAGTGTGACCTAAACCCGCACTTTACGCACGCTTTTCCGTGACGTAAATAGTCGATTATTGCACGGAGTTTAGCACTTCATTTTCATTAACTTCATTAACTTCACGCTGTGCAATAATCTCCTATTTGACGGGAAAGCGTAGCAAATTTAAAGTGCGAGTTTATGTCACACTGACAGCTATAAAATAATATACGATACTATTATTGCACAGTGTGACCTAAACCCGCACTTTACGCACGCTTTTCCGTGACGTAAATAGTCGATTATTGCACGGAGTTTAGCACTTCATTTTCATTAACTTCATTAACTTCACGCTGTGCAATAATCTCCTATTTGACGGGAAAGCGTAGCAAATTTAAAGTGCGGGTATATGTCACACTGACAGCTATAAAATAATATACGATACGTGTGACTTAAGTAGTCTATTATGTTGCTACGCCATGCAATAATAGACAACGTAAGACACGAGCATCGTATATTATTTTATAGCTGTCAGTGTGACATAAACCCGCACTTTACGCTTGCTACGCTTTTCCGTCAAATATTTATAAACTATTTTGTACATTATTTTGATGTACAAAAATTATATGTTGACAAATATGACATGGCCTTGGACCATTCAATTGTTAATTATTTTACATATTGATAAGCAAACTGTCGAGCAGGTGTTTTTTTTACGCTTAAATTACAAGTTTATTATAATAACAGCACGTTAAGACGCAAGACTATGGGCATGCTTGAAGTTAGTTGATTGTTGTTTATTGTTTAGTATGATGTTAGGTGTCCCTCACAGTGTCGTCCCTACGAGCACAGCGGCACCTGGTGACCTCTGCTCGCGGTGATGTTCTGGTTATCCACCTCACCAGCACGTAGCCAGCACGGTGACCTCCGGCCCGGTCATCGACGCTCTCACCACAACCTACTGTTTCATTTGTCATCGCTGATGAGATTTTTACTCACCTCCTTATGCCCTCCAATGACTCCACCTGGTATTTGGTAGAACCATCCCAGAGGTGGGAACAGTATTTCATACTCTATTAGACTTGTGGTTTATACAGAGAAACTACCCAATGTGAATCATAAAGTACTGTCTTCCTTGGCTAAGAGACCAAGCGTTAGGAGGCTAATTGAGCTGTTGACTCGATGTAAGAGACAAAGTTGAGAGTTGGCGTCAGCAACATTACAAGAAACTCAAAATTGTCAGCGAATAAGTCCTCGTTATAAATTAAAGCAAACATATGTATGTACCAGATAAACTAGCAACTCAGTACCTGTTCGCGCCTCCAAGCGCCAGCGGCATGCGGGGTGGTCTGTAGCAAGCCTACTAGCAGCCCGCGCCGTGCGGCGGTCTGTACGCGCCTAACATCTGTCAAAATATGTTATCTGTCGACTTGCAATATATTGTATTGTGTAAAAGTGCTAGGCGCGGTCCCTTCCTTTTTCTTTTTGTTACGGCATCTACAGTGGGCGTGCCGAAGACCACACACCCCCTGCCACAAAACCACCCTCGGCCATCTTAGGACTAAAGGAAATGAAAATACAGATTCTTCAACAACAAAAGATAGTTTCAATACCCGCCTGCGCAACAGACTCGAGACCTGAACAGTACCTATGTATGAGATAAGTGTGATAAGTAACGAGTATTTATATGAGAACAAGAACGATTGTATGTCAGTGAGCGCGAAACAACCCGCCGGTGTACTTGTCTGAACAAACTTACAACTGTTAGTAAAATGACGAAATTATCTATTGTGCTACTATTAGCTGCGCTGGTGCTGGTCAGTGGGTAAGTTTATATATTATTTTGTTAATTTTTAACCGACTTCACAAAAAGGAGGAGGTTCTCAATTTGTCGGAATCTTTTTAGGGTTCCGTACCTCAAAAGGTAAATAAAAAGGAGCGGGTTGGATTTAGAATCGTTTGGCACGAAAAAGGGGAAGTAGAGGGGTGGAATGGGAAGGGGAGGGTCCCCCCTTCACTACCCTACCACTCCCATTACAAGGTAATGCATAGTTTTTGAGTTATGCCTATTTTTGTTGGGTTTGATTTTGAACTTTTGGTTGAATTTAGAATCGTTTGGCATGAATTTGATATAAAATTTTATGGGGATGGGTAGAGGTTAGGTACCTGATTGTAACAATACCATTCCTTTAACAAGGTAATGCATATTTTACAAGAAAACGATATAAACAAAATCTAACCTAAAATTTTTAATTTTTAAAATAATTACAAGGGGTAGATAACTTAGTAAAAATTTTAGTAATATTATTTACCACTACTAAATTAATAAGAACACCCCACTAGAAAAAAAACTAGGTTAGGTTGAAACTGCGAAAACACAATGCGCGAGCCGAGCGAGCGAAGCGAGCGTGCCGCGGCAGCGGCCGGCAAAGCGCAGAAAGTTTGTTAAACATCCAACAAAACAGTGATATTGATCAGCAAAGTGTTACAAAAAAGTGAGGTTATGATTTTACAAAAATACGCATAACTCTAAAACTATGTATTACCTTGTAATGAAAGTGGTGGAAAAAGGAAAGGGGGACCCTCCCTAACCCCCCCATCACCTCATCCTCCCTATTTCGTGCCAAACGATCCTAAATTTTTACCAAGTGAGGTTATGATTTTGCAAAACAAATCATAACTCAAAAACTATGCATTACCTTGTAATGAGAGTGGTAGGGTAGTGAAAGGGGGACCCTCACCTACCCCCTCCACCCCTCCATTCCCCCTTTTTCGTGCCAAACGATTCTAAATTTCAACCAAAGGAACCCTTATAAGATCACTTTCTTGTCTGTCTGTTTGTCTGTCTGTCCGTCTGTCTGTCCGTGTGTCACCACCGATTTTCTCGGGAACGGGTGGACCTAGCAAGTTGAAATTTATACCTGATACTGAGGTCTATAGTCCCTATTGGATGTATAAAAAACAAGGTCTTGAGTTAACACAATAAAAAGATAGACAAATTTAGATTTTCGCGAAAACTTGTTAGTACCGAAATGTACCTTAATTTTCAACTTTTTTTATTTTTCGGAATGTTTCCTTTATTTGTGCTCTAAGACCTTGCTTATAACTAAAATTGACAATTCTAGGTAAACCGGAAGTACCCAATAGGTTTTGCGTCGAAATACTTCCCGTTGACCTAGAATCATGAAATTTGGCAAGAAACAAGGTCTTACAGCACAAATTAAGTGAAAATTCCAAAAAATAAAAAAAGTTGAAAATTAAAGGGTGTCCCCATACGTACATAGTTTCGCCAATTAGGATAGTTGATTAGCATAACGGCACGTTAAGACGCAAGACTATGGTCTATGACAAGACTATGGGCTATGACAAGACTATGGGCTATGACAAGACTATGGGCTATGACAAGACTATGGGCTATGACAAGACTATGGGCTATGACAAGACTATGGGCTATGACAAGACTATGGGCTATGACAAGACTATGGGCTATGACAAGACTATGGGCTATGACAAGACTATGGGCATGACAAGACTATGGGCTATGACAAGACTATGGGCTATGACAAGACTATGGGCTATGACAAGACTATGGGCTATGACAAGACTATGGGCATGACAAGACTATGGGCATGACAAGACTATGGGCTATGACAAGACTATGGGCATGACAAGACTATGGGCATGCCCGGAGTTAGCATATCTTGGTACAGCAAGTGTGAAGTGTTATGCAGGGGCAGCCGCAGCCACAGCAGCCGTTATATGAGCGCTCAAACAATTTAGAGGTTTAGCTTAATTGGTACCAACCAACGTTGGTACGGAAGCCTCGGTGGCTGAGTCCAAATCGACTTAGCCGGTTTTTTTTTATTGTGATTAGTCGATGCGCTCGGGACTCGCTTACATGCGCCGGGCCCGGTCGCGAAAAATAGGTACAAACTATTTTTGAATAGGTTTTAAGTGTATTGTGCACGTAAATCCAAAGACTAAGAAAAAATAATGCATGTTTCAATTGGTTCAATCTTTTCACATATACATTTTGGTACTTACAAGTTGTCGCGAAAAATAAATTTGCCCATATTTTTTATAGTGTTGACTCAGGACCTTGATTTTCATAAACCTAATAGGAACGATTTCAGTATCTCGTATAATATTTCATTTCAATATTTCAATATTTCAACTTGCTAGGTCCATCCGTTCCTGAGAAAATCGGTGGTGACACACGGACAGGCGGACAGACAGACAGACGGACAAGAAAGTGATCTTATAAGGGTTCCTTTTTTTACCTTTTGAGGTACGGAACCCTAAAAATCAACAAAATGAAAAATATGTATCTACATACCTGAATGACGTTCTAGTATTCACCGGGGTGGTTACATTGAGATATACACAATGTTCCTTCAAACGAAGAGTAATGAGAGTTAATTCTCTCTAATGAGAGTAGACGACACACAGACAACAGGTATTGCAGATGTAGATATGTGGTGGTGACCTCTTAGCAGCAGGTGGGCTGTCGGCTTGATGGCATCTCTTTATAATAAACAAATTATAAGCTAATTCGCCAAGTGCGAAGGATTGTGCCACCCCCGCACACCGTACAAAATTTAATAAGTTGGAGCAAAAAACGCGTAAAATTCACATTTCTTCTAACTTCGTAGCGGTTCCCATAGGCGAACCCCCATTTGATTTTTATGGTATGACCACACCGCGGCGTACTGCGTCCGCGTGCGCGTTCTCGACTCGATTTTTGATGAATGATCACCGAAGATCACGTTTGGTGTGAACCAGTCGATACAAATATTACTGCGCTATCTGATCGCCGCCTAGATCGCGCCGTATCTTAAAGGTACGCCCACACCAGAGCGTCCTACGTGTCCTGTACATGTTGTCATTACATAGATAGGGCAAAAACGCCTAAAACACGTTTCTTGTGTTGGAAAAATGAAACACCAACAAGCTCAGCCTGCATTGCTGCTAGATATCCAAAACGTGGACCTGCGGATATTCACAACAACTGGGCATTCATTTCGCAGTGATCAGTGATGTGTTCGCTAGGGAGGTCAACAAACCCAGCTTAGGCTATCTGAAGTGTATCTATAACTTGGCGCGCCTTAGAAACCCTACATGAGTGCCCACGACACGCTGCTACGAGCTCTGCTACGCGTGCTACGGGCTACGTGAGTGACGTGCTCTCGCTACGTGAGTGACGTGCGTCTCGCTACGTGAGTGACGTGCGTCTCGCTACGGCTAGTAATTTATGCATTTTCTTTGGTCGTGTTCATCATCACTGAGGTTCATGTAATTGAGAGCTTCTTGTCCTCCGTAGCTCGTTGCACACATCAAATCAAGTGGCAAATAATAAATAAATCGGTCCAGCCGTTCTCAATCGTTACTAAGGCATATTTTAAACGTCTCTTAAAAGCATCCTGTATATTACTCGCACCGTCGTGCGTCCGAGCGGCAGTGAATTTGTGTTTATAAGTATCATTACGGAATATATAATGATTATAAAAAAGAATATAAGTAATGGTGGCTAATGTATTGATTTGTATTTATACAGTTTCGTGTCGACCCACTCGCATATGGAGGTAATAGCCGGCGGCGGCACCGAAAAAAGTTCCAGCGTCTACAGGACAGTATTAACGACTGTACTAATGTCTAATAAACAACTTGGTAAGTTGAAAGGAGCCGTGAAAAGTATAACATCTAATCTAAGAGAGACCATAGAACTAAATTTCGACAAGCTGCTTGAGAAATGAAAAAATAGTATATCATATCATATATCAATAGCATATCATAAAAAGTAAATTCGCCACATTAGATAAAAAAATGGATACTAAGTTTCACCGGCAGACAGCTGCGTCCTAGGTTCTGTTTTTTATTTATAACATTTTACGTATTTGTATCAGTTTGAATAGTTTTTATCTTAATTTAGTTTTAAGTTGTATATATATGTACTATTTGTAAATATTACTTATAAATTAAATTTGACAGTTTCACGACATCAACCCCTATAATATGTGAATTCTAAGATCACTTTATTAGAGGACAAGATATCTGAGTAAACCTCACCATTTAACAGTAAGCTAAGGTTTCGAATCAACACTAACACACGCACTGTAGGTGAGCGACACTGACGCGTGTCGCAAGCTATCCTTAGAAACCGCCACATTTGTAAAAACGCTACAACAAAAATAACCGATATGAATATTAGAACTCTCAACATTACCGTTAAAATACAAGAAATGAATGAAGCAATTCAGAACCTGACTGAAATTGTTGTACCGAGTATTGTCAAAAATATTCCTAAGCAAAATGATACCACAGAATCGACGGTGCCAGCTGATAATGTCCCGGAAATTATTACTACTACGGGAGTCAATTAACCAGATAAATTGTACATGTATATGTTACTGGTTGCACGTCCTAAAACATAATAATATCTAGTATCCGGGTGCAACATTTCAGCCAAATCGATGCATCAAAGAGATCACAAAAAACAAATAAACAGATAAACAAACTGACTTTTGTATATTTATTAATCCCCGACTCAAAAATAATGGGCTGTAATAAGTTTGACGAGTGTACAGTCCGGCAACTATAACTTGGCGCGGCTGTGCGCCACTGTGCTTTTACTTTGTACTTTCATAACAGTTTCTCTTAAACCACTTTTAATTACTTTTGGCATTATTGAACTATTTTAATGTAGCAGATTTATCAAGAATAATGTCGCGGTAATCTCTCAAACGTCAAACTCACAGTTTCAATTAAGAGAATTAGTTGCAAAAACCACCACCGCCAAGTTATACTTGTGGCACTGTATCTGTCTGTGGCGTCGTAGCGCCCAAACCACAGACCTGCTACATGTTAACTCGATCGCGTGCACCGGCCCCCATGAGAACGACCTTGAACGGAGTTTGTCCCTTTCTTTTGTATGGACAACTTATATATATACCATATGTATACCATACATATAGTATAGAACATAATTATATAGGACTAGCAGGTTATTAGACAAGGACGCACTCCCACCCTGGTGTCTCTCCATGGGGCCGTTTTGTTCAACAAAGCAATAACAACCTTATAGATTTAAAAACGGGAATTTAACGTGACTTACGCGATGTCGATATAGCGATCGACATAATGTTTCGGCCTCATCCGGAGGCCTTCTTCAGGATCTTGAGTGCGGGGCGCTCGCCGCCCGCTCCGTCCGCCCGCGCTGCACGAGCAGCGGCCCGCAGTGCGAGGTTGAACGCGTCGGCGAGCGCCCCGCACTCAAGATCCTGAAGAAGGCCTCCGGATGAGGCCGAAACATATGTCGATCGCTATATCGACATCGCGTAAGTCACGTTAAATTCCCGTTTTTAAATCTATAAGTTTAAATTGAACGTGAGTTTTTATAATAAAATAACAAGCTTATTGTTAAAGCATACGGATTAAATTGAATTTGTCAAAACATTTGCATTATTACGTCTATGGCGCCAACATATGAACCAATTTCGATTTAGTTTTTTTTTGTTCAATATGTCTATACAACATATACGAGAGTGTTCTTAACTTCGATTCTCGAAAAGCCGTTCAGCCGTATTACAAATATAAGCTTTATTCTAGTTGATGAGGCTTTGAAATCAACTTTTATCAGTCTGACCAATTCGAGATTTGGTATCCTGTTACTTCAAATATTTTGTAAAAGAATATAAAAGCATTGACCTGATGCTGAAACTAGAATCCTCAGCATATTCAACTCCTCACCAACTTACAGCAGAAATGTCGTGTTTGGGATCATTGGAATGGTCTCAGTGAAAATATTATACATTGATGAGCAAGAGTAACATAATATATACAGATGATCTATCTATCTCTAGTTATGGGTGGTTTTACATTTTGAATTTAGTATAATTATTGGCGGTGATGTGTGTCCGTCTCAGACATTTGTCAAAACACAACAACGGTGTAAACAATTATGCAACTCGACTTGTTGAAAGAGCAACCCTGTGTGAAATATGTATCGCTAATTGTTTCATATTAAAAATAGTCTAAATCGTATTGAAACTGGAATACATTTTAGTTAGGTATACGTATCAATACTGAAACACAGCGGCACTTTAAGTATTTTAGAACAATGTATAAGTTTGCTCTTCCATATTCTTAAAATAACATTAGATCCACGAAGTATACCTGGTAGAAGTGACATCTTGCTCATATCAAATGCTTACCATTATATATGTATATTAATTACCGTAAGATAATAACGTTTAACAAGATACGCTGGTCATTAGCTGACGGTAAGCGAAAAGTTGTCTAAATTTGTTGTGTAACAATAAAAACAATACACTATTAGGCACTCGTGTTATAATGTTTAAGATTTTTAATATTATATTTACAGGTCCCAGCAAGTGTGACCGCAGTCAGCAAGAGGAGTGCTGCACTGTTGCATCTGTAGGTCACGGCGAGTTTACAGTGTACACAGAGATGTACGCGGGGCGTCACACAGTGGTGAACATGACATGCGCCGGTCTGCAGGAGTACACCATGTACTTCGCAGTCAGAGGGGAGTGGGTATAGCTGACACTGTCACCGACGTCACCTCGGAGTGATCTGTTTTATGGAATCGGTACGTACAATATTCGTTAAAATAAAAACACGGCAATATCTATATAAATAAAATCCAAAGTCCTGACTGACTCAGTGACTGACTGACTGTGATATCAACGCCCAGCCCAAACCGCTGGTACTACAAATATGAATTTAGGAGGGTGCATTCTTTGTAATATGTAGGTCCATCCACTAAGAAGCTTTTTCACAATTCTACCCCTAATAGCGTTAAATTGAGGGTTAAACTTTGTTTGAAACTTTTTGTTCTCTGAGTCGATCGACTCAAAAATTGGTACACATACTCTTTAATTAAAATTATGAGTAACGTGTCACATTTTTCCAAAATCATCCCCCACGCGTTTGTCTGACTGACTAAATGACTGTCATGTATATCAACGCACTGCCTAAACTGCTGGTCTTAAAGACATAATATTTGGAGGGTGTGTTCTTTGTGAAGTGCAAATATACGACTAAAAAACGATTTTTCGCAATTATACCCCTAAGGGGGTGAAATGGGGTACTAAAGTCTAATAAACTGGCCAAGTGCAAGTCGAACTCGCACTCGTAGGGTTCCGTAACACAGTAAAGAATTCTATAAATATGATTTTTCGCAACTAACAAATTAACTTCTCATGTTTCCACTTTGTATGACAAATCATTCACTGTCCAGGCTGTTCGACTCTGGAACTCACTTCCTGAAAATATTAAATCTTCACAAACTCTCAATATTACTTGATTAAACGTATCGTGAGTATAATTCATTTTTAACTAAAAACCGGTATGACTCACGTAAATAGGTCGAAAGTCGATGGCGACGTCCAACCTCGATCGCGGTTGAACCGTGGCTCCTGCATGGAAACCGGTTCTCGCATTCAAACACACTGAAGAACACCCTTATGTGCCCCGAGATACAGTCAGCGTAGTGTGCACGGGCCTTAATATCATGACATCGAGCGACGAAGATGAAGAAACTTCCTACGATGACTCACCGTCACCTGAGCCGGCGGCACCGCCGCTAACCGCACGAGCATTACGTGCGCAGAGGCGCGCGGCGCGAATGACACACGACGCCAGTATGAACGAGCCGCCCGCCGAGTGCACTCGTCATATTCGCCGCTGATGAAGAAGCGCTAACCGCTTCGAAACCGGTCGCACGTCGCCATCGACTTTCGACCTATTTACGTGAGTCATACCGGTTTTTAGTTAAAAACTCTCAATATGTTTAAATGTCGCTTAAAGATACTGTATCTTTCTGTTATGATTTGTGTACTGCTGTTTTATTGATTATTGTTTATTGAAGATTGTAGGTATGTTTTTGTTTTTATTTATGATTATATATATACATATATATATATATGACGGCGCACCGTCAGTTATATGTCAACGTCAACCCGTGTGTGTGTCAGTGACCTGACTGTCTGATGTCAGTGTCACTAGCGAAGCGTCGCGTCGATGGTAGCGGGGCAGCCGTCTTGAAAAGTCACTTTTTCGTACGGAGCCGCCAGCGCACCACGTCTGCGACGAATCGCTTCCTATCACGTCAATCACATATCGTAAAACTTAAATTAGTGTTGATTTCGAGATTTATAATTATTATCTAATTGTTAAAAGCCATTATTTAAAGAATAAACCGATTTGATTGTATGTAAACAAATCAATAACACAGGTTCTGAATTGGTTTACAACCAATAACTTATTGTTAAACGCAAAAAAAACTAAATGTATTAATTTCTCTCTACCAAATGTAAAAAAGGGTATCCTAAATAGAAGTATATTAATAAATGATGAACCATTAGAACTTGTTGAATCCACAACATTCTTGGGCATCACCCTGGATTCAAAGCTTCAATGGGGTTCTCAAATATCGGTTCTAGCAGGTAGGTTAAGCTCCGCTGCATACGCAGTACGTAAAATTAGATTTTTAACGGACGAAGCCACTGCAAGATTGGTCTATTTCAGCTACTTCCACAGTATAATGTCTTATGGCATTTTATTGTGGGGGAAAGCCGCTGAAATCCAATCAATATTTGTTTTGCAGAAACGAGCTATTCGCTCTATATATAGTATGAGGTCGCGAGATTCACTTCGTGAAAAATTTAAGGAAATTAAAATTCTAACAGTGGCATGTCAATACATTTATGAAAATATTTTGTTCATACGCAAGAATATAAATGATTATAAGAAAAGGTCTGATGTACATAATTTTAATACAAGACATAAAAATAGATTAATTATACCTAATTTCAGACTGCAGAAAGTTAGTGGTTCATTCATGGGGAACTGTGTACGCTTTTACAATAAGCTACCTAAAGATATTGATCAATTGCCTATGAGCAAATTTAAAATCTATGTAAAATCCAATTTGATGAAAAAATCATACTATACAATAGGTGACTATATGGATGACAAAAATGCATGGCCTGAATGCCCCAAGTTCCAAGAACAAATATAAATTGTATTATAATTAATAATATATTGTTAAAATTTTAAAGCTGACATGTACAATTAATTTTTTTAAAAAAAGATAAAATGACAAGACAAGCCCCATAGAGTTTCTTGGTGTTTCTTCTCTGATGGGAGTATTTCCGAAACACCGGTAGATTCAACAGCCATTCAGTTTTCCCCTTTTGTCCGCAGATTTTCTTTCTAGGCTTGCCATTTTTATTTTTATTTAAACAATATTATGCAGCTGACAGACGGACTATCAGTTCCATTTGGATCATGATATGTACTGTGATCGGTATGCGTTTCTCTATGTTGTGTTTCACTATTTCACTTTTTTATTTTTTTTTATATAAAAATTGTCTGAAGTACTGAAACACACACTTACATGTAAGGTTGGTTTTAACCTACTTTAATTTTTTTTAAATATTCTGACGTAAACGATTGGATGACAGCTGAATGGTTCATTACTTTTTTTTTTTCTAATTCAAAGCGTTAAATTCTGCTTTTGCTATGTTTACTTGATAATTGGTTATGATTTATTTTATGATTTATGATTTTGACGTGTATATGTGCGTATATTTATACTGCCTACATACTGAATAAATGCTTTGATTCTTTGATTCTTGATTCTTTGTATGCATAATTGAATATTGCGTTCGATTTGGACTCCAATTTGATAACCACGCCCTCTGGCGATTACCCGATGAATTCTGATGAAAGCCCTCCTGCGCTTACATCAGAAGTGGGATCGAATTTGCACCATGAAGCAAAAAAACCGGACATACCATACGCGGAGAAACTTTTGAGCAACATGGAAGCGTTGCTTACCCGCGTTTTAGCAGTGCAACAAAGTCCAACTACGAGTACAAACCAAACATTACTCTTAAAGTTCGACCCGGATGAGACAGATTCAGATATTGACGGTTGGTGTAAGGTAACGGAGCTTATCGTACAAAGTAAACGTCTGGATGGAGTAAATTTACTTGTGGCATTAACGGCTGCGCTAAAAGGTCGTGCGGCTGCATGTCTTACTAAGCTCAATTTTGATGAAATTACGTGGAGTTCTGTCAAAGAGATTCTGATAGCAAGATTTTCAAAGCCTAAACTTGTTCAAGACTACTTTGACGAAGTCCTGCGATTCCAAATAGGCGTCAAAGAGACGGCGTCTGAATCTGCCCTCCGGCTATGGAGTATCATCGAACAAATCCCGAAATGTAACATGCCTGATGAAGTAATAACTGGATTCGTTATAAATAAAATATCCAACTGAAATATTTAACTGTAATATTCAACCGAAACACTCAACCGAAATATTCAACCAAAACATTCAACATAAATATCTAAATGAATGTTTTGGTTGAATATTTCGGTTGAGTGTTTCGGTTGAATATTACAGTTAAATATTTCAGTTGGATATTTTATTTATAACTATGTGTTCAAATCGCGAAAGTTTAAAGTGGATTCGTTATATCAGTACTATGTCAGAAGGATAACTTGATACGCCGTGAATTAAATGCGCAAACTGTCACAAGTCGAGCTCAATTATTCCGCATCCTTAACGGAATTTCTCTTAAAAGACGTTTGGATACTGAAGCCCAAGAAACTGAAACCAAGCGACCTCGTATGACGGAGAAGTTTACCGGCAAGTGTCACTATTGTGGATTGACTGGACATCGTATGGCTGAGTGTAGGAAGCGGCGGGACGATCTTGGAACCAGATCGCAAAATACTTCAAGTTCATCACGCACTACAGAGAAGAAGACGTCTGTGACTTGCTACATTTGCGGTCAACAGGGACACGTGGCGACTGCATGTCCAGATAGGAAGAATGGTGGTGGAGCTTCTGGAGCTGCGGTCAAGGAAGTTCATCGCTGCGAGCACCGCCCTGCCAGGGGCACTTTGTGGACATCTTCCGGTGAGCCAGTCTCTTTTTTATTTGATAGCGGATCATCTTGTTCTCTTGTTAAAGATAGTTTTTGTGACAAACTTGCGGGTACTGTGCGTAAAGGTCTCGTTTATCTTAGTGGCATAGGCGGTGATGACACACAATGTACGACCCAAATTCAAAGTCATGTGACAATTAACGAACTCTCAGTGGATTTACTTTTCCATGTGGTCCCTGATAGTCTTGTCTCTGATCCAATTATAGTGGGGCGAGATATTTTTGATCAGGGCCTAAGCGTTAAAATTGATAATGACAATCTCTCGTTTTTTTCGAAAAAACAAAGTAATTTATGCGACCTAAAGTCTAACATACCGGATTTTACGAAGATTGATACGGACTTGCAAGGTCAGGATAGGGAATTGTTAATGTCATTGCTTATTTTTTTTATCTTTTAGATATTTATGTTGAATGTTTTGGTTGAATATTTCGGTTGAGTGTTTCGGTTGAATATTACAGTTAAATATTTCAGTTGGATATTTTATTTATAACTATGTGTTCAAATCGCGAAAGTTTAAAGTTTACAATTGCTAACCGTTACGGGCCGGAGGTTGCAAATAGAATTCTGATTATTTTATCGAAGGTATTCCATCACGCCGAGTTTCTGTAGGAGAATGTGAAATTAATCTTATAGACCCACACAAAACTGTACAGCGATGCCCGTATAGGTTAGCACCAGTAGAAAAACAGGTTGTTAGAGAAAAGGTCCAAGAACTGCTTGACGCCGGGGTGATTCGTGAGAGCTCTTCTCCATTTGCTAGTCCAATACTATTAGTCGAGAAAAAGGACAAGTCCTATAGAATGTGCGTAGACTACCGGGAATTAAATTCTAATACACAGCCCGAGCATTATCCGTTGCCACGAATCGAAGAGCATATAGATCAGCTTGCTGGGGCTAATCATTTCTCATCGCTAGATATGGCATCAGGTTTCCATCAAATATTGATGCACCCTGACTCCGTGGAAAAAACGGCATTTGTTACACCCGAGGGGCAATATGAGTACCTAGCTATGCCTTTCGGACTGCGGAACGCTCCATCAGTTTATCAGAGGTGCATCACTAGGGCCATGAATCATCTAAGCGATAAGCCGCTAATTTATATGGATGACGTTTTGTGCTACTCGTCTGACGTACATGAAGGTTTGCAGCGCTTAGATAAGGTTTTAGGTGCTTTAACTGAAGCTGGATTTACATTTAATCTTCAGAAATGCAAATTCCTGAAGCAAAAAATAGAGTACCTGGGCTATTCACTACAGTCTGGTGAGATAAGACCAAACTCTCGGAAAATACAAGCGTTAGTAGAGTCTCCACAACCCAAAACTGCAACTCAAGTCCGGCAATTTCTTGGCCTTGCCTCTTATTTTCGTAAATTCATTCCGGACTTTACACGCGTAGTGGGGCCGTTGTATCCTCTCACGAAATTAAAAGGATCTATTACGTGGACTCAGAAACACGAAGGTATACGCAACGCTATAATAGGCATACTCACGTCAGAACCGGTTCTAACGATTTTCGATCCGGAACTACCGGTAGAATTGCATACCGATGCCAGCTCAGAGGGCTATGGGGCGATTCTTATACAAAAGAAAAATAACTTGCCTCATGTCGTTGAATATTTCAGCCGACGCACGTCAGAAGTAAAGTCACGTTACCACTCGTATGAGTTGGAGACTCTAGCAGTTGTTAGAGCAGTAGAACACTTCCGACATTACCTTTACGGTCGACGGTTTGTAGTTTTTACAGACTGTAATTCCCTTAAGGCTTCAAAATCAAAAAAAGACCTTACTCCTCGCGTGCATCGGTGGTGGGCTTTCTTACAAGCTTATGATTTTGACATAGTTTATCGGGAAGGACGGGGAATGGAACACGCAGACTACTTTTCACGAAATCCTCTGCCTAGTGTCGAAAATTCTTGCAAGTCTTCCGAGGACTCAAATACGCAGAGGGTCCACTATGTCGAACTTCATCAGGATTGGCTTTCCGTCGAACAAAAGCGCGATAGCGAAATACAAGATCTTATAGCAAAACACAATGACAATGGTTTTCCCGAATCGGTAGCTCAAACATATGATGTTAGGGATGGTATTCTTTACAGAAAAGTAGTCCGAAATAAAACAATATCTTGGTTGCCGGTTGTTCCACGGTCTTTAATTTGGACGCTGATTAACCACACGCATAATGAAATACAACATTTAGGCAAGGACAAAACTTTAGATAAACTTTATGAGCAATACTGGTTCCCTGAAATGTCAAAATGTGTGCGTAAGTTTATTGACTCGTGTATAATTTGTAGAGCATCGAAGGGACCATCGGGAGCTCAACCTGTTCAGCTTCACCCAATCCCAAAGGTATCTGTGCCATGGCACACCATACACATAGATTTTACGGGAAAGCTTAGCGGGAAGAGTGATCGAAAAGAATACTGTTCCGTGATTATTGATGGTTTCACAAAATATGTTCTGCTGGAACACACGTGTTCTCTCGATTCCAAAAGCGCGATCCATGCGCTATAAAAATCAGTTTGCCTATTCGGAGCGCCTAAACGAATTATTGCTGATCAGGGCCGCTGCTACATAAGCTCCGATTTCAAAAACTTTTGCGCTGATCATAAGATAGAACTTCATTTTATTGCGACAGGCTCTAGCAGGGCCAATGGACAAGTTGAGAGGGTTATGCGGACTCTCAAAAGCTTGTTAACCGTTGTCGAAAATGACCCCAATAAAACATGGCGCGATGAACTAGGAAACATCCAACTCGCGCTCAACAGCACTAAATCGGCCGTAACAAAATACTCACCCACAGAACTCATGTTTGGCATTCGTACACAGTCTTTAGGTTTGTCTAGACTTAACACAGAGGTCCATAGTCAACAGGTACGTTTAAATCTTGACGATGTACGGAATGATGCATCATCCAATATAAAAAAAGCTGCAAAATCTGAGGTCGATCGATTCAATAGGGGCCGCGCAAAACTAAAACCATTTTCTGAAGGTGAATTCGTTTTCTTAAAAAATAGCGAACGGAACCAAACTAAATTAGATAGGAAGTTTAAGGGTCCATTTGTCATTACTGCGGTATTAGATAACGACCGGTACGAATTAAAAAGGTTAGATAGATCTCATCGAACGTATAAGTATGCTCACGAGAATTTGCGCTCAGTACCTCAAGGGCATGACGGCTTACTTGAAATTGCAAATACTCTTTTAAACTATGATGAGGCCGAGACGGCGCCTGAAGATGTACGCGTAACTCCAACGAGTTTAGATTCAAATGAATATGACTCCTTGACCGTGTGCTCGGATACTGTTTCCATTGGCTCTGGCACTATCACAGTCGGTTCGGACACTCTCAGTGCTCATTCTGATCCCGAAACATGGGATGTACAACATGAAGTAGAAATTGGTTATGAACAAGATAATGTGTGATTATAGGTACGTCATTATCACGTTTTATTCTTCTGTGCATGCTAATGTGTCTATCAAGCTGTCGAACCTGGATAGGATAGTGACATCTGTGCGGTTTGCAGAATGGATTCACTAGTCAACCTAGTCCAGAAGATAGTTTCTAGTCATTACAATGTTTTTACGCCATGCATGTGTGTTTGTCAAGTTGTTGATCCTGGATAGGATAGTGACATCCGTCTGGTGCGCCAAATGGATTCACTAGTCAACCTAGTCCAGAAGAAAAGTTCCCGTAGTCTATCCTGGTCGAAAGGACAGTGTCGTCCGGGCCACACCCTTTATGGGTTGGTTGGAGGGATGCATTCGTCCGGTCCAGATGAAGGGTCTATCCTGGTCGAAAGGACAGTGTCGTCCGGGCCACACCCTTTGTGGGTTGGTTGAAGGGATGCACTCGTCCGGTCCAGATGAAAGGTCTATCCTGGTCGAAAGGACAGTGTCGTCCGGGCCACACCCTTTGTGGGTTGGTTGAAGGGATGCACTCGTCCGGTCCAGATGAAAGGTTCCCGTGGTCTATCCTGGTCGAAAGGACAGTGTCGTCCGGGCCACACCCTTTATGGGTTGGTTGAAGGGATGCACTCGTCCAGTCCAGATGCATAATGATGGTTCGATCCAAGTTGTGGTTTTATTTTGAGTGCTTGTGATTGCTTATTTGAGTTTAATGTTGGCGACGACAACCCTTTCAGAATTTAATCATATGTGGCAGGATGATCGAGCGGATATCCTGGTGATTGAAAATTGTTTGTTTCAGAAACATAACCAGTAACGCCCGAGGACGGTCGTATGTCAGTCCGGCCGTGACGGCGCACCGTCAGTTATATGTCAACGTCAACCCGTGTGTGTGTCAGTGACCTGACTGTCTGATGTCAGTGTCACTAGCGAAGCGTCGCGTCGATGGTAGCGGGGCAGCCGTCTTGAAAAGTCACTTTTTCGTACGGAGCCGCCAGCGCACCACGTCTGCGACGAATCGCTTCCTATCACGTCAATCACATATCGTAAAACTTAAATTAGTGTTGATTTCGAGATTTATAATTATTATCTAATTGTTAAAAGCCATTATTTAAAGAATAAACCGATTTGTATGCATAATTGAATATTGCGTTCGATTTGGACTCCAATTTGATAACCACGCCCTCTGGCGATTACCCGATGAATTCTGATGAAAGCCCTCCTGCGCTTACATATATTTTATTGTTTATTGGTAGTAAGTTAGTTTATAGTTATGTTATATTACGTAAACTTTGTGTTTTTGTTTAGTTAAATTTTTTTTCTTTACTTTAATTAGATGCACCCTGACAGTTTTTTAGATTCTTTCCATACTAAGGTTATCTGGGAGAGATCGCTATTAGCGATAAGACCGCCCATTGTAACATTATAATGTAAGCTATTGTGTATGAATATTTAAGTTTTACTTGTGGTGTAACAATAAAGTTTTATCTATCTATCTATCTCACTTTGTTTTTCATAGTGTTAGTATGAAAAACAAAGTTATCTTTGCGGTCGCCATTTCTCAAAAACTGCTAACTGTATCTCGTTCAAACTAATTTTCGTTGTTAGTATTTATTAAGATCTACAGCATATATATTTTTTTGATTTTTCACTCCAATACTTTAAAAGTTAGAGGGCACACATTTTATCACTTTAGACGCACCTATCTTTCAAATGATTGACTTTGAGAAAAAATGATTTTAAAAACCTCAATGTCATTTTTTAAGACCTATCCATAAACACCCCACACGTATAGGTGTGAAGAAAATTTTTTTTATGTTTCATTTCCAAGTATGCGATACCCTCCCTTAAACTTTTATATTTTCTATTTTTGTTTAAAAATCGGAAAGCGGTTCACAGAACACATCTACCTACCAAGTTTTAATTCTGCAGTCCTAACAGTTTCGGAATAAAATGGCTGTGACATACGGACGGACAGACAGACAGACAGATAGACATGACGAATCTATAAGGGTTCCGTTTTTTGCCATTCGGCTACGGAACCCTAAAAATCAGTATCGTTTTGGATTGCCCTGAAATTTGGTTTACAGAGATAGTTATTATGACCATGGAATAATTTTATGACGTAAGAATCCGCTAAGAAAGAATTTTATACAAATTCGTCTCTAACGGGGGTTCTAAGTTTGTATGGAGAAACAAGATTAGATAGCTTTTGTTATTCGAAACTTCACACAAGTACTTCCTACCTGTAAACAAATAAAAAAACAAGTATTTTTATTATTTTAAATCTACCTCGGGGGTGTGTAAAATTATTTTATTTGAAAAATTAAAGTAAAATTATTAATGTCTGTTTCCACGTATCTCCAAAACTACTAATTTGATTTTACTTACATTGGAAATGTAGATAGTGTAGGTTCTAAAATAACACACAAGCTTATTTTATTTTCAAAAATCGTCCTCTACAGGGGAAATCCACATTAACATTATAATTGAGAAATTCTGTATGTTTGTTTGTTTTTTTGGACTTCTTCAGGGTGAAACGGCTAGACCAATTTGGCTGAAATGTTCTAAAAGACAGATAGGGTAGAATAAAATAAGAATACCTTTTTTCTGGCTGTCGTTTAAAATCACGCACGTGACATGTGGAGTCGGACGATTTATATGTGTCACAAAAATGCAAGAATATCAATCAGCTAGCAATTACCTAAAACTGCATCGAAATCAGTCCAGCAGTAACGGTTTCGATAAAATAGTATTCAGAAGTAGTAACAGTTGAGTACTGAGTGTAAGTAATTGATACATTTCATATATCTTGTAAGCTAGACCTGACTGTTTACTTTTAACAGGGTTTCACGACGACAAAGGTGGTCACATCTACTTGAATGAACGTCTTCCGACCGTCTCTTGGAGAACAGTCCGTGATCTCTACACAACCAACATCATCTCTAAAGAGAAGTTTACCTACTACTACGTGACCATATCTGGCGGTAAGTGATTATTTTTATCATTATGAAGGACACAGCTGGAGCCAATGATATTACCGTTTAGGGCTTGTATGACTTTAGTCTAATCCACGGAGATCAACTATTCCAACCCGTTTTCTATACTAGCTAGCACCGAACATCATGTCTGAACTCGGAAAACTGGTTGTTGTTTTTGTCCGGTGGGTGGTTGACGCCACCGCTACCAGTCTGCCACCAGTGATCACACATGCAACACCACCCAGGGATAACATGTAGGCTTCATTCGGACGCAGGCGGGCAACAATGACCTTTGAGGGCCCGGTGGCGTAATCAGGAGAACGGTCGTCTTTCATGCCAGAGGTACCGAGTCCAAACCCCACATGCACCAATGGATTTTTATATCGGAAAACTGTATGTGCGCTTTTCACAGTGGCCCTCCGGTGAAGGAAAAACATCGTTAAGAAACCAACAACCCCCGCATGGTGGTAGGACCCTATGTAGTGTCCGCCTGGCCAGCTACCACCCTCAAGTTAGGAAACCTGTCGCTAAACATCTAATGTGTTCTGGTAGCTATCCTTGAGAGCCAGTTCCCATTCTAGGCCTAGCGTGCTGCCATCTTCGACCGCATCATCACTTACCAATAGTGGTCAAACACTAGCCTATGAGACATAAAAAAAAACTCCAATTAATTATCTAGATACAATATGACGCTCATTGATGTTATTATAATTTCAGACACACTGGAGGTGGGAAGGAGAGGAGAGCCTCCATTGTTGACATACACTAGCACTGTACTTAGGAGACTCAAGTACTTCAGTTTCGCGCGGGGGTTGAACTCGGCAGGCGAAGCTCTGTACGACTGTACCGCGCACTGAGGTAATGTAGCACATCGTGTTTATATTAAGATTAACGACGGATTGTCAGCTGTAGATAGTTTAGTGGTACTACTATTATTTAATGGTAGGACTTCTGTTATTCCGATTGAGGCGGTACCACCACAGAAATGAAATAGAAATGTTCTCCCGTGTGAAGCACAAAGTGTCCATTGTAACTACAGTCATGTGAGACTCAACATACAATTGCCTCTTGGTGCGGACGCAGCGCTAAATTCTGTTTTACATATATATATATATATATATATATATATATATATATATATATATATATCACCTAATAATAAAACTGGTCAAGTGCAAGTCGGACTCGCACTCGTAGGGTTCCGTAACACAGTAGAGTATTTTATAACTATGATTTTTCGCCGCCAAAAAATTAACTTTGTTTTACATAGTGTTTGTAGAAAAACAAAGTTATATTTCATTATCTTCATCATAATCAGCCGGTATCAGTCCACTGCTGGACATAGGCCTCTCCCAAGTCATGCCACTGAGCCCTATCTTCGGCTCTTTGTTTCCAGTCACTGCCCACCGCTTTGTGAATGTCGTCGCTCTACCTGGTCACAGGGTGTCCTACGCTACGTTTACCGATTCGCGATCTCCAATCTAGAACCAGTCTACCCCAACGGTTATCGGTGCTACGGCAGATATGACCAGCCCACTGCCACTTCAGTTTGCTTATCCCTTGAGCTATGTCGATAACTTTATTTTTCTGGCGAATTCTTCGTTCCGGATTCGATCCCGCAGAGAAACACCGAGCATAGCTTTCTCCATAGCTCGCTGAGCGACTTTAAACTGGTGGATTAGTCAAACTGTGAGTGTCCACGTCTCAGCTCCGTATAGGTGACGAGAAGACTAGACGGAGTTGCTGAATGTTGCCCGGCCTTGCTGAATTCTTCTCTGGATTCTCGAAGTTGTGTTTGCCTAGTTGAAGCATCTGCAAAAGGTAAACATACTTAGTTCTATCTACGGCAATCGGTTCCGGAACAAACAACGTGCTCGTTATATACATGACTTTGGTTTTATCAAAATTTATCCGGAGACCGATGCGACGAGAAGAATCAGCTAGGCCGTTCAACATCCTTTGTAGGTTCTGCAGCGTCTCTGCCATAATGACGATGTCATCTGCGAATCGTAAGTGAGAGATGTACTTGCCGTTCACGTTAATGCCACAATCTTTCCAGTCCAGCGTCTTAAACATATCCTCCAAGGCGTTAGTGAACAATTTCGGGGATATGACGTCCCCCTGTCTCACTCCTCGACGCAGGTGAATATGTTTAGTTCGCTGGTTTTGTACTTGTACAGTCATCGTTGCGGCATTATACAGACATCTCATAACTCCGATATATCGCCAGTCGACTTGCCAAATAAAGCAGTTTACATTAGTGAAATCAAATTTATTCATTTAAAATTCTGTATCCTGTTACTTCAATGATATTGCAAAAACAATATTGAATAATATTGCAACTGAACTAATGCTCAAACATTTCCTTGAATTTGCAGAAATCTCCTCAACTCCTCGTCTGAGATGTCGTGTTTAGGCTCATCGGAATGGTCTCAATGAACCAATTATACATATACAAATCAGTCGGGGGGTGGTTTTAAATTTCAAATATAGGTATTATTGTTAGTTTTCTTTGTCACAGAAATAATGTAATAGTATGATAAAATGCTTATATGATATATCTATTAATAAAAAAAATAATATGAACATTGAAGTATTTGTTTGTTTAATTGGCCCCTTAATGTAAATCCTTAAAGGTTCAAACTAACAATATTAGATAAGATCTCCGGGTTTCACTTTAGTATACCTACCATCGATTTAAGGAGGGAAGGAGTGGGGGTGGGAGGGGCAAAGGGGAAAAACCCTCCCCTAGAAGGAAAAGTTGCGGAGCCCCTTCAAAATTTATTTTTTTAATTTTGAGGTTAAGTTTGAAAAATTATCAATGGCGGAAAATTGAAGGCCGGAGAGGATCAGTAGAAGGGAGGGGGGAAGGTTGGATGAGGAGTTTCCGCCCATAAGGGAGGGGCCCTTATAGGCGAAAAACCGCGGCAATATAGTTGTCGAAAATGTTTTATGGAAATAAATTGAATTTTACTTATAAATTAGATGTACATTTTATAGATAAATTAAACGACGACAAGCGTTGGCTCTAGTGACGCGCGGAACGAAAAATTATTTTCTGCAAGCAACGCGTGCAAAGTCGCGGGCAGAAGCTAGTATTGATATATCGATAAACTCAAGGTACGGACACACCGCAGCGTCCTGCGTGCGCGATCTAGGCGGCGATCAGATAGCGCAGTAGTATTTGTACCGACTGGTTCACACCAAACGCGATCAGAAAACAATTGAAAAGTACCGAGATCGCGCCTATAGATCGCAGGACGCCACGGTGTGGCCGTACCTTTAAACACATAAAACAAGGTGATTATAACCGTCAATTATTTATAGATCATAATTGTGTTATTCACAGTGAAGTTATTACTTGACCCGTACTCCCGGTCACTTTCGGAAAATCCCACGATAACAGATGTAGGTACAAAAATAATATATTGACAAAGATATAACGTGGCCTTGGGCTATTCAATCGTTAATTATTTTACACAAGCGACCCGCCCCGGCTTCGCACGGGTAAAGCAAATATGCCTGCATTGTTGCATCAATTTAAAGGTCATCGCCCACATACACGACCTCACTCCCACCCGATAAAATAATATTAATTACAATGTGAGCCTTAGGACGTCCTCCGTATATGTATAAGTCCACTATTTAATTGACATCATGTCCCAAGAATTTTGTTTGTCTGGTATAATCCAAACCCAAGTTAGGAGGAATCAAAAATACGACGAAGCACTTAGAGAAAAGGTAGGTAGCTCTTGCGCTTCACTTAGCTCGTCTTATCGAGGACACTACCGTGCCCTCAGACCCTAAGATAGATAAGTGTGATAACGAGTGTTTATAAGAGAGCGGGAACGATTGTATGTCAGTGAGCGGGAAACAACCCGCCGGTGTACTTGTCTGAACAAACTTACAACTGTTAGCAAAATGACGAAATTATCTATTGTGCTACTATCAGCTGCGCTGGTGCTGGTCAGTGGGTGAGTTACAATATTATTTTGTTGATTTTAATTTCATAACCAGAGTGAATTTGTAAAATGTTAATGTGATGATGAACAGAACACAGAGGACGCTTGGGTATCATCGAACTGCGTCCATTACCGAGGTTGATTCACACTATAAGGGAGCACAAATACCACCTTAGTGCTCCCAGCCAACCTCACCTGCCCGTGGTGCATCCTGCTGATCAACAAACGAGGCTCTGGCGACCGACAAATGGCGGTATAACCATTTCGTATCTATGGCGTAGCTAAATTCTACAGACCGGTGACGGGCAGCAGCGTCACCGGTGCGAGAAGCTACGTCCTGCGATCGCCAACACGCCTGCCCAGCATGGCGATTAGGGCATATCCCTCCCAAGGGATGCGTCTTAAAAGAAGAGCCGAAGATCGGGCTCAGGGCGCATCTTGGGAGAGGCCTACGTCCAGTAGCAAGTTTGAGACGTTTATGGTCATATCTCTGGAGATACTTATCAAATCTCAATGAAATTACAATGGGACTATTTCGATAACGTACCCTACCGATTACAAAAATAATCATTCTTATCGGTTCAGAATTGACGGAGTAATCGCGTAACATACACACAAAAAATTAAATTTAAAATAAAACCGGCCAAGTCGAGTTGGACTCGCCCACCGAGGCTTCCGTAACAACGTTAGCTAGAACCAATTAAGCTAGACCTCTATATTGTATGAGCGCTCATATAACTCAGAGGCCTTTCTTAACTGGACATAACTATGTATGTATGGGGACACCCTTAAATTTTCAACTTCTTTTATTTTCTGGAATTTTTCCTTTATTTGTGCTATAAGACCTTGCTTCTTGCCAAATTTCATGATTCTAGGTCAATGGCAAGTACCCTATAGGTTTTCGACCCAAAACCTATAAGTACTTCCGGTTGACCTAGAATTTGTCAATTTTGGTTATTAGCAAGCTCTTATAGCACAAGCAAAGGAAAAATTCCGAAAAATAAAAAAAGTTGAAAATTAAGGTAAATTTTGGTACTTACAAGTTTTCGCGAAAATCTAAATTTGACCATATCTTTTTATCATGTTGACTGAGGACCTTGATTTTTATACACCTAATAGGGACTATAGACCTTAGTATCTGGTATAAATTTCAACTTGCTAAGCCCACCCGTTCGCGAGAAAATTGGTGGTGACACACGGCCAGACGGACAGACAGACGGAAAGACAGACGGACAGACAGACAGATAGACGGACAGACAGACGGACAGACAGACGGACAGACAGACGGACAGACAGACGGACAGACAGATGGACAGACAGACAGTCAGACGGACAAGAAAGTGATCTTATAAGGGTTCCTTTTTTACCTTTTGAGGTACGGAACCCTAAAAACATACAGACGAATTGAGAACCTCCTCCTTTTTTGTGAAGTTGGTTAAAAATGCTATTAACATGTCAAAATACAATAACATTTGTTCGTCAGGTCTATTCAAACAGCATTGACATATTCGTCAGGTAGATTAAGCTCTAATTTTAATGAGAATACATATATCAAAATCTTGCCGAATCTAAAAATTATAAATTAATTACTCACAGATTGTACAATTTTATAATAAAAACTCACGTTCATTTTCAACTTATAGATTTGAGACGGGAATTTAACGTGACTTACGCGATGTTGATATAGCGATCGACATATGTTTCGGCCTCATCCGGAGGCCTTCTTCAGGATCTTGAGTGCGGGGCGCTCGCCGACGCGTTCAGCCTCGCACTGCGGGCCGCTGCTCGTGCAGCGCGGGCGGACGGAGCGGGCGGTGGCGGCGGCGGCGGTGGTGGTGTTGGTGGGGGGTGATGATGCGGTGTACATAGTGGCGGCGCGGGTTTAGGTTGGAGGGCTTCGTCTTCATCACTGCTGTTTTCTTCAGACGAAACCATATCTAACCGGCAGACGGAACTCAAGGTGTCCTCCTCACTGTTGCCACTGGTGACGTGCTTTCCATGAAGAACGGTTTTCCACGTATGTGACAGGTACCACCCTCTGTCTCTGTTGAAGTTACGACGACGACTGATCTCAATGGCTTCTCGGATTTTGCGGGGCACAAAGTGCTTTTCACGCGCGAAAATCCGTGCCTTGTCAAATCTGATGTAGTGCGTCATCCCAGATGTGAGAGCGTGCTCTGTCACCGCCGAGCTGCCGCTGTCCACGTTCTTCATGGAAGCAATGTGTTCTCTGAGTCTTGTGGACACGTTTCTTCTGGTCTCGCCTACATAGCTTGCACCACAGTCGCAAGGAACGACGTAGACCCCAGGAGCTCCTAAGTATATCAACATATGTCGATCGCTATATCGACATCGCGTAAGTCACGTTAAATTCCCGTCTCAAATCTATAAGATTGTACAATTGTCTGTCGTTTGCCTATGTTTGTTAACCGACTTTAGAAAAAAGAAGGAGGTTCTCAATTCGTCGGAACCTTTTTTTTATGTATGTTCACCGGTTACTCGAAGATGCCGATTTGGAAAATTCTTTTTTTTGTTTCAAAGAGTACCCTTTCCAGGTGGTTGCATTTAAATTTTAACGAAATCAGCCGAGCCGTTTTTAATATATCAACATTTGTATTACGACGCATTTACTTATCTCGACGACTTACTACTAACTACTGGCACAGACTATGTAATAGTTACTACGTCTACTAGTTACTGTAGATATCCGGTGACCTGTTACCAGCAGGTGGGCTGCCGGCTTGTTGGTCACTCTTTGTTATAAACAAATAAAACCACAGAGCGCATATACATATACATATACATATACATATACATATACATATACATATACGAGTACATATTATAGTGATTAAATATCTAAAAAAATGATGGGAATGTGTTTGTGCCACGAACTTTTTTATATTTTCTGCGTAAAACGGTATTTAAAAATAACACAGATGTAGGCTGTTTTTTTAGTTTTTGTAAAATTTTAAGTCTAAGTCGGTATTTTAACCATACTTTGGATGGACATTTATATAAAAAAACCGCCCATATGCGTGTTGGTCCCGTGCGGTGTATAGTTCCGCAGTTGACCGTCACAATATGCGACTTACACATAAGTAAGTTGACTGTTACCCGTTACGTCGAAGTTACAAATAATTGGCTTGGGGATTGATTTAAATTCGGAACGAAAGCAGGGATTGGTTCGCGCATGTGCTGCAATGTCTGTTATGACAGTTGTTGATGCAAAAATAACATGATTGTATTGATATCGCGTTCTCATAATTTATGTAAGCAAATAGGCCTTTACAAAACGCCTAGCGACATCTAGTGGTTCATGTCAGTAGCTCTATCGCACGATTTACTACTTCATTCATAAATCGATGAACGTAGCATAGATTACGTAAATTTGTCAAATTGTATATTCTCTTCATTCATAAATGTATGATTGTTAGATCGAACATTAGATGTTCTAAAAACATACATTCTCGGTCTTCTTTTTGCTCGTACCGGCTTTGCTCTGAGGAGCACGTATTAGTTAGATAATAGAAAAATCATCTGATTTCGTGTAATAAGTGTCGCTGAGACTATCAGAATAAAGGATTGAACTTGAGGTTCCGCGTTTTATATAATCCAAACCGAACCCGCGACTTCGCAACAAGGGCCACTCGACGAAATGGGGGACCGCCGAGTGACATCAGAGGTGACGCCATCGTGACGACCACGCGCATCATCGATCACCACGGCCACCTTTATGATCGCCAAGGGCCAGCGCGACCAACTGTTGACTCAAACAAGACAAATGTCCGACTAATGACGGGCTGGCCACTACTTTTGCTGGGTAATTTTTTTATCACAGTTACTTTTCCTGACTTATGATTTATTCGTAGGCTTAAATACAAATTAAATACGTCCCCCTAATTAAAAACAAACTAATTATTAAAATACTCGCCAAGTGCAAAGGGTTGTGCCACCAACATACAAAATTTAATAAAATCGAATAAATGCCAAAAAACACGTTTCTATCATGGGGATCTTCTAATTATTTATTTTATTATTTTTTTATTTTGCATTTGTATTTCATATATAGCAGCCATATTTGTATTTATTTCATATATACATACTCAGAGATATATTCAAGTATCTATTTATATTAACATTTATAAGATGGAGCAAAAACGCCCAAAACACACATTTCTTCTATGGGGAGACCCTATTCTGCTTTTAGTACTTGTTGTCATAGCGGCGATAATAATTAAATTTGTGAAAATTTCAATTCTCTATCCAATGCGGTTCATTGGATAGAGTAAAAACGCCTAAAACACGTTTCTATAGTCGGGAATAATGAAATACCAACAAGCTCGGGCTGCATTGCTGCTATATAAAATATCCAGAACGTCGACCTGTTCGCTAGGGAGGTTAACAACCCAGCTCAGGTTATCTGAAGTTTATCTATTCAATAACTTAAAGACACTTATCTATACTATATATACTAATATTATAAAGAGAGAACATTTGTATTTTTGTATGTTTGTAATGATTTGGCTCAAAAACTACTAGACCGATTTAAAAAATTCTTTCACTAATACATAGAATAGACTTTCGAAATGAAAATAAGCTATATATTATACCGTTTAAATCAAAGGTACATTCGTGGAGACCTAATTTGCAACCTAAGTCAGCAAATAAACGGTCGAAAAAACACGTTTCTTACGAACGCTGCTTAATCGAAAATAGATAGAAGAATATTTTCTATGGAAGAGTTGTACAACTTAATAAGACCTACAAAAAAGTCCGCAACAGCATATGTCTATCTCTTAAAGTTGACTCACAGTAACCATTTTAATCTTAAAATGTTTGTTAAAAAATATTACATAACTTCCAAGGCTATTTTCAAGTATATAGTATTAATCCTTATCCAAATAATTACGTTAATTAGCTTGGCCACATATTATAGATTAAAATTGTCCTTTACAGTATATAATTCAAATGAAAACTCTAGAAGATATCACGAATTTCACAAACACGCATCGCAAAATTAATAAAATATTTGCAGTGAAACCACAGATTAGGTCATAGTTACTAGGAAAATATTATTATAAGCTTAGCTATGCTGTAGATCCCCACCGATCACAATCAATTTGTAGTCAATATAGTATAATAATATGATCTATTGTATAAAATAATATTCATCTATATATATAATAATATAATATAATATTTTAAACCACCCCGACTGATCTATGTACGAGTAAAATAGCTTTTTACAATGACTCTAAACACGACATTTAAAATCTGAGCTGTAAGTTGGTGAGGATTTGAGTATTCTGTAGAGTCCAGGAGGCTTCCATGTTCATACAATATCGTTGAAGAAGAAGATTTTCGAATTGATCAGACCTATGAAAGTTGATTTCATAGCGCAATTAACTAGAAAAAAGCTCATAATTTTATAACAATTGAACGAATTTTCATGAATCAAAGCTAAGAAAACTCTCGATGAAGACACCTATCAAACAAAAAAAACTATCAATAATAAAAACAAAATTGGTTCATCCGGTTAGGTGCTAAGATGCTACAGACAGACACACAGATACACACGTTAAACGTATATTACCCCTACATTTTGCGTCGGGCAACGCCGTAAGGTTACGGCGGCAGATGTACTCCTTGGTGGTAAGCTACTTTTTGGTAGATTTAATGATTCCACTACCACTGTACGAAAACTCATGATTCATGATAGATAGATAGATAGATATACACTTTATTGAAACACCACTTACGAAACAGAAAAATACTTAGGAACTAGATAATAAAACTAATAGGCTCAATGGGCGGTCTTATCGCTTAAAGCGATCTCTTCCAGACAACTATGTACGGAAAGGATAACAATAATATGGAAGGCGGTGGCTTATAAAAATGTGACAATGCAAAAAGAATAACAAATTAATGGACTTATTAATACTAATAACTATATGAAATAATATAAAATATATATAATAAAATATATATGAAATGATAATCATGATTTATTTATATAATTTCCTATATATAAATAATATTAAAATATACATATACCTACTTACACATATATACATACAATTCCAATACATGTTATATAAATGAATAAATACAATAATAGCAGAGCAAAAATAGACAGTGAAAAGTAGCTAAGATGAAAGATAATGGGCTTTGACACGGCGTTTGAATATATCTAATGTTTGGGACCGTCTGATTTCAACGGGCAAGGAATTCCATAATATTACAGCTTCAACATTGAAGGAGCGCTGATAGAAAATAGTGCTGTGTGAAGGGATCTTTAGTCTCAAGTTCTCTGATGACCTAAGTGAAGGGCGTAGTGGATGGGATAGGTAGAGATATTGGAAACGTTCTAAAAGGTATCGGGGAGATGAAGGATTAAAGAGTTTTGAGTAAAGGAGTGACAGTATATGTGCATCCCGACGACGACGAATGGGTAGCCACTCGAGCCTAGCACGAAACTCAGAAATGTGGTCATACTTACGCAGACCGAAAATAAACCTGATGCAAAAATTTTGCAGGCGTTCGAGTTTATCCAGATGCTCTTGAGTAAGATCATGAATGCACATAAAACTTTCATTGGTAGGTATATAGCTAGGATTAGAACCAACGACCGTCGGGTCAGAATCAGGGTAACTATCCTTTACGCCAAAGGGCCGTCCAATATCAATACGTAAGTATTATAAAACAAAGTTCATCACTGCGTCTGTCTGTCTGTTCGCAATAATATCAATAGCTACTGAACGGATTATCATGCGGTTTTCACCAATAGCCAGAGTGTTTATGAGGAAGGTTTAGGTGCATAATTCGTTAAGGTTTTGTGTAAATTGGATGAAATATGACGATGGTTGTTAAATATGTTCATATTTTATATTCGATGCAACAAACTGATGCAAATTTTGTAGGCATATGAGTTCTACCCGCGCGAAGCCGGGGCGGGCTGCTAGTATATTATATTTGATGCAACAAACTGATGCAAATTTTGTAGGCATATATGTTCTACCCGCGCGAAGCTGGGGCGGGCTGCTAGTATATTATATTCGATGCAACAAACTGATGCAAATTTTGTAGGCATATATGTTCTACCCGCGCGAAGCCGGGGCGGGCTGCTAGTATATTATATTCGATGCAACAAACTGATGCAAATTTTGTAGGCATATATGTTCTACCCGCGCGAAGCCGGGGCGGGCTGCTAGTATATTGTATTCGATGCAAAAAACTGATGCAAATTTTGTAGGCATATATGTTCTACCCACGCGAAGCCGGGGCGGGCTGCTAGTATATTAAATTCGATGCAACAAACTGATGCAAATTTTGTAGGCATATATGTTCTACCCGCGCGAAGCCGGGGCGGGCTGCTAGTATATTAAATTCGATGCAACAAACTGATGCAAATTTTGTAGGCATATATGTTCTACCCACGCGAAGCCGGGGCGGGCTGCTAGTATATTAAATTCGATGCAACAAACTGATGCAAATGTTGTAGGCATAAATGTTCAACCCGCGCGAAGCCGGGGCGGGCTGCTAGTATATTAAATTCGATGCAACAAACTGATGCAAATTTTGTAGGCATATATGTTCTACCCGCGCGAAGTCGGGGCGGGCTGCTAGTATATTAAATTCGATGCAACAAACTGATGCAAATTTTGTAGGCATATATGTTCTACCCGCGCGAAGCCGGGGCGGGCTGCTAGTATATTAAATTCGATGCAACAAACTGATGCAAATGTTGTAGGCATATATGTTCAACCCGCGCGAAGCCGGGGCGGGCTGCTAGTATATTAAATTCGATGCAACAAACTGATGCAAATGTTGTAGGCATATATGTTCAACCCGCGCGAAGCCGGGGCGGGCTGCTAGTATATTAAATTCGATGCAACAAACTGATGCAAATTTTGTAGGCATATATGTTCTACCCGCGCGAAGCCGGGGCGGGCTGCTAGTATATTAAATTCGATGCAACAAACTGATGCAAATGTTGTAGGCATATATGTTCAACCCGCGCGAAGCCGGGGCGGGCTGCTAGTATATTAAATTCGATGCAACAAACTGATGCAAATTTTGTAGGCATATATGTTCTACCCGCGCGAAGCCGGGGCGGGCTGCTAGTATATTATATTCGATGCAACAAACTGATGCAAATTTTGTAGGCATATATGTTCTACCCGCGCGAAGCCGGGGCGGGCTGCTAGTATATTATATTCGATGCAACAAACTGATGCAAATTTTGTAGGCATATATGTTCTACCCGCGCGAAGCCGGGGCGGGCTGCTAGTATATTGTATTCGATGCAAAAAACTGATGCAAATTTTGTAGGCATATATGTTCTACCCGCGCGAAGCCGGGGCGGGCTGCTAGTATATTAAATTCGATGCAACAAACTGATGCAAATTTTGTAGGCATATATGTTCTACCCGCGCGAAGCCGGGGCGGGCTGCTAGTATATTAAATTCGATGCAACAAACTGATGCAAATTTTGTAGGCATATATGTTCTACCCACGCGAAGCCGGGGCGGGCTGCTAGTATATTAAATTCGATGCAACAAACTGATGCAAATGTTGTAGGCATAAATGTTCAACCCGCGCGAAGCCGGGGCGGGCTGCTAGTATATTAAATTCGATGCAACAAACTGATGCAAATTTTGTAGGCATATATGTTCTACCCGCGCGAAGTCGGGGCGGGCTGCTAGTATATTAAATTCGATGCAACAAACTGATGCAAATTTTGTAGGCATATATGTTCTACCCGCGCGAAGCCGGGGCGGGCTGCTAGTATATTAAATTCGATGCAACAAACTGATGCAAATGTTGTAGGCATATATGTTCAACCCGCGCGAAGCCGGGGCGGGCTGCTAGTATATTAAATTCGATGCAACAAACTGATGCAAATGTTGTAGGCATATATGTTCAACCCGCGCGAAGCCGGGGCGGGCTGCTAGTATATTAAATTCGATGCAACAAACTGATGCAAATTTTGTAGGCATATATGTTCAACCCGCGCGAAGCCGGGGCGGGCTGCTAGTATATTAAATTCGATGCAACAAACTGATGCAAATTTTGTAGGCATATATGTTCTACCCGCGCGAAGCCGGGGCGGGCTGCTAGTATATTAAATTCGATGCAACAAACTGATGCAAATTTTGTAGTCATATATGTTCTACCCGCGCGAAGCCGGGACGGGCTGCTAGTATATTAAATTCGATGCAACAAACTGATGCAAATTTTGTAGGCATATATGTTCTACCCGCGCGAAGCCGGGGCGGGCTGCTAGTATATTAAATTCGATGCAACAAACTGATGCAAATTTTGTAGGCATATATGTTCTAACCGCGCGAAGCCGGGGCGGGCTGCTAGTATATTAAATTCGATGCAACAAACTGATGCAAATTTTGTAGGCATATATGTTCTACCCGCGCGAAGCCGGGGCGGGCTGCTAGTATATTATATTCGATGCAACAAACTGATGCAAATTTTGTAGGCATATATGTTCTACCCGCGCGAAGCCGGGGCGGGCTGCTAGTATATTGTATTCGATGCAAAAAACTGATGCAAATTTTGTAGGCATATATGTTCTACCCGCGCGAAGCCGGGGCGGGCTGCTAGTATATTAAATTCGATGCAACAAACTGATGCAAATTTTGTAGGCATATATGTTCTACCCGCGCGAAGCCGGGGCGGGCTGCTAGTATATTAAATTCGATGCAACAAACTGATGCAAATTTTGTAGGCATATATGTTCTACCCGCGCGAAGCCGGGGCGGGCTGCTAGTATATTAAATTCGATGCAACAAACTGATGCAAATGTTGTAGGCATAAATGTTCAACCCGCGCGAAGCCGGGGCGGGCTGCTAGTATATTAAATTCGATGCAACAAACTGATGCAAATTTTGTAGGCATATATGTTCTACCCGCGCGAAGTCGGGGCGGGCTGCTAGTATATTAAATTCGATGCAACAAACTGATGCAAATTTTGTAGGCATATATGTTCTACCCGCGCGAAGCTGGGGCGGGCTGCTAGTATATTAAATTCGATGCAACAAACTGATGCAAATGTTGTAGGCATATATGTTCAACCCGCGCGAAGCCGGGGCGGGCTGCTAGTATATTAAATTCGATGCAACAAACTGATGCAAATGTTGTAGGCATATATGTTCAACCCGCGCGAAGCCGGGGCGGGCTGCTAGTATATTAAATTCGATGCAACAAACTGATGCAAATTTTGTAGGCATATATGTTCTACCCGCGCGAAGCCGGGGCGGGCTGCTAGTATATTAAATTCGATGCAACAAACTGATGCAAATGTTGTAGGCATATATGTTCAACCCGCGCGAAGCCGGGGCGGGCTGCTAGTATATTAAATTCGATGCAACAAACTGATGCAAATTTTGTAGGCATATATGTTCTACCCGCGCGAAGCCGGGGCGGGCTGCTAGTATATTAAATTCGATGCAACAAACTGATGCAAATTTTGTAGTCATATATGTTCTACCCGCGCGAAGCCGGGACGGGCTGCTAGTATATTAAATTCGATGCAACAAACTGATGAAAATTTTGTAGGCATATATGTTCTACCCGCGCGAAGCCGGGGCGGGCTGCTAGTATATTAAATTCGATGCAACAAACTGATGCAAATTTTGTAGGCATATATGTTCTACCCGCGCGAAGCCGGGGCGGGCTGCTAGTTCCTTATAACCCTACATGAGTGCCCACGATACGCTGCTACGAGCTCTGCTACGCGTGCTACGGGCTACGTGAGTGACGTGCGTCTTGCTACGTGAGAGACGTGCGTCTCGCTACGTGAGTGACGTGCGTCTCGCTACGTGAGTGACGTGCTCTCGCTACGTGAGTGACGTGCTCTCGCTACGTGAGTGACGTGCTCTCGCTACGTGAGTGACGTGCTCTCGCTACGTGAGTGACGTGCTCTCGCTACGTGAGTGACGTGCTCTCGCTACGTGAGTGACGTGCGTCTCGCTACGTGAGTGACGTGCTCTCGCTACGTGAGTGACGTGCTCTCGCTACGTGAGTGACGTGCTCTCGCTACGTGAGTGACGTGCTCTCGCTACGTGAGTGACGTGCTCTCGCTACGTGAGTGACGTGCTCTCGCTACGTGAGTGACGTGCGTCTCGCTACGTGAGTGACGTGCTCTCGCTACGTGAGTGACGTGCTCTCGCTACGTGAGTGACGTGCTCTCGCTACGTGAGTGACGTGCGTCTCGCTACGGCTAGTAATTTATGGATTTTCCTTGGTCGTGTTCATCATCACTGTAGTCCATGTCTTTGAGAATCCTTCGTAGCTCGTTGAAAATATCAAATGAAGTATCAAATATATCAATAAACAAATCGTAACAAATAATAACAAATCGTCCAGCCGTGCCTAAGGCATATTTTAAACGTCTCTTTAAAACCAAACACGCACCGCCATGCGTCTGTGCGGCGATAAATCAGTGTTTATAAGTATTATTACAGCACATTTAATGGTGACTTAATGTATTGTATTGTATCTATACAGTTTCGTGTCGATCCACTCGCATATGGAGCTAACAGACGGCGGCGGCAACGAAGAAAGTTCCGGCGACTGCGGGACAATATTAACGACGGTACAAATATCTCAAAAACAACTTGATAAGTTAGAAGGAGCCGTGCAAAGTATAACACCCAATCTAAGAGAGACCATAGAACTAAAATTCTACAAGTTGCTTGAGAAAATAGAGCATATCATAGAAAGGAAATTCGACACTTTAGATAAAAAAATGGATACCAAGTTTCACGAGACCAAAACCTACATTGAGTCTAAGCTCACTGTGATAGAGGACAATATATCTGAGTATACCTCACACGTTGACAGCAAGCTAAAAGATTTGGAATTAACAATAGCACACGCATTGAACGTGAGCGACTCTTTAAATAATAACACCGCGTGTTGCCGATTATGCTTAGACTCCGCTGCATTAGTAAAAAACACGACAACAAAAATAAACGATATGAATATTAGAACTCTCAACATAACCGTTAAATTACAAGAAATGAATAAAGCAATTCAAAACCTGACTGACATTGTTGTACCGAGTATTGTTAAAAATATTCCTAAGCAAAATGTTACCACAGAATCGAACAAGCCAGCTCATAATGTCTCGGACATTATTACTACTACGTACGTCAATAAACTAGGTAAATCGTACATTTATGTTTTAATGGTTACACCTCATAAAACAATAATATCTTGTATCCCTGTGCAAAATTTCAGGCAAATCGATGTCGCTAGTAAGCGCCTGATGGTAAGCGATAACGTCTACCTGTTTGTTGTCACAGATACAGAGGCATGCACCATGGTTTTGCATGTCACTGCGCCCGTTACCTTGAGACATAAGTTAGACATGTTAAGTCTCACATGTCCTGTAATTTCACTGGACACTTCGCCATTCAATCCGCAAAATGTTCCTGTTTCAATAAGATTAGATCTTATATACCATAATTAAACGGTATTTACTTATACATATCGCAGCCAACTAGTTTAATCAACAGCCTAGCCTCTTTACTAAACAGCGCCGTTCAACTAGCGGCCTGAATAATATTCAGCAATTTGAAGGTCTTCTGTACCTCATTTAAACGCCATGGCGTCTATTCTGGTGACGCGCAGTTGTTGTACAGCTAAATATCATTCAGGTCGCTAGCACAGAATAATGAATACAAGTACCTACAGAAGATGCACTGCCTGCGAGCAAAAATGCGAAGTCAAATGTAGTTACTACGTCAGTATCATTAAAAAAAAAACATACAGACGAATTGAGAACCTCCTCCTTTTTTGTGAAGTCGGTTAAAAATACGCTACACGCCACGGATGCGACCTAGAATTTGCGTCACAGAATAAACTAATAGTATCCAGGAACCGCGTGTTGCCCTCCGTAAAATGCACCGTGAATCCGCGCTGCGAGAGTCTGTATCACACGGTCAGCTCGCGGGCCGTCAGCTGTCTCGTACTATAAGGTTGAGTGGTGTGAGAAAACAGATTGAACAGTAAGAAAAGGCGCGCGTCCGATCGAGAGCGCGCGTGCCCCTATTGACTGAACTTGTAGCCCGCTGGCTGCTGCAGAGGTGCTAGCATTATCATAGTTGATAGTAAAAGGCTAGGCTGTTGATTGAACGGCTAATTAAGCTAGTTGGCTGCGATATATACAACACAAGGCACTTAATTAACGTGTATAATTAAGAAATATCGTCTGTTACATTTAACACTAAACGCTGGTCATTTAGCTGACGGTAAGCGAAACGTCTGCTTGTAGCAATTAAATGGAATACACAGATGTCCACAGTTATATTTGTATATATATATCTGTGGGAACCCCCTTTGATATTTAATTAGGGTTCCATCCAAAGGGCACCAAAGTAACCCTATTACTGAGACTTCGCTGTCTGTCTGTCTGTCTGTGTGTCTGTCTGTCCGCATTTCACAGGGCTGTATCTCCCTAACCGTAATAGATAGATACTAGAAATGTTCACGAAGTATGATGTATTACTGTGGGATTCAACAACAAATATTAAAATTTAAGGTCGCTATACAAAAAAAAACATGTTTATTTGGCATTTTTGCTTGAACTTATAAACCACTAGCTGTGCCCCGCAGCTTCGCCTGCGTTAAAAACAACTTTCATTTGTTTAATGTTTTTTTTCATAAGAACCATCTCCTGACGATAAAAAACACGACAAAAAAAGAATTAGCGAAATCGGTCCAGCCGTTCACGCGTGATGCCGTGACCAAGGGCAAGTGGGATTAATTTTTATATATAAGAAGAAGATAATCGATAGAGACTTGACGTTTGCTCATAGTGTGTATAGTTGCTTTAATATCTAATAATAAAAACTAAATTTAAATTTAAAGGGGTCCCCGTAAAAAAAAGTTAATTTTCCGGCAAATTATGTGTATTTCGTATTTAGTATTTGTTGTTAAATCCCCCATAGTAATATATACTTCAAGAATATTTCAAGTATGTGCCTATTACGGTTAAGGACATATAGCCCTGTAAAATTAGGACGAATGGACGAACAGTGAAGTCTTAGTAATAGGGTTCCTTTGGTACCAAAGGTTACTTACCTTTGGGTACTGAACCCTAAAATAATCCTGTAACGTTTAGTATTTACATAGTGTATGTAGTTTGTTCACAGCTCCCAGCAAGTGTGACCGCTGTCAGGAAGAGGAGTGCTGCACTGAGGCTATTGTAGGTAACTGGGAGTTTACAGAGTACACAGAGATGTCCGCCAGGGGGCGCCACACAGTGGTGAACATGACCAGCGCCGGCCTGCAGGAGTATACCATGTACTTCGCCGTGAGAGGAGAGCTTGTGTGGTTGTTACTGTCATCTACGTCACCTGCGAACTGGAGTGATCTATATTATGCAATCGGTATGTACTGCAATATTCGTTATAAATATTAACACGATGATAATCAGAAATACTTGAATATACTCTTTGCTTAGTCCTAATGTCTGATACAATGAAAGGGTACACAAATACCACCTCAGTGCTCCCAGCCAACCTCACCTGCCTGTGGTGCATCCTGCTGACGCTCTAGCGACCGACAAATGACGTTATAACCATTTCAAATTATGGCGTAGCTAAATACTACAGGCCGGTGAAGGGCAGCAGCGTCACCGGTGCGAGAAGCTACGTCCTGCGATCGCCAACCCGCCTGCCCAGCGTGGCAGTTAGGGCATATCCCTCCCAGTAAGCCGAAGATAGGGCTCAGTGGCGTATCTTAGGCTTAGGCTGATTATGATTACGATGATGATAGTCCGACCGCGGTAGCTGTGCCTGAAGAGCGACGGTACACAGACAGTAACAGAGCGAGCACGACTACATGGTAGAGAGAGACAGCATGCTGCTTGACGCGCCCCGTCTCATTTTTCGCACGGACTGTACTATGCTATGTTAAACATTTGTTTACGTTGGTGGTTAATTGTATATCAACCTTATTCTGTTCATATAGAGTAGGAAATTGTACGCAAAAAATATGTTTACTCTGGCGCCAGTATGGTTTCATACAAATAATATACAACTCTATTTGAATTGGTTTTTAGGTTTACATTCAATTCTCATACAACTCAGTCATCCGCATCCGTATCCGTAGACCTAGAGTACCTAGACGATAAGGACAAACGTAATCCCTGGGTGGTGGTATAGAGTGACCACTAGTGGTAGGCCTTTGCATGACTTGCACCACACACTAAAAAGACATGTCACCAATCAGCCCACCAAGCCAGGTCAAGACAGTTGCACTATGTAGTTTTTAATTCTGTACAGACATGCACCTGACCACTCAACATCTCTCCTGATGTTAAGTGAGGATGCGGATGGAATCGATCGTGCTGGTCTGGTAATGGAAGACGGCAGTGAGTCGCAGGACAACTGTCTGTAGTCCAATTCACTAGTCTGGCTATCACCGAACATCATGTAGGAACTCGGCAAACTGGTTGACGTCTTTTGTCGGTGGGTGGTTCGCGGCACGACCGACGCCTACCACCAGCGGTCCCACATTCAGCATCATCCAGGGATCACGAGTGGGATTGTGTTATATTTTATATAACAATATAATATAATAGCCGACTTCCAAATAAATGAGGTGGTTTTCTATTTGTCAGTTTGTGTGTATATTAGTCACCGTGTGATCCGAATTTAATGATATTTTGTTCATGAGTAGTGTATACGAGTATATCCGCAACGGTCCCATTATACAATGTTATTGATCGAGATCTGATAAGTATCTCCAGAGATATGGAGATAAACACCTAAAACATGCTGCAAACTGAAAATGACGCGCGCGACATGTGAAGTCGGACGATCACTGCGAGAATATTAACCAACTAGCAATCACCTAAATCTGTATCAAAATCAGTCCAGCAGTAACGACTTCAAATAAAGTTATAGTCGAGTACTGAGTGTAAGTAAATGATAAATTTAATATATCTTGTAAGCTAGAGCTGACTGTTTACTTCAACAGCATTTAGCAACGTCAGTGGTAGTAATATCTGGATGTGGGAACGTCTGCCGACCGACGTCACTGAGAGGAAATACCATGATCTCCACATACCCAACATCATCTCTGCCGAGAAGTACAACTACTACTACGTGACTATATCCGGCGGTAAGTGATCATTGTTATCTTTGTGAAGGACACAGGAGCCAGTGACATTACAGGACACCACATGCACTCTCGTGCCGCTCTATTTATTATAAGCGGGATTTTTTTGTCTACTCAAATAAATGTCAAATGTTTACACTCCTTTGGTAGGTGCTATTAATTGCTTTCTGCACTCTTCCCACATGGCGATACCATAATCCTGGTTTCTCGATACAAAGCTTGGTAAGTATGGATAAAATAGTTCTGTGAATTCTTTCCACTTGACCATTTCCTCTAGGCACTCCGGTGGTAATGTGACATAAATCTATTCCTTCTTCCTTGCAGTACTGTTGGAATTCATTGCTCGTGAACGCAGTACCTCGATCAGTAATAAATCTTTCCGGATTTCCAAATGTTTGTTGTAATATTTCCAGTTTGTTTAGCACTTCTCTTGACGTCGTGCTTTTGCATGGAAACAGCCATACAAATTTTGTGAAAGCGTCGACAACAGTTAAAATGTGGTTATATTGTTTGTGAGTCTCCGTCATTGGTCCAACATGGTCTAAGTGCAACGTATTTAGAGGCGTATCGCCTTTCTCAATCGGGTGGAGAAATCCTTCCTGTCTTCCTTCTTTCCTGTTCGCCAGTAGACATGGTATACATGCAGCAATATAGTATTCAACTTTTTTGCCAACCTGTCCAATGTAATAATCCTTGTCAATTATATCTGTTGTTTTTTTCTTTGAAAAATGACCAGTGCTGTGTGCCCTCTTAATAATTTCGTTTTCCATCGTGCTCGGTATGACTAGTTGATGTACTTCTCCTTTGTACAGTAGACCTTGATGTAAACTGTAGTCTTTATATGATAATCCTTTTTCCAAAATATTAATTATTGCGTTGAGACCCTCATCACTTCTTTGTGCTTGTTTTACATCTTGATGCAAGCTCGATGTAATCGTTGCAACATAGGGATTTCGGCTCAATGCATCGACGTGTCTCATTGCAGTACCTTCACGGTGTTCTACTATAAAATCATAGTCTTGTAACAATATTATCCATCTGGCAACTCGGGTAGATGAACTTAAGTCTTTCTTGTTGAGGGTCATTTGGAAAGCTTTGCAATCTGTAACAATCTTGAAAAATTTTCCAAACAGATAGTGTCTATATTTCTTCACTCCTTCAATAATAGCGAGTGCTTCCAGTTCATAACTTGTGTACTTTGCCTGTGCGTCAGTCGTTCTTCGGCTCATATAATGAACTGGGTGTAAATCTCCTTTGTCGCTTCGTTGCATTAATATAGCTGAGTATGCAATACAGGATGCGTCTGTATGAAGCTCAGTCTCCGCTCTTGGATCATAGATCTTCAACACTGGTTTTGAAACTAACTTCATTTTTAATTCATTAAAGACAATTCTGTGTTCTTCATTAAAATCAAACTTATTATCCTTCTTTAACATGTCAGTCAGAGGTCGTGCTATCTGCGCATAGCTTGGTATAAATTTTCTAAAATAGGAACAAAGTCCTAGGAAGCTGTGCAACTGCTTCAAGCTCTGAGGTTCTGGGAATTTCATAACAGCATCAGTCTTTCCTGGTGAGGGTAATACTGCTCCTCCTTCAATCACATGTCCAAGGTATTCAACCTGTCTGGTTAGCAGCTGTGACTTGCTCCAATTGATTTGCAGTCCGTACTCTGAGGCTACTTCCAGAACTTCCTTTAAGCGCTTTAATGCCTGATACTCGTCTCCTGCTGGAATTAATATATCATCAATGAAAATCAGAACGACCCCTCTGGCAATCAACTCTCTGAATATAACTGTGATAAATCTCGTAAAAACTTTAGGGCAAGTAGCCAAACCAAATGGCGCACGTAGAAACTCATACTGCCCCGTCATCGTTACAAAAGCAGTATATTTAATCGAGTCTTCATGGACACGCAAATGAAAATACCCATTTTTCAAATCTAGCGCACTGAATACTCTAGCTGAGGTCAACTTATCAATGAGATCATCAATTATTGGAAGTGGATATTCATCTTTAATCATTTTACTATTCAATTTACGGTAATCGACACAAACTCTAAGGTTACCATCCTTTTTTTTTACCAACACTAATGGACTAGCATATTCTGAGTAGCTTACCCGTATGATTCCATCATTTAACCACTCCAGGATCTGCTGGTCCACATCCTCTTGTTCCTTGATTGAGATGCGTCGTGGTCGCTGGGACACTGGTATATCATCTTTGAGAACAATCTTTAGTTCTATTGGAGCTTCTTTAGTTGGTTGCGGTGTGTAACTTGTGACCAATCTTGAGATTTCTTCCTTCACAGACGGATTACTTACGTGACCTAAACAATCAACACGACAAGAAAAACATGTAACATCATTCAACCATTCATAGCTGGGATTCATCAAATCGTTTTTCGGCAACAACCACACACAGCAATCTTTCATTAGCAATGTAACCTTACGTAAAAAATCAGTACCGAGAATCATTTGAAAAGGCACAGAATCGTTTGGCATTATATAAAATATTACGGCACTATATAAATTCGAGTCGATCATTACATCTATCGTGACAAGACCACAGGATTTTACTCGTGAACCACCTAATCCAGTCATAATAATGTTGTTGTGATAGTCACAATATGGCTTACCAATAGTCTCGTAGCATTCCTTTGATATTAGGTTAACATCACAACCCGAATCAACTAAACATTTAATGCGTTTTCCATTTATATATACCATTTTTAATGGTTTATTGCTACTCGAAATTTCGTTCGTGTTCTGCAGATGGCAGACGTCATAATTACTCCCTCCATTAATGTCACTTACGAATGCAGGTGTACCAACATCGTAACACTTAATACTTTCGCCTACATTCACTCCGGTTGTCCCTATGAAAATATCACCGTGAACATCGTTCCCGTCGTTCGCGCTACTGGTGGTGCCCTCTTGCAACATATTGAAGAACGCTTGCTTTGACATCTGATTGGTCGGCCGTTGCGGTTCAGTGGTGCCATGTTCCGAAATTTGTTTGACACAACCGATGGCACCCGAAGTTTGCCGAATACCCGTCGACGACGTCAATGGCCTCGCACACGTAGGCGCGGGAATGGACGACATTTTTGAACTCGTGTGACTCATCTTGTTTTTCAATGGGCAACTTGCTGAGATGTGCCCGAAGCCGTCACAGTTGAAACACTTTTTTCCTTGTGCTCGGTGAGGACATTTCTCCGACGTATGATTTCTTTCTCCGCAGTTATAGCATCGCACACTCGTTAGGTTTTTCTTCATAAAATTATCACCACTTATCTTTCCACCAGGTGACTTATGATCACGACGTACATTTTTAATCGAGTTTTGTCTGAATAACTCGTACAATTTCAGCTTCTCTTTTAGCTCCACATAAGTCGATACCCCGTAAAGCATGAATTTATTGACTTCTTCATCAATAATGCCTTCTATTATGTACTTGATAGCTACATAATCCGGCATGCGTCCCCGTTTACCCATCTCCTTCATTGTTAGCATGTAGTCAATGCACGATTCATTGTTTCTTTTGCGCCTTGCGCTCATCATTTCGTGCATACTCTTGCTGTCTATAGCATCGGGAAATTCCTTGCTGATAGCGCCTTTCAGTTCATCCCATGACTTGTATGTCCTCTCGGCGCGTAACCACAGTGCCGCTGTACCTATCAGTGAACGGCGAGCCACTAGTAAAATTTGAGTTGGCGTCCAGTGAAAAATTTCGGCGTTTTCTTCAATGTCGCGCATCCACATAGATACGGGATAAGTTTCGTCTTGTGCACTGTATTTTCTTATCAGTTGTTCGGATAAATGCAGCATGTCACTGCCGCTGCCGCCCTGACCTTTAGATGCCTCGTGTAAATCGTCGCCTTGTTCTTTTTCCATCGTCGTCGTTCGTTGTAATCCGAAAAAATGTACCCGTCGTCGTCGTTGAGTTAGCACAATTTCTTCTTCTATTGAAATAGAACTTCGCGTCGAATAGCGTTTTGCTGAATGCGGCTGCGCGTGCGTCGTGAGTCGTGACCTCGTGGTTCCGTGTGCTTTCAGTCTTCTTTTTCGCAGCAATCCCGGACGAGCCCCCAAGTTTGTAGGGATAAGCTCGACGAAATAAAAAAATGAAGAGCACTTGGTTTACTTCGTTTATTTGTAGGCTGCACTAATAAGATTCTTGAAATACTTAATTACACTCGTCCTAATCGTAAAGTAATAGTCGTAATCACATGTCCACCGCACATGTCATTCTCTGCGTAGCGTCCCCTTCGTACTCCTCTTTCGTCTCTCTCTCATACCTCTCACTCGCACCTTTCACGTTCCTTTCCACTCATCTTACATACGTTTCGTTGCACGTCCTACATTTATTATTAATAAAACTAAATGTATTATTAGATGTGGTAACAGGACTAACCAGACGTTCGCTTGATGGTAAGTGATGTCTGCCTAAAACAGATACTGTGGCGCGCAAAGCTTTAGATCTCTAGAGAAGAAACATCCAGCGGATCAGCTCACTGCCGTCTACTAATATATCTTCACTCCACGTCAGATGAGAAAGCGGTCAATTGCGGTGAAGACACATATAACAATGTTAAGGATATTTCTCCCAATCTCTTTTATGTCGGATAGATAGGTCAAAGAGTTATGTCTTCAAATCGCGAGTGAATATGTATCTTCTGGGTAAGCACGCTCTATCATTGAGTGATCAAGCAAGAGCTACTCGGTTTGATGTAAAAAAAAAAGTTCGATCTTGCATAAAAAATTGTCAGACGGCAATGGGCCGACACACAGTCCAGCACCAAACCGTATGTCTGAACTCGGCGAACTGATTGATGTGCTCGCTCAATGGGTGGTTGGAGCCACGGCCGGAGTCTATCTCCGGTGGTCAACCATGCAGAACCACCCAGGGATGGATCACGTGTAGGGTTTACTTAGGTCTACGGACGCAGGCAGGTAACAATGACCTCCAAATAGTAATCTATATATAATGTGATGCTCATTGATGATTTCATTATTTCAGACACACTGAAACTGGGAAGGAGAGGAGAGTGTCCATTGATTACACACAACAGCACTGAGCTCAGGAGACTCAAGTATTTCAGTTTTAAGTGGTGGTACTCAGGCGAGGCTCTATACGACTGTACCGCGAAGTGAGGTAATGTAACACATCGTGTGTATATCACGACCGACGGGGGATTATCAACTATATATGTGTGTCCGACTATGTCGTGAATTAATAGGTATCTTTTGGGTCAGCGCGCTACATCATCGACCGCATCATCACTTGACATCAGATAGATAGATAGATAAAATCTTTATTGTATACCAAGAAAGAAACTTAAATCTAGACTATATTAGCATTTATTTAATCGGTGATACAATCGGCAGTCTCATCGCATAAAGCGATCTCTTCCAGACAACCAAGTTTGGCGATGGCGATTATATTATGTTACTGGAAACTGCAATAAATATATTTATATACTATCTATTTTTAACCGACTTCAAAAAAAGGAGGAGGTTTCTCAATTCGACCGTATATATATATATATTTTTTTATGTTTGTTCGCGGATAACTTCGTCGTTTATGAACCGATTTCGATTATTCTTTTTTTGTTCGAAAGGAGATATCCAAAGTGTGGTACCATGGTAATTTTATCGAGGTATGATAAGTATCTCCAGAGATATTGAGATAAACATCTCAAAATTGGTACTGATAATGAATAGCGCGGCATTGAAGTCGGTTGTTTTTTAGTTTTTAAACGATATTATATAAGTAAAATACTATACAACGTGTAACATAATAAGCGCAAGACCTCATACACCCCAATTAGAATATCAAATCATAATATAATAGCAAAAGCGTAAACTCACTTCGAGACAGGTAATCATTTTTTGAAAACGATATTAGATATACCAAATTAACCCAAAATGTATGGACGCACTATCATGTTACGTAGTAACTATAACTTATCTGTGGCTTTCATAAACACGACCAATTTAGTATAAGTAGAAATGAGTCTTACGCGTTTGAAATAAGGTTCAGTTTTCTAAGTCAACCAACAGAAGGAATCGTAAGCCATAATTTCGGATATACTAATAATTGATTAAATGTAAATTAGAACCACCAAATCGGATTCAGTCGTTGATTCTAAACAAACTATATTCAGGCGTTGCGTTTCATATGTTACACGTTGTATACATACATAATATATGTACATATTATATACGTTATACGTTGTATACATACATAATATATGTACACATTATATACGTTATACGTTGTATACATACATAATATATGTACACATTATATACGTTATACACATACATAATATATATACAATTACTATAGTAAAATATATGGTATATTATACAGACACACAAAAGCAAAAACGACTCGACTGACTTCCGCTAATTGAGACACCGAAGAAAGTTTCCAATCTAAAAGTACAACAAGATTTTTGACAGATTCACTTATTTGGATGAGATCACATCAGGTGCGATAGTATTGAAACGCTGCCTCTGCGAACCTATGCGAAAATGCATATAAATAGATAATTTAATTGTAGTAGTATTGTTTAGTCACTTAACAATAGTACTACAATTAAATTATCACTAAACTTTAGTGGTAAGACTTCTGTTAGTCCGCCTAGGGCGGTACCACCACAGAAAACAAATAGATTTTCCCGTGTGAAGCACTAAATGTCCAGTGTAAGTTCAGGCATGTGAGACTCAACATATAACAGTGTCGAGGTAACGGACGCAGTGCAGTGACGTGCTACATTCTGTATAAACAAAATATTGCGTGATATAGTTTCAGTTAAAGGCGGACCATCAGACATTTTTGAAATTCCACCCCTAAGAGGGTGAAATGGGGTAATAAAATTTAAAAATCAATATTATTTCGGATTGCGCTGAAATTTGGCATGCAGATAGTTATTACGACGTTAGTTCCCTCTGAGAAAGGAATTTCCAAAATTAACCCTCGAAGGGGATGAAACGGGGGTTCTAAGTTTGTATGGAGAAACAAGATTAGATAGTCTTTTCTATCCGAAACTTCACACAAGTGCTTCAGTAAAAAAATAAGTAAATACGTGTTTCAGTTTTTTTTGAAATTCCACCCCTAAGAGGGTGAAATGGGGTAATAAAGTGTAAATCAATATTGTTTCGGATTGCGCTGAAATTTGGCATGCAGATAGTTATTACGACGTTAGTTCCCTCTGAGAAAAGATTTTCCAAAATTAGCCCTCGAAGGGGATGAAATGGGGGTTCTAAGTTTGTATGGAGAAACAAGATTAAATAGTCTTTTCTATCCGAAACTTCACACATGTGCTTCAGTAAAAATATAAGTAAACACGTGTTTCAGGTTTTTTTTAATTCCACCCCTAAGAGGGTGAAATGGGGTAATAAAGTGTTAAAATCAATATTGTTTCGGATTGCGCTGAAATTTGGCATGCAGATAGTTATTACGACGTTAATACCCTCTGAGAAAGGATTTTCCAAAGTTAACCCTCGAAGGGGATGAAACGGGGGTTCAAAGTTTGTATGGAGAAACAAGATTAGATAGTCTTTTCTATCCGAAACTTCACACAAGTGCTTCAGTAAAAAAATAAGTACACACGTGTTTCAGGTTTTTTTGAAATTCCACCCCTAAGAGGGTGAAATGGGGTAATCAAGTGTAAAATCAATATTGTTCCGGATTGCGCTGAAATTTGGCATGCAGATAGTTATTACGACGTTAGTTCCCTCTGAGAAAGGATTTTTCGAAATTAACCCTCGAAGGGGATGAAACGGGGGTTCTAAGTTTGTATGGAGAAACAAGATTAGATAGTCTTTTCTATCCAAAACTTCACACAAGTAGTTTAGTAAATAAATAAGTAAATACGTGTATCAGGCTCTTTGAAATTCTTTTCCTAAAAGGGTGAAGTTGGGTAACAAAGTCTGAAATCAATATTATTTCGGATTTCGCTGATATTTGGCATCCAGATAGTAATTTTGACGTAGGTATCCGCTAAGAAAGGATTTTTCAAAATTCACTCTTCAAGGAATGACGCGGGGGTTCAAAGTTTGGATAGTCATTTTATTCGACACTAGCAGCCCGCCCCGGCTTCGCACGGGTAGAACATATATGCCTACAAAATTTGCATCAGTTTGTTGCATTGAATATAAAATATGAACATATTAAACAATCATCGTCATATTTCATCCAATTTACACAAAACCTTAACGAATTATGGACCTTCCTCATAAACACTCTGGCTATTGGTGAAAACCGCATGATAATCCGTTCAGTAGCTATTGAGATTATTGCGAACAGACAGACAGACGCAGTGATGAACTTTGTTTTATAATACTAACGTAGTGAAATTGGACGGCCCTTTGGCGTAAAGGATAGTTACCCTGATTCTGACCCGACGGTCGTTGGTTCTAATCCTAGCTATATACCTACTAATGAAAGTTTTATGTGCATTCATTAATCATGAGTTTTTGTACAGTGGTTGTGGGATCATTAAATCTACCAAAAAGTAGCTTAACATCAAGGAGGACATCTGCCGCCGTAACCTTACACCGTTCCCCGACGCAAAATGTAGGGGTAATATACGTTTAACGTGTGTATCTGTGTGTCTGTCTGTAGCATCTTAGCACCTAACCGGATGAACCGATTTTGTTTTTATTATTGATATTTTTTTTTGTTTGATAGATGTCTTCATCGAGAGTTTTCTTAGCTTTGATTCATGAAAATTCGTTCAATCGTTATAAAACTATGAGCTTTTTTCTAGTTAAGTTCGCTATGAAATCAACTTTCATAGATCTGATCAATTCGAAAATCTTCTTCTTCAACGATATTGTAAGAACATGGAAGCATTGACCTGATGCTGGGACATCTCCTGGACTCTACAGAATACTCAAATCCTCACCAACTTACAGCTCAGATTTTAAATGTCGTGTTTAGAGTCATTGGAATGATTTTAATGAAAAGATTATATATAGATCAGTCGGGGTGGCTTAAATTACTATATTATTATATATATAGATGAATATTATTTTATACAATAGATCATATTATTATACTATATTGACTTCAAATTGATTGTGATCGGTGGGGATCTACAGCATAGCTAAGCTTATAATAATATTTTCCTAGTAACTATGACCTAATCTGTGGTTTCACTGCAAATATTTTATTAATTTTGCGATGCGTGTTTCTGAAATTCGTGATATCTTCTAGAGTTTTCATTTGAATTATATACTGTAAAGGACAATTTTAATCTATAATATGTGGCCAAGTTAATTAATGTAATTATTTGGATAAGGATTAATACTATATACTTGAAAATAGCCTTGGAAGTTATGTCATAATTTTTAACAAAAAATTTGAGATTAAAATGGTTACTGTGAGTCAACCTTAAGAGATAGACATATGCTGTTGCGGATTTTTTTGTAGGTCTTATTAATTTGTACAACTCTTGCATAGAAAATATTCTTCTATCTATTTTCAATTAAGCAGCGTTCGTAAGAAACGTGTTTTTTCGACCGTTTTTTTGCCGACTTAGGTTGCAAATTAGGTGTCCACGAATGTACCTTTGATTTAAACGGGATAATATATAGCCTATTTTCATTCCGAAAGTCCATTCTATGTATTAGTGAAAGAATTTTTTAAATCGGTTCAGTAGTTTTTGAGCCAAATAATTACAAACATACAAAAATACAAAAATACAAATGTTCTCTCTTTATAATATTAGTATAGATTTCACACAAGTACTTCTGTAAATAAATAAGTAAATACGAGTTTTAGACTTTTTCAAAATTCCACCCTAAGAGAGAGAACTGGGGTAAAAAAGTCTGACAATCAATATTGTTTCGGATTGCGCTTTTTTGGGTTTTTCGGGTTTTATAAATATGAATCCTGATTTGTCTTAGTCACGCGATAAAATGAAAACAGGTGAACCGATTTGGCTAATTCTTATTTGATGTCTTTAATGATAGAATCTTTTTACAAAAGAAAAGTTTTAAGTAAATAAAAGGAGTTTTTAATGCGGGCGAAGCCGTGGGGGACTTCTAGTATAATTATTATAAGCGCTACCCACTTATCTATTTGACGTCGGTGCCAGCCAAGTTTATGGGATAGTAGATAGATACTACCTACATGTCCATATCTTTTATTGTGTGACTCAAGACCTTGATTTTTATACACCCAATAGGGATTATAGACTTCAGTATCAGGTATACATTTCAACTTGCTAGGTCTACCTGTTCCTGAGAAAATCAGTGGTGACACACGGACAGACGGACAGACAGACCTTTTTTTACCTTTTGAACCCTAAAAATACAAGCCAATTAAGAACCTCATTTTTTTAAATCGGTTAAAAATAAAGGTTGATATATATATATATATATATTTATCATAAAGGCTAGCGTTTGACCACTATCTCACCTGTTGGTAAGTGTTGATGCGGTCGAGGATGGTAGCACGCTAGGCCCAGAAAGATACTTGTAGATAGAGATGTAAGAGAGATATCTTTATTTTTAATTAGTGGTAGGACTTCTGTTTCTCCGCCTGGGGCGGTACCACTTCAATGTCACTGATTTAGACGTAATATTATAAATATCTAATGTCCGAGTTAATAACAGAACGTGTGAGAGTGAACATCAAGATGTGTCAGGGTAACGCAGTATTACACACATTCTGACAATCCAGAGTGTTGCGTGTCATTTATACACAGACGTCATCGATTTACATCAGGCGAGCGTCTTCTTTGACCCGTTAACATCATAACACAATGCCATGTGTTGCTCTCCCTCTTGTAATTGGTTTGTTGAGCACAATCTCAGTGGACGACGCGCTCTAGAAGTCTACACGTAAAGTTACACTCGAACTGTACGAGTCAGTTCGCATTCATCACCGCCTAATATACGAGTATATTATGTTATCTAGTTACAGTAACGAGTTTGTTTTTATTTTACAGGAGCAGACTGTATTGTACTGCGGCGGTATTCAGCAATTTTTTAATTAATATAAAATGTATATATTTTTAATTGAAATTACTAACTTTGTTTCTGTTAATATAATATGATGGCGGGATTAGGTTAAAGATTTCAACAGAACATTCCCCGTTATAATATCGGTAGAAGGGGCTAAGTGAGCCAATATCTCGGCGTAACGCTAGTGGCTCTAACTGTCAGTAAGTACAGGATTGTCAACAAGTCTAACGGCTCTTCGCTGTAGGGAGTCAGATGGTTGCAGCTGGTACTTCGGAGCCCCACTCCAGAGATGAGAGCAGTACTCCATATGCGGCTGAATTTGGGCTTACTAAAAATACCTATTTTCTAACGGAAAAAAAAAAATAATACAATGTAAAAGCATATATACTGAACAACAAATAAAGTAGTAAAACATTAAAAAATGTTCCCAATAACAAAGTTATAAATATTAAAATACGGGACTTATCGCGCCTACAACATACATTTTTATTTAACTCGACGTTTCGACCAAGTTGCATCGATCGTGGTCATTGATCATGGTCATTGATCGTGGTCATTGATCGTGGTCATTGATCGTGGTCACGAGACGACTGCAACGTGTTCAATGTATGTGTTCAAATTGCGAAAGTTTAAAGTTTACAAAAGTTCCCAATAACGTAATAGTTTCACCTTTGTTTTGTTGAGGTCTCGTAGATTTTGCTACATTCGATAAAACGTAATAACACGCCTGTAAGGTTGCTTTTCCTATGGCAATTTTGAGTATAAATAAACAATTATTTGAAATTACACCTCAGTCCGCGGTCAACAACCGCCGTAGAGGCAAGACCTGTGTCGGTTGACGCTATCAGCTTGACGAATGGCGAAAAACATCGCTGTACAGACACGGAAATTTTCCTCTAACTTGATCCTTGCGTAGAAAAGTATGCAGGTGATCATTCCTAACTAATATTATAAATGCGAAAGTAACTCTGTCTGTCTATCTGTGTCACTTTCACGCAAAAACCACTGAACCGATTTAAATAAAATTTGGTACACAGATAGTCTAGAGCCTGAGGACGGACATAGGCTACTTTTTAATGCGAAAAGAGGGTTCTAAGGGGTTAAAAGGGGGAATGAAATGTACGCGGTCAGAGTAAGATGTACCGTGTTTAGACTCGTTTTGTTAGTGGTGACGAGACCATTCTTTGGGAGTAACTTGACTGACCTGATGATGGAATTCGGAGACTGCTACTGGAACTCCTAGATGGTTTGAGTTAGATGTGCTGTGTTTGGGCTAGTTTTGTTAGTGGTGCCGAGACCTTTCTCTAGGAGTAACTTGACTGACCTGATGATGGAATTCGGAGACTGCTACTTCCATCCATCAATTTCCATCCATGAATTCCATCATCAGGTCAGTCAAGTCACTCCTAGAGAAAGGTCTCGTCACGACAAAACGAGCTCAAACACGGCACATCTTACTTAATTTAGCATGCTACCATCCTCGACTGCATCATCACTTACCAACAGGTGACATAATGGTCAAACGCTAGCTGGCATGATATTAAAAAAAATGCAAAAACAAAATATGAAATAAGTACATACAAGCAAAGTTTAAAAAAATATATAATCAAATCAAATCATATTAAAGCATTTATTCAGTAAGTAAGCAGTATTAATATACGCATATACACATCAAAATCATAAAATAAATCATAATCAATTATCAAGTAAACATAGTTAAAGCATAATTTAACGCTTTGAATTAAAAAAAAAATAAAACAAAAGTAATGAACCATTTAGCTACTGTTACTACCATTCAGCTGTACATGTATCAAGGTTTAGATGAAATTTGACCCCACAATTGCTTTTTAACTGAAAAAAAAGTCTGGCCAAGTGCGAGTCATACTCGTACACGTAAGTTCCGTACCACCGAACAAAATTTGGAGAAAAAAAAAACGTTTCTTGTATATTGTACTTTAATTATTAATGTATTTAAATATTCATAAATCATTGTTATAGCAGTCATAGTACCACACTATGAGCAAATTTATTTTCTATCTATTACGGATCATGAGAAAATAAAAACGAAATTAATAATGATGGTTTCATCTAGAAATGGTGGTGGTAAAGCGATTTGGCTTCGTTGAGGGTGGTAAGGAAAGGTTATGAGGGGTGGTGGAGGCCTTTTGGGAGAAACCCCATAAATTATGTATAGATTTTCAAATGTTATGTCTTGTTGAAACTTGCTATTGCTGTTCTGTTTGTTTTAAAGTATCCTTAACGATATTGTCTATTATAATGGTCCTGAGTCTCCTGATGGTACATTATTTGTTGTTATAATTATGAAGGTACAAATAAAATGATTTTTCGGAGCTGTCCTGCCTTTTCTATTTTGTTAATAAGTCCTACCTATTAGCTGAAGTATAGGCAGGTAGTTGTAGACGTGGTTCCAAGTGAATGATTAGCTCCAGACATTAAGTTTATGGTAGACCTCTAGACTCCTACCATTCACCTTGTCATCAGTATGCTAACAAGCGCTCATATACTTCAGAGGCCTACCTTAACTGGCGTAAATTATGTATGTATGGGGACACCCTTTAATATTAAACTTTTTTATTTTTTTTGAATTTTTCCTTTATTTGTGCTGTAACCTTGCTTCTTGCCAAATTTCATGATTCTAGGTCAACGGGAAGTAACTACGTAGTAACTAGTACTACATAAATTTTCCTCAATCGCTACAAATAACACACCTAAAAATATAACAAGGCAAAGTGAGCATAGCGTTTAAAGTCTCGTTAAGCAGGATATAGAAAACCAATGCTAATATTGTACAGTGCCAATTGGGATTTTGTGTACCTACAGGATAATCATAAACAGCCTGTGTGAGTCCTTGGGAAAGGCCCACGTCCAGTAGTGACTGGACGTGGGCCTTTCCCAAGATACGCCACTGAGCCCGATCTTTGGCTCATTGGGCGGGATATGCCCTGGATCGCCACGCTGAGCAGGCGGGTTGGCGATTGGCGATCGCAGGACGTAGCTCCTCGCACTGGTGACATTGCTGCCCGTCACAGGCTTGTATTTAGCTATGCCATAATTTGAAGTGGTTATACCGCCATTTGTCGGTCGCCAGAGCCCCGTTTGTTGGTCAGCAGGATGCACCACGGGCAGGTGAGGTTGGCTGGGAGCACTGAGGTGATATTTGTGCTCCCTTTTATCGTTACTACTTAACATATGAATAAACAGAGTTATAAATAATTGTAATTTTTATTGAATTGTATTGTTTGTATCGTAATATTTGTTAAAATACAGTTAACACAAATACATGCTTTATGTTTTTACGCTGTGTTAATAACGTTTCTGATATAAGCTGTAACCTTACTGTATTAATAGATTTTGCCAACTGTTTACTGTTTAAGTGATTTTTTTTCATGTAATCAACGCGTTATAATTACTACGTTTATACGTCTTACTGTTTCCAGTTTTTTTAATGATTTTAAAAACAAAAGCATCATATTTTTACGCTGAACTTATCTAATACTGACTGACTGGCTTGAAAGGAGGTTACATTTGTTTTAGTACTTGGGGGTGTATGAAGAACGTACTAAGAACGGATTTTTGGGAATTCCACCCCGAAGAGAGAGTTCAATGGGGTGAAAATGTTTGTATAAAAGTTCTTTGTTTTCAACCGACTTCCCAAAAAGAAGGAAGTTCTCAATTTGTCTGTATGTATATTTTTTTGTATGTATGATAATTATCTCCAGAGATATGACGATAAAGGTCTCAAACTTGCTACTGAAACTGACTCGCGGGGTATTGAAGTCGGTTGTTTTAGTTTTTAAACTATCTTAATTGTTTATAGATTTAAAAACGGGAATTTAACGTGACTTACGCGATGTCGATATAGCGATCGACATATGTTTCGGCCTCATCCGGAGGCCTTCTTCAGGATCTTGAGTGCGGGACGCTCGCCGACGCGTTCAACCTCGCACTGCGGGCCGCTGCTCGTGCAGCGCGGGCGGACAGAGCGGGCGGCGGTGGCGGCGGTGGTGGTGTTGGTGGGGGGTGATGATGCGGTGTACATAGTGGAGGCGCGGGATTAGGTTGGAGGGCTTCTTCTTCATCACTGCTGTTTACTTCAGACGAAACATCCAACCGGCAGAAGGAACTCAAGGTGTCCTCCTCACTGTTGCCACTGGTGACGTGCTTTCCATGAAGAACGGTTTTCCACGTATGTGACAGGTACCACCCTCTGTCTCTGTTGAAGTTACGACGACGACTGATCTAAATGGCTTCTCGGATTTTGCGGGGTACAAAGTACTTTTCACGCGCCAAAATCCGTGCCTTGTCAAATCTGATGTAGTGCGTCGTCCCAGATGTGAGAGCGTGCTCTGTAACCGCCGAGCTACCGCTGTCCACATTCTTCATGGAAGCAATGTGTTCTTTGAGTCTTGTGGACACGTTTCTTCTGGTCTCGCCTACGTAGCTTGCACCACAGTCGCAAGGAACGACGTAGACCCCAGGAGCTCCTAGGGGATCCTTATCCTTTGGAGAGCGCAACAATTGCCTGACACGTGAGGGGGGGCGGAATATCGTCTTGATGCTATATCTGCGGCGTAACAAGTGTCCAATTTTGTCCGTGACCCCCTTGACGTATGGTAGGTACGTTGCTGCTCTCTCAACCGATGTTATTCGGCACTTTGTGGAGTTGTTCGCAATCCGATTACTCTGCTTCCAGCTGTATCCGTTTGCCTCTAACACCGCCTTCACATGCGCGAGTTCCGTGTCTACATGTTGTGGGTCACATAATCTCAGCGCTCTGTTGATAAGTGTCCGAGGCAACGACGCTAGATGGGCGGGACGGTGATGGAAGTCAGCTCTCAAGTACCGGTCTGTATGCGTACTCTTGCGGTACACTGTGTGTGAGAGATGTCCATTCTGGGGCCTTATTCAGTATGACCATTTTAAAGTCTTACCGTGCCGTGTTACGTTATCTCCACGTTATGGTATTCTCTATGCCAATTAAAACGCGGTAGGGTAAGGTTATGAGCGCGTTTTGAGCTGTCAAAATATCGTGACATATGAGGACGTGTAACGCGTGCGTTTTGTATAATTTACCTATCGTGTGGCATACAGAATACAATTTTTCAATAACGTAACGTGGCGCGTTTAGGAACGCGTTATCTCATTGGTCATACTGAATAAGGCCCCTGTTGTCGCTTGAGTAACACGTCAAGAAACGGCAACGCGCCCTCTATTTCTCGTTCGACAATGAAAGTGATCGTCGAACTACTGGAGCTATAGGAGAACCCATGGCCACACCTTCCGTCTGAATATAAAATTCACCGCGCCACTTAAAATACCCACTTGTCAGTATGTACTTTATTATGTTCATGTACTCGATAGGTATAAGAGCTCTCTGGAATAAATCCGTTATAATTTTGAGTGTGTCCTCTATCGGTACGTTCGTGAACAATGACGTGACGTCGAAGCTCACCATCAGTTCGGTCTTCACCTAATGTTACTTCATCTAGGAGCTGTATAAAGTGTCGCGAGTCCCTCACAAAACTTGTGGTGTTTCCTGTTAATGGAAGTAGCATGTCAGCCATGTATCGAGCTGTTTTATAAGTGGGTGAGTCGATTTGACTGACTATAGGTCTCAAAGGCCACGACGGCTTGTGAATTTTAGGTAGGCCATAAATTCTCGGTGCAGTTGGGTTCAAAGGGCGTAATCTACTGTACAGATCTTCATTTAATGCACGCAGTAGTGTACTCAGTTTGGTAGTTACTCGAGATGTAGGGTCGTATGTAACACGTTTGTAAGTATTACCGTCACTGAGGAGCTGGTTTATTTTCTGTTCGTACTGTGCTGTGTCCACGACTACTGTTGCATTCCCCTTATCTGCGGGTAAAACTAAAAGCTCTGTGTTGTTACGTAAACTACGTAGTGCAAACATTTCCGAGTTCGAGATGTTGGATTTAGGTACCTTGGATTTTCGCAATGTCAATGCTACTTCTTGTCGTATCTTAATTGTTGAACTTAAAGCGATGAAAATTGGTATTTTAAAAATATGAAGTCATCAATATTTTTTTTGTCAGGGGTGCATTAAGGTGGTGCAATGGGGGATTAAATCTACTAAACAAACGAATCGTTTATACCAATTACGTTGGCCGCAACCGAAGGACTTAAAAAAAAACGAAAAACTTTTGGAACTAATTTAATTAAAAGTAAAATTACTAAACTAAAAGTAGATACAAGTTATCGCAACCGATGTTAGGTTAACAATATAAAATAATTATAGAAATACATGAATGCAAATCAGCAGTAATGCAATCGTGGGAATCTAGGCCTGATGCGGCGCCTCGTGTGCCGCGTGATCCAGTAACGCTTATAATAATTTTAAGTAAATTATTTTTCGCTTTTAAGTGCCTTTTTGTGGTTATGAAGTCGGTTTTATTTTTTTGAAAAATAACTTATTTTACCCTTTTAAGTGCAAAAAAACTTTTAATGAAATTACATGCATCTATTAAATTTCGTGTCTGGGCCGTTATACACTGACGGATATATACTTTTTGAAAATTTCAAGTATGTACCTATAACGGTTAAGAAGATACAGATCTGTAAAGTGCGCACATATAGACACACGTGGACGGACGGACGGACGAAATGTCCAAAATGGCCCTGTGCAATTAAAGCATCTGACATACACGATAATTAATTGTCTATTTTATTACAATAATTCCAAATACTTTTATAACACGGACTAGTTGTATTCCAAAATGAATACTAAAAAGTATTATTTGCGATTATTAACATTAATTGCCGCCATATGGCCAACAGAGTACTGAATCACTCTACTACGTTATAAGAGGCACTTCCCTATATTGTGGATACCCGAATTATGAAAGCACTGTGTAGCCAACCTAACAACGGAAAGTATTATTTACGTAGTAACTATTATATAATATGTGGTTTTATGCTTATAATTTTTTTTTGCTGTGTTGATTGGTACAAAGTACGTTCATAATTCTGAGTTATTTAATTATGTATGCAGTGTCGCGGGACTGAAATGGCCGCCATCTTCGCCAAATGTCATGTCATGTCAAAAAATATTAGGTATGTTTAAAAAAGTTTGCACCCTAACAAGACTTCCGGTAGAAGATTCCTGTGAAGACAAATTATTTATATATATATATAATTATTTATTATAATTATTAATGTATAGTTATTTATTGAGGGCCCGGTGGCGTAATTGGGAGAACGGTCGGCTTTGATGCCGTGGTACCGAGTTCAAACAGCCGTGCACCAATGAAATTTTCTATCGAAAAATATATGTGCGCTTCTCACAGTGGCCCTCCGGTGAAGGAAAACATCGTTAAGAAACCAATAACCCCCGCATGGTGGTAGAACATATCTAGTGTCCGCCTGGCCAGCTACCACCCTCAAGTCAGAAAATCTGTCGCCAAACATCTAATGTGTTCCGGCAGCTATCCTTGAGAGCCAGTTCCCATTCTAGTTCACTTCTCTATCTGCGACCGCATCATCACTTAGCAACAGGTGAGATAGTGGTCAAACGCTTGCCTATAAGATATAAAAAAAAATTATCCCCACCTTTATTTCTATCTCGCTCACAGTTACCGTAAGAATATCTTATGCAATAGCAACCTCCATTGTGTGTAATCTTCTTGGGACTCTTCTACTAAAACTAGTACATTCTCCTATGTTTGAGGTATTTATCTCCATATCTCTGGTGATACTAATCAGATCTTGATAAAATTAAAATGGGACCACCTCGGAAACGTATCCTACCTATTAAAAAAAATCATTTGAATCCGTTCACAATTGATGGAGAAATCGCGTAACATAGACACAAAAAAAAAACATACAGACGAATTGAGAACCTCCTCCTTTTTTGAAGTACTGAAAAATGCATTGGGGGTGCACGCTATAGTATGTTTGGCATCCCTTGTTAGAGATAATATAAAATTCTTATATGAAGGTATAATAATAGTAAATAATAAGATACAGAAGGCGGTACTTCTTGACACGGCACGCATCGTCAGGTTCCTCTCTCTGCAGCCCTAACCACCGGAAGCTTGGGCCCTGCCCCGCTACCGGCGGCACCCTAGGGTTAGGTTTTTTATAATGTTTATATTTTTATAGTTGTTTTCTTTATTACTTTTATATGAAATATTGAAAAAACCTATACCTAAGAATAAATAATAAATAAAGTGAATAATAATAAATAATAATCAATCTACTACAGTAAAATTAAATCAAAATTAAGTCAAAATGTATTTTAATTATCTTATTGTCTAAAATTATGAAATTTTAATTACTCTTTGCTGCTGTATCTTAAATATTTATTCAAAAATTCACGCAAGTACTTCTGTAAATAACTAAGTAAACACGTGTATTTACGTCATAATAACCACCTGTATGCCAAATTTCAGCACAATCCAAAACAATATTGATTTTCAGACTTTGTTACCCCATTTCACCCTCTTAGGGGTGGAATTTCAAAAAAACCTGAAACACGTATTTACTTATTTTTGTACTAAAGCACTTGTGTGAAGTTTCGGATAGAAAAGACTATCTAATCTTGTTTCTCCATACAAACTTTGAACCCCCATTTCATCCCCTTAAGGGGTGAATTTTGAAAAATCCTTTCTTAGTACACCCCAACGTACTAAGACAAATATACCCTCCAAATTTCAAGTCTCTACGACCAGCGGTTTAGGCTGTGCGTTGTCTGTCATTGAGTCAGTCAGTCAGTATGTCAGGACAAAGATTTTTATAGTATTAGATAGATTTAAAGATAAACTCAACACAATTTAAAAAACTTATTAAACTAAAATATTAACTATGACTAATAATTCAAATAAAAACTACAAATAATAAATGGAATTTAGGTCGCTGTCTGCAGGTAGAGTACCCAAATAGCTGGCGACATTACCTCTTTGAATCGCGAAACTAATGCGTTGCCCGAGGTAAGCGCCAGCTTTTTGGTCGTGGGAGACATCGATTAGGCGTCTAGACAGCTCCCTAACAAAACCGCGTGATTGTTGACCCCACGGGCCCATGGTTTCGACCCCAAACGGAAGAAAAGCATAGTTGTCACCGATGCTTATATATTTCCTCCGTTTGAGAGCCCTTGCTGCGTCTGCAGCTGCTCCTGCCGCCCGTGAGGTATTATAGAGATGGGAAACTGCCAATGTGTCGACGCACGTCGCATCCCACACTATCGGCTTCCCACGACACCAAGGAACCAACGTCATGCCGTCAAGCCTCTTACCATCATCACGTGCGATACCGTTCGGCTCTAAAATAGCCGGCACGTTGACGGTGGCAAGAGCCCGACGGATGACGTCGTTCAGTGAGGCGTGTCGAGAAAGCCGTCCCGCACTGCGACGACATGAAAGACCGTGGTGACCCAGTCTATCCACCTGGTCACCGCAGCGACAGAGATGCGGTTCTGTTATGGGGATGCCCAGACGCAGTCCCACCGCTATACAAAAACTGTTGTTATCCATGAAAGTACCTAAATTGGACGAAGGTAACGCCTGCAACCAATATCCAGATTCCCGTTCGCGCGTGGCAAGTAGACGAGCACGGTCTCTACTATCTATATAACTATCCAATAGTTGTTTTTGTAATATTTTACGTAAGGGCTCGTCCCATTGCCGCTGCGAACGGAGGCTCCTAGGGAAGGCTTCTCCTGGGCATGCCATGGACCAGGTGTTTTTTACTTCTTCCATTATATCAATCGATATATTCGGTAGTGAACTGTTTAATATTTTCCCGAAAAGACCGGTAATAGAACAGAAATATAATAATATATTCTAAATTATATATATATAAATATATATATATATATATATATATATATATATTTATAATATATATTAATATATACATACATATATATATACGTATGTATATATATTATAAATTAATTATTAATTTATAATTTATTAATAATAATATATTCCTGCAGGGGCGGTTTTGTAGCGAGCCGACGGTGAGTGGCGACACCACGTACCCCTACTCATGAGGTCTAAATGAGACCCTCTGACCCCCGGCTTGCCTTGACCGGCCGGCCTGTGGTGGGAATCGCAATAGCTAAGACCTAAGCTCCAGGGTGGAAGTGTTAAAGGCATAAAGCCGCTAGTAGCGTTTAGTGAAAGTGCAGCACACCTCTCAACACCCTCAGCTATCCACGCCAATGTTGCCCCTCGGCGCCAATATAACGGTCCGTCTTTATGGGGGCCCATTCAGTGTTTAGCAAGTCACCACCCGCTTTAATATTTTGTAATGAGGCATAATATAGTCACGGTGACTCATAAATAAATGATAACACAATACAGTTCCCAATAAGGCCACGATAATAGATTCCCGACAAAAAAGCGCCCCAGCCCCCATTTTAATAATCATTCAGTGCTCAGTCTTCTTCGTGTTTACACGTGTTTCTATTCTGATTCAAGTTTAATATTTTTTTGCTATATGTAATAGAATTATTATTTAGTTTTGTCCCTTGGACAATTAATTTAATTCTGCTTTTTGTCTCTAAAGGTAAGATTTATATAATACTAGCATCTGCCCGCAGGCCGCGGCTTGGCCTATTTTTTTACGACTTTTTATGACTCTGACAGTTTAATGACCTAATAAGTCACAGTAGATGACCCTAAGGTCCAACTCAATATCCTCTGTTGTTAAAGTCATTAATCAGTATGGCAAGGTAGATCAAGTTGTTCTATTTAAATGTTTGACTCTTTTTGATGCATGAGGCAATTAAAACACAAAGAAATATGAAATATTTCCTACAAAGTAGATGGTCTACACTTGGTTGTGCGAGCGCAATGAGCGCTATTACTGCGCAACCGAAGCGAGCGCAAAAATGTTTTATTACTTTTTATGACCCCCAACATTTATATGACCTCACAACCTTTAATTAAGTCACTATAGAAGACTCCAAGACCGAACTTCTCGACCGATATTCTCTATTATTAAAGTCATTAATCATTATGGTAAGGTATATCAAGTTCAGAAATAGTAGATTATACAACAAGTGAATAAAAAGGCAATTTAATTCGAGGGACTAAGTGGGATCCCGAGAGCAGCGTAGGATTCTAGATTTTTTTAATCTAGAATCTAACCTAATCTGAGCGGAGCGAGGGATACAAGGACCGAGATTAAATTTTTTATTCATGAGTCGTGTAATCTTCTTTTTACCATTGACTGCGAGAAAATAAATAGTAGTACCTACTCATAGTATTTATGTTTATCATATTTTATTAGTAATATGTAATAAATGAGGATTATTACCCATTTAGTGCCGGAGAATGTGTGCGAGTGTAGGGAAACACCACAATGTTGAAAAACATGCTATTTGTGTTCTCACCAAAATCCCACTGAACTTTAGTAAGGCTTGGACTAGACCGTGACTTGACACAAAACAGAAATGTAACTCTGACTCAACATTATGACTTGAATTTACAAAAACTTGAACAATTTTAATACTTGAATCTGGCTGAATACACTAATCGTATGGAGCCATAATGAAAACATAAAATAATTTAACCAAAATTGGCGGAATATTTATTTTTATTCAATTATATAGCTTCTATAGTTTACCTCCATTTAGCCAGCCAGTAGGCACTTTCAGCAAGATGTATTTATTTTTTGACCATAATTCGTATTTCGTGCTTGTTCCAAATTCAAAATGTTTTTATTCATCGAGTGAGTAAAAGAGCGTTTTATTCACTGCTGTCGATGAATAAAGTGCTCTTTTTCGAGTGACAATGGTGAAAAAGACATTTTTATGACTTTTTATACCCCTTACAGTTTTGTTACCTAACAATCAAGACACTATAGATGACTCTAAGGTCAAACTCTGTATCCTCTGTTGTTAAAGTCATTAATCAGTATGGTTAGGGTATACCAAGTTGTGTTGTTTAAGTGTTTGCCAAAAATAAAATGTCCTATGTCCTACTATGCTCTACTGACTATCTTTGTACAGTTGTTTCTATCTTACCTGTTGGAAAGAGACGATGCAGTCGAAGATAGTAATTAGGACGCTGGTAGAATGAGAACTAGCTCTGAATGAAGCTGTCATGTCTCATTAGATGTTAGATCACAAACAAGACCAAATTTAGCCAACCAAATGTAGCATTATTTCACAATCTAATAATATTCGTTTATAAATTTCTATTCTAAATGCAAAACAAATGTAATGTTTCTAAGCAATTATTTATGTTCATATTTAATTTATTAATTTTTCGTTTGTCGAGTTTTTTTCTTGTAAATATACACAGGCCATACTTTTGAAACTGGCACAAAAACACCAAGCAACGCAACCAAAAGCTATAAGAAGAAGAAGAAGAAGAACTCGCGTATCTAAACCTACAGGCCACCGCCTTCTTAATATCCACACTTGTGTGTCGGCTCTCAGAAGCATGCAACTGTTGTTTCATTGAACTACTAAGCTGACCATGTAAAGTATTTATGTATTCAGACGGATGCAATGCTTACCATTAAAAGTGACATACAGTCTCTGTATGCACGAGTTCATAATCATTATTTATGATTCTATTATAGTGCGGTAAGTTGGTTTTTACCATCGACCTCATAACAATTGCTATGACGTCGATGGTTTTTACAAACGTCGAGGGCTTACCATTGTCACGAGTTTGTTAAAACCAATATCCACACGTGTGTCATACTACGTTTTTCAGCAAATTTGCGAACAAAACACTGTAATTGGTAAGAACACAAACATAAATGAAATAATCAAAAAGTCGAAACAATCTTTGACGTTCCTAACATGAAAACGGAACGAATTTGCAAATGGCGCCACGTGTATTAAAAATTAGAACTAACATCTTTCGTCTCATTTACTCTATAGTATTAAAGTGAGACAAATGTATCCAGGAACAGTCCTTTCAAGGAGGTGCTATCATTGAGCTTATTTATTCTCGCATTATAAAACTCTTTGGTGGCATTCTTAACAAGGTTTTACGGAAAAATTAAAGAAAAATCGTAAAGGATACGCACGGTGCCATACAAGGGAGCATGCGGTAAGTACTTACCGCACTCGTGCGGTAAGTACTTACTTCACGCTCCGATGCATAGTGCGTAATATTTATGTTTCGAACAATGTATACAGGCTTCGTAAATGCATTTTTTGAGCAAATGTGCTGAAAAATAATTGACTTAATTAAATATCTAAGATCTTTGTGTGATAAACAAACTCTCAGAATGGTTAATGACCTTTTGTCAGTAGATTTTAACCATGTATGGAGTATTAAATGGACCTTGCATTTTAATAACAATAATAATATGAGAAGGATTAAAATTATACAATCACTAATATGAGAGAGCGAGATGGAAAACAATTTTTTATACTTCTCTGCATATGCGATTTTATTGTTTGGAGCCAGATCTGGCTCCCAGTTCTAGTGCACCCATTGGCTTTTACCCGCTGTTATGTATGACCCGACCAAATTACGTTGTTCATTTTATCTTATAGCTGGAATATGTATCACGTGTTCATCATTTTAGTCGTGTTATATCTTTATAGCTGTTTCATTCTCATACGCTAATGTTCTCTCTATTTAATTTTCCCTCTACTATTTTAACATACTGGAATCTGGCATGAGGTGGAGCACCAAAGACGAGAACGAGCTCAGAGAGCCGTATTAAAGGTGATGTTGCACAAGCCTTTCAGATTTTCAACGAATGCTTTATACCTACGGTGAAGCCAAAGTACTTACCGTACAGCTATTTATCGCTAAAGCAGTTCATTTGATACACAAGAACATCCGATCATCAAATAATTGGGAGGAGATAGCAAAAAGACGAATTTTCAGGATCCCACTTCCAACAACTCATTCCAACTTCACTAAAAGACACATTACTTATATAATACTTTGATTATTTACTTGTAAATTGTTAAACACAATCCAAAATTTCATCGTACCGACGGGACTTGAACCCGCAACCTCCGGAATAACATGTTCCGGCTTTGCCAATTAAGCTTAATTGGCAAAGCACCGGAATATGTTATTCCGGAGGTTGCGGGTTCAAGTCCCGTCGGTACGATGAAATTTTGGATTGTGTTTAACAATTTACAAAAATATAAAGTGTGAAACACTTCAAAGAAACATAATATTTGATTATTTACTTGTCATATAATATAATGGTGACTCATATGTTCAGCATTGTTAATATACACACAAATCAAAATATCACGGTACCGACGGTCATAACATACGCTTACAATATTGTCACTATAATGGGGGTGAACATACCTCTGCAATACAGGCTTCTAGTCTAGCGCAGAGATATGCAGCTTTAGCAATAATCTAATACTATAAGAATCTTTGTCCTGACATACTGACTGACTGACTGACTGATTCACTGACAGACAACGCACAGCCTAAACCGCTGATCGTAGAGACTTGAAATTTGGAGGGTATATTTGTCTCAGTACGTAGAGGTGTGCTAAGAAAGTGTTTTTCAAAATTCACCCCTGAAGGGTATGAAATGGGGGTTTAAAGTTTGTATGGAGAAACAAGATTAGATAGTCTTTTCTATCCGAAACTTCACACAAGTGCTTCAGTACAAAAATAAGATAATACGTGTTTCAGGTTTTTTTGAAATTCTACCCCTAAGAGGGTGAAATGGGGTAACAAGGTGTGAAAATCAATATTTTTTCGGATTGCGCTAAAACTTGGCATGCAGATAATTATTACAACGTTAGTTACCTTTGAAAAAGGATTTTTTAAATTTCACCCTTGAAGGGGATGAAACGGAGGTTCAAAGTTTCTATGGAGAAAAATTATTAGATAGTCTTTTCTATTCGAAACTTCACACAAATGCTTCAGGACATAAATAAGTAAACACATGTTTTAGATTTTTTCTAAATTCCACCCCTAAGACGGTGAAATGGGGTGACAAAGTGTGAAAATCAATATTGTTTCGGATTGCGCTATAATTTGGCATGCAGATAGTTATTACGACGTGAGTTCCCTCTGAGAAAAGATTTTCCAAAATTCACCCCTGGAGGGGATGAAACGGGGGTTCAAAGTTTGTATGGAGAAACAAGATTAGATAGTATTTTCTATTCGAAACTTCACATAAGTGCTCAAGTAAAAAAATAAGTAAAGACGTGTTTTAAGTTTTTTTTAAATTTTACCCCTAAGAGGGTGAAATGGGGTAACAAAGTGTGAAAATCAATATTGTTTCAGATTGCGCTGAAATTTGGCATGCAGATAGTTATTATGACGTTAGTATCCTCTGAGCAAGAATTTTGCAAATTTCACCCCTGAAGGGGATGAAACGGGGTTCAAAGTTTGTATGGAGAAACAAGATTATATAGTATTTTCTATTTGAAACTTAACACAAGTACTTAAGTAAGTAAAAACGTGTTTCAGGCTCTTTCGAAATTCCACCCTTAAAACAGTGAAGTGGGGTAACAAAGTCTGAAATCAATATTGTTTCGGATTGCGCTGAAATTTGGCATGCAGATAGGTATTTTGACTTACGTATCCGCTAAGAAAGAATTTTTCAAAATTTACTCTTCAAGGGGATGAAGCGAGGGTTCAAAGTTTGGATAGTCGTTTTATTCGTCATTTCACACAAGTACTTTTGTAAATAAATAAGTAAATACGAGTTTCAGACTTTTTCAAAATGCCCTTCTAAGTGGATAAACTGGGGTAACAAAGTCTAAAAATCAATATGGTTTCGGATTGCGCTGAAGAAGCTTTAGAATGCAGATAGTTATTATGGCGTAGGTATCCGCTCAGAAAGGATTTTCTCAAAATTCCTCCCGGATACGGAACGGGGATTCAAAGTTTGTATGGCGAAACAATATGAGATAAAGTACGTGTTGTAGGATTTTTCAAAATGGGGTAGGTAACAGTCTGAAAATTTGGGTTTTTCGGGTAAAATTAAAAAATTACCCCATTTATAATGAATCCCGAATTGCCTTAGTCACGCGATAACACGAAAACGGGTGAACTGATTTGGCTAATTCTTATATGATGATAGAATCGTTTTTACAAAAGAAAAGTTTTAAGTAAATAAAAGAAGTTTTTAACGCGGGCGAAGCCGCGGGGCACTTCTGGTATTAATATAAAGTTTAATAATATTAATGTATTTATACTAAATTGTGCTAGCTAAATAATTGTTATCATAATGCTTATGAAATAAATGAAAATGAAATGAAAATGATTCCAACCCGCATCTCCTTGGAAACACGCCCAGGTGCTATGACCAATCGATACGGCGAAATTATTAGATTGCATTTTTAACCATGCCATTTTTTATGCATTGATGGCGCCATCTATGATAACTATTTCGAAGTTAATTATTCGAATGAAATCATTACAGTTTTCAAATCTGACGAGAGATATTGCACTGTTTAAATTAAATCTGGGGGCACGGCAGTGGCCCCGCAAAGTTGAGCAAAACAAAGAGGCATGGCCGTACCATCATTTTCTCGCCATTCAGGCCATTTTCAACATCCTGTAATTTTGTACTGGCTAAAGCTTGAACCCTGAATTTTCAGTAAAATATAGGACAAAATCAAAGTCAAAAGTCAATTCAAAAGTCAAAGCCTTTATTCAGTACTAGAAGTGCCCCGCGGCTTCACCTGCGTTAAAAACTCCTTTTATTTACTTAAAACTTTCGTAAAAACCTTCTATCATAAAAGAGACACCAAATCAGAATAAGCCAAATCGGTTCACCTTTTTTCATGTTATCGCGTGACTAAAACCCGAAAAATCCAATATTTCAGACTTTGTTACCTACCTAATTTCGAGGAATCCTGAAACACATACTTACTTATTTATTTAAAGAAGTACCTACATATGTAAAGTTTCGAATAAAAACAGATTATCTCATCTTGTTTCGCCATACAAACTTTGAAACCCCGTTCTGTATCCAGGAGGAATTAAAAAAAAACCTTTCTTAGCGAATACTTACGTCATAATAACAATCTTCATTGAATGAATAAATTTCAGCGCAATCCGAAACAATATTGATTTCAGACTTTGCTACCCCACTTCATCCTTTTAGGGGTAGAACTTTGAAAAAGCCTAAAACATGTACAGGTTGGCAAAATTGAGTAGAAATAAATAGGGGCGCCACTATTGCTATATACTAGTAACCCCGATAGCAGAGAGAGTGGCGGTAAACTTTAAAATTACTTCTTTAGTGGAACTACGGATAGTCTTATTCGTGTTAAAACATCTTTAAGTCGCGTAGGTTACAGAAAATATTAAAATACTACTATTAAGTTGCACAAAAAAACATTGTTCATAAATTTTCAGTCACTGACCACAGTTAACATAGAAAATTTTATCACAGATTAGATTATTGCCAGGCCAGAAAAAAAATAGTTCCGTTTCAAGACGTTTTTGCCAACCTGTAATTTACTTATTAGTTATTTATTTACAAAAGTACTTGAATTACTACTACTGAAATTTCGAATCAAAAGACTATCCAAGCTTTGAATCCCTGCTTCATCCCCTTAAGGAGCGAATTTTGAAAAATCCTTTCTTAGAGGATACCCACGTCATAATAATTATCTGTATTCTTAATTTCAGCACAATCCAATGCAATATTGATACACACTTTGTTACCTCATAGGGGTTCCCCCACCAGGGGTTCACCCCTCTGAGGGGTTGAATTTCTAAAAAGCCTAAATTATTTATTTACTGGAGCACTTGTGTGAAGTTTTAAATAGAAAAGAATATGTTATCTTGTTTCTCCAAAATCAAACTTTGACCTCCCGTTTAATCCCCTTAAGGGGTGAATTTTGGAAAATCAGAGGGAACTAACGTTGCAATAACTATCTGCATGTCAAATTTCAGCGCAATTCGAAAAAAATATTGATTTCAGACTTTGTTACCCCTCTTCACCCTCTTAGGGGTGGAATTCCAAAAAGCCTGAATCATGTATTAACTTATTTATTTACTGAAGTACTTGTGTGAAGTATCGAATAGAAAAGACTTTATCTAATCTTGTTTCTCCATACAAAGTTTGAACCCTCGCTTCATCCCCTTCTGGGGTGAATTTTGGAAAATCTTTTCTTAACAGATACGATAACGTCATAATAACTATCTGCATGCCAAATTTTAGCGCAATCCAAAAAAATATTGATTTTCACATTTTGTTACCCCATTTCACCCTCTCAGGGGTTGAATTTCGAAAAAGCCTGAAACACGTATTTACTTATTTGTTTACTGGAGCTTTGAATAGAAAAGACTATCTAGTCTTGTTTGTCCATAAAAACTTTGAACCCCCGTTTCATCCCTATGAGGGGTGAAATTAAGAAAATCATTTCTCAGAGGGAACTAACGTCGTAATAACTATCTGCATGCCAAGTTGCAGCGCAATCAGAAACAATATTGATTTTAAGACTTTGTTACCCCATTTCAGCCTCTTGAGGGTGGAATTTCGAAAAATCCTGATTTTTTTTTATTTATTGAAGAATTTTTGTGAAGTTTTGAATAGAAAAGACTATCTAATCTTATTTCTCCATACAAACTTTGAACCCCCATTTCATCCCCCAAAGGTGTGTATTTTGGAAAATCTTTTCTTACAGTACACCTTTACGTTTTAAGACAAATATACCCTCCAAATTTCTAGTCTCTACGACCAGCGGTTTAGGCTGTGCGTTGTCAGTCAGTCAGTCAGTCAGTATGTCAGGACAAAGATTCTTATAGTACATATTAGATAAATATGGGCAAATAAAAAATTTGCACTTACGTCAAATAACATTAAATAGATCATATTCAATAATAATTATTATAAATATAACAGAAACATAACTTATTGCTTTGAATTTACAACAAGTAATATTTTAAAAATACTTCTTAACCACAAGCTTTTACATAACCTAGGGCTATTAACTAACCTAGAGTAGGTCACGACAAAACAAGACAAAAAAAACACAAAAAAAGAGGAGTTCCTTTGGCCACCTCCCAGCTCCATCATCAGATCAGCACCACGTCATCATAATATTGCATTGTCACGCGATTTACACATGTATGCAAAATTTCAGCTCAATCGGTAAACGGAAAGTGGATCTAATTTAATTTGCAAGATTTGTGACGGACTAATAATTTCGCCGTGAAGTAGAGATAAAGCTTGTAATAAAAAAAAAGGTATTGAACCATTCAGCTTTCATCTAGACGTCGAACGTCACACTTAAAAAAAATGTTTAATTCCCCGTGATTAATGTAGGGTTGCCAACCGTAAAAAAAACATAATATGGCGAAGACAGATTCTCAATAACATTCAATTGAAACGTTTAGTTATAAAGAACTAGTTACTCGTGAAAGTTCCTTAGTTTTGTCACTGACACACTGACTGACTGACTGACTGACTAATGATCAACATAATTTGAAGGTGACCTACAAGCTCCAAATTTTAAACATTATTAGTTTTTAGCCTATCAATTTGATAAAAATCTAAAAATATTGTATTTTAACTCACACATTTTTAGTCAAACTGCATAAGTAAGTTTGTAAATCCTATACAAATATATGCAATACAAAACTAACTTTGTATTTCCTGTAAATAGTAACAAGGTACTCGTAGGTCCAGTGCAATATCCACTGTAAGTAGGAAGACATAACATATTATGAGGGAACAGATGAACGTACATACAAACATACATACATACATACATACTTACATACATACATACCCACATACCGGTCAAAAACATAACCCTTCTTTTTACTTCGCCGTAGTCGGGTAAAAAAGAGGTGAGATCCCATCAAAAACATATAAAAAGTTGTTAGTCAAGCAACGCAGTACTTTTATTACGTTAAAAACCTAGGTTATAATTCGATGCTTTTTTGTGCTTTTTACATGTAATGTTTTTAATGGGATATTATGTTTTTAATGGCGGAATGGTGGATAGGGAATATAGAATTTATGAAAATGTATTTTCAACCGACTTCCAAAAAGAAGGAGGTTCTCAATTCGTCTGTATGTTTTTTTTAATGTATGTTACGCGAATACTCCGTCAATTGTGAACTAATTCAATTTTTTTTAATCGGTCGGGTTAGGGTACGTTTCCGAGGTGGTCCCGTATGTAATTTCATCGAGATCTTATTAGTATCTCCAGATATATGACGATAAACGTCTTAAAATTCTACTGAAATTGACTCGTGGTGCATGGAGTCGTTTTAGTTTTTAAACTATCTTAATTATTTATTGCATTGTAAAAAAAAAATAACCGATCGAACGGCGCCGAGCGCCGGCAGTGTGCGGACAAGATCAAACGTGTTTTGTATTGCCAGCCAATGCCAGCACATCGGCCCGTCAAAATTTCTAGCGGTCGCGTCGATCTACTCAAAATATCGGCGGCCGGGATGACGGCGCCCGGTGCCGCGGTCTTGCTGTGGACAAGCTGCCATACTATACAAGCTGCCATACTATACAAGCTGCCATACTATACAAGCTGCCAAACTATACAAGCTGCCATACTATACAAGCTGCCATACTATACAAGCTGCCATACTATACAAACTGCCATACTATACAAGCTGCCATACTATACAAGCTGCCATACTATACAAGCTGCCATACTATACAAGCTGCCATACTATACAAGCTGCCATACTATACAAGCTGCCAAACTATACAAGCTGCCATACTATACAAGCTGCCATACTATACAAGCTGCCATACTATACAAGCTGCCATACTATACAAGCTGCCATACTATACAAGCTGCCATACTATACAAGCTGCCATACTATACACGCTGCCATACTATACAAGCTGCCATACTATACAAGCTGCCATACTATACAAGCTGCCATACTATACAAGCTGCCATACTATACAAGCTGCCATACTATACAAGCTGCCATGCTATACAAGCTGCCATACTATACAAGCTGCCATGCTATACAAGCTGCCATTCTATACAAGCTGCCATACTATACAAGCTGCCATGCTATACAAGCTGCCATACTATACAAGCTGCCATACTATACAAGCTGCCATGCTATACAAGCTGCCATACTATACAAGCTGCCATGCCATACATATGTACCGCTACTTCGGCGCCGTCATCTCGTTCTCGTTGACGTCCCAGTGCCGTTGCTGTGGACAAACGCTTATCTTATATTGTATTTATATAATTACAGGTTGATCCACTCGAAAATAGAGCTAATAGACAACGGAGGTACCGAAGAAAGTTCCTGCGACTGCGAGACAATATTAACGACAGTACAAATGTCTCAAAAACAACTGGATGATTCGGACGGTACCGTGCAAAGTATAATACCCCATCTAAAAGATTACATAGAACTTGGATTTGTCTTCTTCTTCTTCTTCATCTTCATTAATTTTTTCAAGAATCTTCTTGAAAAAATGGAGCATTTCATAGAGAGAAAATTCGGTGACTGGGATAAAAAACTGGACAGCAAATTTAATGAAACCAAAACCAACATGGCGTCTAAGCTCACGGTAATAGAGGACAAAGAGTACACTCCAGACATCGACAGTAAGATGAACAGTTTGGAAACAACAATAACACACGCACTGAACGCGAGTGACACTGAAAAAAGTAAAAACGCGTGTTACGAAACAAGCTTTGAAACCGCATTTGTAAAAGACACAACAACAAAAATAAACGATATTAATATGAAAACTCTCAATTTATCTGCTAAATTACATGAGATGAATGAAACAATTCAGAACCTGACTAACCTTGTTGTGCCGACTGTTGACAACAATACATCTAAGCTTAATGGTCTTCTGAATTCGGCAATAGAACTGGTTCATAATGTCTCGGACATCATTACTACTACGGAAGTATAATAAGTAGAATAAACCAGGTAAATTGTACATTTATGTCTAAACTAGAATGAATGCACACATCCTCTCTCTCCTATATTCCATACTCTTTATCCCTTCCACTCCGCATTATTTGAAAGAATGTTTTAAATTCCTACATCGGTCACATTCCCTATCCTTACGATCTTCTGACACACTTATTCTGAGTACTATGGCAAGTCTTTTACTGTTCAAGCTGCACGATTATGGAACGCACTTCCCTTAGATATACGAAAAGCTCAATCACTCCCAATCTTCAAAAATATGGTGAAAAATCACTATTTATCACTTAATAGTAGGTAACATGTTTACTCTGTACTTTAAGTATATATGTTTTATCTATAGCTATATGTATATATTTTGTTTGTATAGAATATGTATATATATATATATATATATATATATTATTGATTATTTATATATATAATATATTTGTTTATATAAGTATTCTGATATGTAAGTGTATGTATATTTTGTTTTGTATTGGTAAGTAAATACATGTATATGATGCTTATGCATTTCTGATTGTTTGTTTTTATTTTGATTATATTTTCGCACTTTACTACCATGTTACGCATTGTACCACCGTCAACTTCTTTTAATAATTCTGTCTATCCAAAGGTTGTCTGGCAGAGATCGATTCAATATATGTATAGATAAGACCGCCCATTGTATTGCCTCTAGTAACTTAAGTAGCTTAATTTCGGTTTGTTTCATTTTAAGTTGGTGTACAATAAAGATTTTTTCTATTCTATTCTATTCTAGATGTGCCCCGCGGCTTCACCCACGTTAAAAACTTCTTTTATTTACTTAAAACTTTTCTATCATAAAAACACATCAAAAAAGAATTAGCCAAATCGGTCTACCTGTTTCAAGTTATCGCGTTGCTAAGGGAAATAGGGATTATTTTTTTATAAAACCCCAAAAACCATATTGATTTTCAGACTTTGCTACCCCATTTCACCCTCTTAGGGGTGGAATTTAGAAAAAACCTGAAACACGTGTTTACTTATTTATTCATAGAAATACTTGTATAATAGTTTCGAATGAAAAAAAAAATGAAGACAAACTGACTGACAGACAACGCACAGCCAAAACCACTGGTCGTAGAAACTTGAAATTTGGAGGGTATATTTGTCATAGTACGTAAAGGTGTACTGAGAAAGGATTTTCTAAAATTCACACTTTAAGGGGATGAAATGGGGGTTCAAAATTTGTATGGAGAAACAAGATTAGATAAGTCTTTTCTATTCGAAAATTAACACAAGTGCTTCAGTAAATAAAAAAGTAAATACGTGTTTCAGGTTTTTTGCCTTGCCTGCCTCAGGTTGCCTTGGTCGCCTACTATTGAGGTGGGGTTTAGTGAAAAGACTGCTTGCGCAGCCAATAACAGTCCCATCGTCTCTGCCTGTAAGACGGTAATTGTCTTGTTCAGCCCTATCGACGCTGAAAGACCCAGTTCTGACGAGTAATAACGACAACCTGCTCCCGAGTCATTTTTTGCAGCGTCAGTGTAGATTTTGTACGTAGGAAGCTCAGACTCAGACATCTTGTCTTCCGTTAAAAGTATTTCTTGCCATCGAGGTGAGTACTCGCAATTCTGTCCGTGCCTTTGATGGCTTCCGAAACGACGTTCGTCGCCAAAGATATGATTTTGCAGTGGTTTGTGGTAGATCCTGTGCCTTTCCACTGGTTTGTAGATTTTATTCTGAGAGCCGAGGCCATCGCTTCTTGCTGTATGTGCAAATGTAGCGGTCTTAGGCCCAGAATGACATTTAAAGCGTCCGACGGAGTCTTCTTCGTGCAGCCACTGATAAGTGTGCATGCTAGTCTTTGTACCTGTTGTAGTTTGGTAATTGTAGTCACTTGATTTGTGCGCGTCCACCACACCACGCACCCACATGTGAGTACTGGACGCACAATTACAGTGTATAACCACTTACAGAGCTTGGGTTTTAAGCCCCAGTCTTTGCCGACAGCTCTCGTGCTCTTCCATAAGATGTTAGTTGCTTTTTTAATAATGTGGTCTAGATGTTTGTTCCACAGAAGTTTGCTGTCCAACCATATTCTAAGATATTTTACATCCTTGCTTAGGGTCAGCTCGGTTCCAAATAACGTCGGTAGTTTAAGTTTAGCTACCTTGGTTTCGCGCGTGAATAAGATCAGTTCCGTTTTATGTGGGTTTTCTGATAGTCTGTGTTCATTGCACCAGTTTTCAACTTTACGTAGCGCCCTCTGCATTTTTTCACAGAGCGTTGTTTCAAAGAAGCCGGAGACCATAATAACAAGGTCATCCGCATACCCAATCGTCGTTATACCATCCCGGTTTAAGAGTTCGATCAGCTCGTTTACTACCAATACCCAGAGCAGTGGCGAAAGAACTCCACCTTGTGGGCAACCTCGTGTTACGAGGCAGCGTGCTTCGTTTGTTCCTTCTATGCAAGCAACTCTGCTTGACAGCATATTTGTAACCCATTTGTTTATTCTTTCGTCAACATCTCGTGCTGTTAGTCCATTTCCGATACTGGAAAAGGTCGTCTTATCAAATGCCCCTTCAATATCTATAAAGGTCGCGAGACATGACTGTTTACTTTCCAGTGTCGATTCGATCTTATGCACCACATGGTGCAGGGCAGTCTCCGTCGATTTGCCAGATTGATAGGCGTGTTGATTGTTGTGGAACGGGTATTTTGCTAGCGGTCCACTCTTTATGTATTTGTCGCATAAACGCTCCATGGTTTTTAACAGAAATGAGCTTAAGCTTATAGGTATGAATGATTTAGGATTTGTGTAATCTGTTTTGCCCGGCTTTGGGATGAACACAACCTTTACTTGCCTCCAGGATTTAGGTATATATTTCCACGCAAGGCATGATCTAAATATACCTATTAAATGGTGTTTTATTTTGGTCAAGCTCCACTGTAGCATGGCGGGCAATATTTCGTCTGTCCCTGCTGCCTTGTAGGGTTTGAAAGTACTCACTGCCCAGATAAGTGCCTTTTCAGTGACGATTCTGTCTGCAAAGGCCCAGTCTTCAGGATCTGGCTCGTGAAGAGTTTGCGTGTCCCATTCGGTAACATCGTTGTCTATGCGACATTCCGGAAAATGCGTTTGAAGCAGAAGCTCATGCCAGTCTTTAATCAAGTCAGATATCGCATTGGTTGCTAGGGTGACGTCAATGACTGTCCGTGCCTGAGAGTTTACAAATGTAGGTTCAGATCCTCGATTTAACACATTTAAGTTGTGCCTTAGAATGAAGTCCAGGAGGTCTTTACCTCTTTTGTTTGTGTTTGAGCAGCCCCAAATAGTACAATGGGCGTTTGCATCGCAACCTAGCACGCACTCAAGTTTGTTTGCTAGGCAGTCTTGCATTAGGTCGTCAAGTGCAGACGGCGGTGCTTCGGTCGCTATGTCCATATAGACAGAAGCTAGTATTATTGTTTTATGGCTGCCTTGCAGACCTGTGTCTAATTTTACTACAGTTAAATCATCAGTACATAAATGTGTCACCAAGGACGCTTTGTATAAATTTGGTACATATATAAAGGTACGCGTTTTAGCTTGTAAAGGGGGAGAGAATACGTTACCTCGTAAAGCGTTGAATCCACTCACCTTTCCTCGACTTAAGTATGGTTCCTGGACCAGTGCTATTGTGTTCGGATGTTCTTCCAGCTTTCTACGCAAAGCGGCGAAACCCGTGACGCTGTGTTGGATATTGGATTGTACCATGTTAATTGAGCCCCTATTTGCTAGACTTCCGTTACTTACCTCCACCGACACGGTGGGATCTTTTTGATTGTTAGTTAGCACATTTGATTGTGGATCCATTTTTATTACAGACTTAAGACTAAGTAATGTTAATATTTGGCAAGATAATTAATCCTACCTATTCATCATCTTGGTTGATCGAGGGAGGAGCGGTTCTTTCCGTCTTCATGGACGACGCCGGCGAGAATATATTTAGGCCCATGATGTCACCCGTAATATCATCCTCGCCAACGCCGCGCTCATGAAGAAGGCTCTCCAATTCCTCCGCCGTCCAACCCAGAGTAACGGTGGACGCCACGTCGTCGTCGATGACGGGGACCACCGGCCCGGACTCGCTGCTCGGTGCAGCGTGGCTCGTGCCCGCAATCCCCGGCATCGACGCCATGGCGCCCCCGGGTTTGTAATTCCTCACCTTCACGAAGACCTACCCCGCACCGTAGTGCAGGAGAAATTTTTCGCGTTCTATGAATTGTACATCTTCCGGGGGGATGCCTACCACGAGTAGGTGGTTAAATGTACCGCCCGTTGGCCTTACGTCGTGGGTGAAGAGCTGCCACCTCTCAACACCTACCTATTGGTTCAGCAAGATGAGGAACTTCATTAGAAGGTCCGGCCTCCTAGCAAGCTCCTCCTCTTGGTCTCGGCCGAAGTCCGGGATGAAAATGACTCCAGTGTAGAACCGGGGTACTATGCTTTCAGGGACGACCATGAGCCCGCGCGAGCCTTCCCACTGCGGCGGCAACTGCCCTATGAAATTGGTGAGCCAGGCGAGCGAATAGTCGTCCCTGGGTTCATATCTGACTCCACCTCGAAAAAGCTTCGCGATGTGGTGGAAACGCGAATCGTCATGTTGGTGCTATACTCACTTCTAATGAAGATATTAAGTATCTCCTTTTCTACCATCTACCTGACATTGCTCATTTGGTCCTCATTAATGGGTATGCGGTTGCGCTCGAGCACTACGACGTTGTGTCCCGTCTTGACCACTTCCGCATATGAAGGACCGGGTTTGTTATTTGTGGGGCCGGAGGGCTTCACAACCCTCGCCGCAAAGCCAGTGGCAGTGGCACCATCTTCCACGCACACCTTTTTATCCGCCGCCACGCAGCCGTTCGGAGACACAAAGTCCGAACTACGCTGCCGCTTTGCGCCTCGGGTTGCTCCGTCTTCCTTCCCCACCTTCTGACAGCCTACGGAATTTCGAGGAGTAGTTGGTTTGGGTGCTTTGCACTCGGGGTTCGCACCTCCCTTCTTTCCCATACCTTTCCCTTTTTTTTTGATGAAGCCGGTTTGGGTGCGGGATTAGACGGGTAGTCCGTGTGTTAAAAGGGCGCATGTTCGTGGGTCGTGGTGTTAGATGATCCCTGGGGATGCCTCGTAGCCGGAGCTCGCGTTCCATCCCTATTAGGGGCAGGGACCACACGCCCTCCCGCTGTCGCTGATAGAAAGCCTCTATCAGCGCAACCTCACGCCTTCTGCGCTCCTTCTGTTGAAATCTACGGTTTATACCGCGGTGGGAGCTTTGGGCGGGAACGGTCGGCCTGGCCGGCTTCCCGTCGCCCCGCCCCTTACCTACACCTTCCAACACAGTGTCAGGTCCCACTGTAGCCTCTGCCGCAGCCTCCTGACGCCTGGCCTCTTCTCTTTTTTGGACCTCTGGACGCACCATCCTTTTCTGCACTGGTCCAGGCCTTACAATTGACGGCATGGTGCTAGCCGCCATTGTGGTCGTAGTAGTGGTCGCAGCTTCTGGTCCAGTAGCATCTGAAACCGGAGGAGCCTGGGACGCCGCTCCGCCGTCACCTTCGGTAGCCAACTTCCCACCCTTCGGCCCGGAAACGGCGCTGGGTGCTAGCCGGGTCGCATGGCAGACTCAAATCGTTATTAGACTTTTCCATTATAGCTTTTTTTTAGTAAGAGGGTTTAGGAAGAAAGAAAATTGTGTCTTGTCACCTGTAGAGCAGAGTTGATTAGTGGGCGCACAAGCAATAATGAAAACAGTTGCCCAACCTGTTCCCCCTCGTCTTTTGTGTGTTGGGCGGATGAAAATGATTAAAATTCCTTCCCATCCCTCCAACACACAGGCTCTGAGTAGCCTAGGGGGGGAGGAGTGAAAGGTAGGCATACCAACAAATTAATTGATCGTTTATAAACATTTTTTAAACGAGTTTTAAACAGAAGTGTATTTTTTCCAGTGTTATAAACACTTGTTTTAAACATGGGCAATGTTTAAAACAAGTGTTTATTAGTATATAACTACAATACTAAACAACAGGGCACTAAATAATAAACAAGTGTTTATTATATAGTGCCCTGATTGTAATTATGTTTAATCTCGCATATTTGCTATAAAAAAGTGAGCTTTCTATACGTAATACTATTAAGTATTCTTTGGCATTATATATGGATGGATGTATGGATTCTAATTTATGATTTTTTTTCGGAAATTCAAGCACCTGATAATAAATTTAAAACTGGACATTCTTCGTTTATTTTGTTGCGCAGATTATTTAAACATATTCGGCTATTGCATGGTTATAAGAGCTCGTGAGGTTTAGGTACTGTTCTTATACCACCACATACCACTACCACCATTAACTAGTTATACTGTTCTTATACCACCACATACCACTACCACCATTATAAGAGCTCGCGAGGTTTAGGTACTGTTCTTATACCACCACATACCACTACCACCATTAACTAGTTATACTGTTCTTATACCACCACATACCACTACCACCATTAACTAGTTATACTGTTCTTACACCACCACATACCACTACCACCGTTATAAGAGCTCGCGAGGTTTAGGTACTGTTCTTATACCACCACATACCACTACCACCATTAAATAGTTATACTGTTCTTATACCACCACATACCACTACCACCATTAACTAGTTATACTGTTCTTATACCACCACATACCACTACCACCATTAACTAGTTATACTGTTCTTATACCACCACATACCACTACCACCATTAACTAGTTATACTGTTCTTATACCACCACATACCACTACCACCATTATAAGAGCTCGCGAGGTTTAGGTACTGTTCTTATACCACCACATACCACTACCACCATTAACTAGTTATACTGTTCTTACACCACCACATACCACTACCACCATTATAAGAGCTCGCGAGGTTTAGGTACTGTTCTTATACCACCACATACCACTACCACCATTAACTAGTTATACTGTTCTTATACCACCACATACCACTACCACCATTATAAGAGCTCGCGAGGTTTAGGTACTGTTCTTATACCACCACATACCACTACCACCATTAACTAGTTATACTGTTCTTATACCACCACATACCACTACCACCATTATAAGAGCTCGCGAGGTTTAGGTACTGTTCTTATACCACCACATACCACTACCACCATTAACTAGTTATACTGTTCTTACACCACCACATACCACTACCACCATTATAAGAGCTCGCGAGGTTTAGGTACTGTTCTTATACCACCACATACCACTACCACCATTAACTAGTTATACTGTTCTTATACCACCACATACCACTACCACCATTAACTAGTTATACTGTTCTTATACCACCACATACCACTACCACCATTATAAGAGCTCGCGAGGTTTAGGTACTGTTCTTATACCACCACATACCACTACCACCATTAACTAGTTATACTGTTCTTATACCACCACATACCACTACCACCATTAACTAGTTATACTGTTCTTATACCACCACATACCACTACCACCATTATAAGAGCTCGCGAGGTTTAGGTACTGTTCTTATACCACCACATACCACTACCACCATTAACTAGTTATACTGTTCTTATACCACCACATACCACTACCACCATTAACTAGTTATACTGTTCTTACACCACCACATACCACTACCACCGTTATAAGAGCTCGCGAGGTTTAGGTACTGTTCTTATACCACCACATACCACTACCACCATTAAATAGTTATACTGTTCTTATACCACCACATACCACTACCACCATTAACTAGTTATACTGTTCTTATACCACCACATACCACTACCACCATTAACTAGTTATACTGTTCTTATACCACCACATACCACTACCACCATTAACTAGTTATACTGTTCTTATACCACCACATACCACTACCACCATTATAAGAGCTCGCGAGGTTTAGGTACTGTTCTTATACCACCACATACCACTACCACCATTAACTAGTTATACTGTTCTTACACCACCACATACCACTACCACCATTATAAGAGCTCGCGAGGTTTAGGTACTGTTCTTATACCACCACATACCACTACCACCATTAACTAGTTATACTGTTCTTATACCACCACATACCACTACCACCATTATAAGAGCTCGCGAGGTTTAGGTACTGTTCTTATACCACCACATACCACTACCACCATTAACTAGTTATACTGTTCTTATACCACCACATACCACTACCACCATTATAAGAGCTCGCGAGGTTTAGGTACTGTTCTTATACCACCACATACCACTACCACCATTAACTAGTTATACTGTTCTTACACCACCACATACCACTACCACCATTATAAGAGCTCGCGAGGTTTAGGTACTGTTCTTATACCACCACATACCACTACCACCATTAACTAGTTATACTGTTCTTATACCACCACATACCACTACCACCATTAACTAGTTATACTGTTCTTATACCACCACATACCACTACCACCATTATAAGAGCTCGCGAGGTTTAGGTACTGTTCTTATACCACCACATACCACTACCACCATTAACTAGTTATACTGTTCTTATACCACCACATACCACTACCACCATTAACTAGTTATACTGTTCTTATACCACCACATACCACTACCACCATTATAAGAGCTCGCGAGGTTTAGGTACTGTTCTTATACCACCACATACCACTACCACCATTAACTAGTTATACTGTTCTTATACCACCACATACCACTACCACCATTAACTAGTTATACTGTTCTTACACCACCACATACCACTACCACCGTTATAAGAGCTCGCGAGGTTTAGGTACTGTTCTTATACCACCACATACCACTACCACCATTAAATAGTTATACTGTTCTTATACCACCACATACCACTACCACCATTAACTAGTTATACTGTTCTTATACCACCACATACCACTACCACCATTAACTAGTTATACTGTTCTTATACCACCACATACCACTACCACCATTAACTAGTTATACTGTTCTTATACCACCACATACCACTACCACCATTATAAGAGCTCGCGAGGTTTAGGTACTGTTCTTATACCACCACATACCACTACCACCATTAACTAGTTATACTGTTCTTACACCACCACATACCACTACCACCATTATAAGAGCTCGCGAGGTTTAGGTACTGTTCTTATACCACCACATACCACTACCACCATTAACTAGTTATACTGTTCTTATACCACCACATACCACTACCACCATTATAAGAGCTCGCGAGGTTTAGGTACTGTTCTTATACCACCACATACCACTACCACCATTAACTAGTTATACTGTTCTTATACCACCACATACCACTACCACCATTATAAGAGCTCGCGAGGTTTAGGTACTGTTCTTATACCACCACATACCACTACCACCATTAACTAGTTATACTGTTCTTATACCACCACATACCACTACCACCATTATAAGAGCTCGCGAGGTTTAGGTACTGTTCTTATACCACCACATACCACTACCACCATTAACTAGTTATACTGTTCTTACACCACCACATACCACTACCACCATTAACTAGTTATACTATTCTTATACCACCACATACCACTACCACCATTATAAGAGCTCGCGAGGTTTAGGTACTGTTCTTATACCACCACATACCACTACCACCATTAACTAGTTATACTGTTCTTATACCACCACATACCACTACCACCATTAACTAGTTATACTGTTCTTATACCACCACATACCACTACCACCATTAACTAGTTATACTGTTCTTATACCACCACATACCACTACCACCATTAACTAGTTATACTGTTCTTATACCACCACATACCACTACCACCATTAACTAGTTATACTGTTCTTATACCACCACATACCACTACCACCATTATAAGAGCTCGCGAGGTTTAGGTACTGTTCTTATACCACCACATACCACTACCACCATTAACTAGTTATACTGTTCTTATACCACCACATACCACTACCACCATTATAAGAGCTCGCGAGGTTTAGGTACTGTTCTTATACCACCACATACCACTACCACCATTAACTAGTTATACTGTTCTTACACCACCACATACCACTACCACCATTAACTAGTTATACTGTTCTTATACCACCACATACCACTACCACCATTATAAGAGCTCGCGAGGTTTAGGTACTGTTCTTATACCACCACATACCACTACCACCATTAACTAGTTATACTGTTCTTACACCACCACATACCACTACCACCATTAACTAGTTATACTGTTCTTATACCACCACATACCACTACCACCATTATAAGAGCTCGCGAGGTTTAGGTACTGTTCTTATACCACCACATACCACTACCACCATTAACTAGTTATACTGTTCTTATACCACCACATACCACTACCACCATTATAAGAGCTCGCGAGGTTTAGGTACTGTTCTTATACCACCACATACCACTACCACCATTAACTAGTTATACTGTTCTTACACCACCACATACCACTACCACCATTAACTAGTTATACTGTTCTTATACCACCACATACCACTACCACCATTATAAGAGCTCGCGAGGTTTAGGTACTGTTCTTATACCACCACATACCACTACCACCATTAACTAGTTATACTGTTCTTACACCACCACATACCACTACCACCATTAACTAGTTATACTGTTCTTATACCACCACATACCACTACCACCATTATAAGAGCTCGCGAGGTTTAGGTACTGTTCTTATACCACCACATACCACTACCACCATTAACTAGTTATACTGTTCTTATACCACCACATACCACTACCACCATTAACTAGTTATAATATTTCACTGATGGTTCGCGACGCCCTTTTTATATCAAACTAGCAGCCCGCCCCGGCTTCGCACGGGTAGAACATATATGCCTACAAAATTTGCATCAGTTTGTTGCATCGAATATAAAATATTAACATATTTAACAATCATTGTCATATGTCAACCAATTTACACAAATCCTTAACGAATTATGCACCTAAGACCTAAACCTTCCTCATAAACACTCTGGCTATTGGTGAAAACCGCATGATAATCCGTTCAGAAGCTATTGAGATTATTGCAAACAGACAGACAGACGCAGTGATGGACATTGTTTTATAACACTTACGTAGTGATAATGGACGGCCCTTTGGCATAAAGGATAGTTACCCTAATACTGACCCGAGGGTCGTTGGTTCTAATCCTAGCTATATACCTACCAATGAAAGTTTTATGTGCATTCATGAATCATGGGTTTTCGTGGGATCATTAAATCTACCAATAATTAAGATAGTTTAAAAACTAAGACAACTGACTTCAATGCCCCGCGAGTCAATTTCAGTAGCAAGTTTGAGACGTTTATTGTCATATCTCTGAAGGTACTTACCACATCTCAATGAAATTACAATGAGATCACCTCGGATACGTATCCTACCGATTACAAAAATAATCATTCGAATCGGTTCACAATTGACGGAGTAATCGCGTAACATACACACACAAAAAAAGAAAGAAAAAAAAAAATGCGGTCGAATTGAGAAACCTCCTCCTTTTTTTGAAGTCGGTTAAAAAAAACATACAGACGAATCGAGAACCTCCTTCTTTTTGTAAGTCGGTGGAAAAGTAGGTTATCACCAGGCGAACATCTGCCGCCGTAACCTTACGGTACGGCGTTCCCCGACGCAAAAAGTAGGTGTATTATACGTTTAACGTGTGTATCTGTGTGTCTGTCTGTAGCATCTGAGCACCCAACCGGATGAACTGATTTTGATTTTATTATTGATAGTTTTTTTTTGATAGATGTCTTCATCGAGAGCTTTGATTCATGAAAATTCGTTCAATCGTTATAAAACTATGAGCTTTAATCAACTTTCATAGGTCTGATCAATTCAAAAATCTTCTTCTTCAACGATATTGTAAGAACATGGAAGCATTGACCTGATGTCCTGGCCTCTACAGAATACTCAAATCCTCACCAACTTACAGCTCAGATTTTAAATGTCGTGTTTAGAGTCATTGGAATGCTTTTAATTAAAAGATTATACATAGATCAGTCGGGGTTGTTTAAAATATTATATTGTTATATATATAGATGAATATTATTTTATACAATAGATCATATTATTGTACTATATTGACTTCAAATTGATTGTGTTCAATAGGGATCTACAGCATAGCTAAGCTTATAATAATATTTTAGTAGTAACTATGACCTAATCTGTGGTTTCACTGCAAATATTTTATTAATTTTGCGATGCGTGTATGTTAAATTCTTAATATCTTCTAGAGTTTTCATTTGAATTATATACTGTAAGGCACAATTTTAATTAATAATATGTGACCAAGCTAATTAACGTAGTTATTTGGATAAGGATTAATACTATATACTTGAAAATAGCCTTGGAAGTTATGTAATATTTTTTAACAAAAATTTTAAGATTAAAATGGTTACTGTGAGTCAACCTTAAGAGATAGACATATGCTGTCGCGGACTTTTTTGTAGGTCTTATTAAGTTGTATAACTCTTCTATAGAAAATATTCTTCTATCTATTTTCAATTGAGCAGCGTTCGTAAGAAACGTGTTTTTTCGACCGTTTTTTGCCGACTTAGGTTGCAAATTAGGTCTCCACGAATATACCTTTGATTTAAACGGGATAATATATAGCCTATTTTCATTCCGAAAGTCCATTCTATTCATTAGTGAAATAATTTTTTAAATCGGTTAAGTAGTTTTTGAGCCAAATCATTACAAACATACAAAAATACAAATATACAAATGTTCTCTCTTTATAATATTAGTATAGAAGTATAGATACAGTGTCATTCATTATTATTTTGTACCCACACCCACCCACACACACACACACACACAAACGTACACGCACAAGCACACTCACGCACACGCGCACGCACATGCACATACACATGCACACGCGCACGCAAACGCATGCACACACACACACACACACACATAGTGGTCAAACTGATAACACCCCATTTTGCGTCGTTGTTTTTAACTTTGTTTATAAACATTTTTAAAATTGCAAGTAAAACACTCGTCGTAAAACATTCAGTATTAAGATTGTTCAGGTGGTATATTTTGTGTTTACAGCTCCCAGCGAGTGTGACCCCAGTCAGCAAGAAGAGTGCTGCACTGTAGCTGTTGTAGATTACGGCAAGTATACAGTGTACACAGAGATGTCTGCCAGGGGGCGCCACACGGCGGTGGACATGACCAGCGCCGGCCTGCAGGAGTACACCATGTACTTCGCGGTCAGAGGACAGAGTGTACAGCTGTTACTGTCACCGACGTCACCATTGAACTGGAGTGATCTGTATTATGAAATCGGTATGAAAATTACTACTTTATTCTTTACAATATAAATATAGAAATCCAGGCTAATATTATTAAAACAATTGTGTTTGTGTGATTTATGATTCTGTCGCTCCTGTCTGTTTGTTACCTAATCACGCCTTAACGGACGATCCGATTTTACCGTTGAGGTAGACGAGTTCTAGAGTGGAAACCACTCGGCAAACGTAGTGTAGGACGCCTTCCAGCTAGATGGAGCGATGATATACGCAAGCTGGCTGGCAGCGATTGGAAACGAATAGCTGAAGATCGAGCTCAATAAGGCTATTCTGTAAGCTATCTCGGGAGCGGAATCCGCGGTGAGATTTGAATTTCGTATTACGAAATTCAACCGTATTACGATCGTGTTACGATTGAATTTTGTAGTACGAAATTCGAATCTCACCGCGGATTGCGCTTCCGAGATAGCTTACAGAGTAGCCCTACAGTGGCGTGCCATAGGAGAGGTCTATGACCAGCAGTGGACGGAAATTGACTGATAATGACGATGACTGAGTTTAAGGTAATAAAACATTTAATATATCTTGCAGATAAACCTGACTGTTTACATTTAACAGGGTTTGACGACTACAGTGGTGGTAACATCTTCATATGTGAACAGCTGCCGACCGATATCTCTTGGAAAAGAATTCACCAGATCTACACAACAAACATCATCTCTGTCGAGCAGTACCGCTACTACTACATGACTATATCCGGCAGTAAGTGATTATTATTATTTTGAATGACACAGGAACCGGTGACATTACAGGGCCGGGGTGCTGAGCGCTCCACACGCACTCTGATGCTGTTGAGTTTGTTATGAGCAGGAAATGATTATCTACTCAAATAAATGTCAAAT